>JAJJMB010012161.1:3782958-3974119 GCA_023531105.1 Papaver atlanticum
AAATACCCCATCAAGAGAGACTTATTTTGATTCATTCATTATTTTCCGTTTCTGTGTGAGCTTTAGTAGTGTACTACTTTCTGGATCAGGGTTATTCTCTATCCACTTTTGTATGACCTAGGGGTTGACCCTCTTGGATTTATAACATATTTACAGATACCAATTTGTTTTCTTTGAGTGCAAACTACACTTCTACCCTACATACAGTACCTCCATCTTTGACAGGGGAATAAAGATATGAAGTTAAAGATGACCAACACAATTCTTACCTCCAACCTGAAAGTTCCAAGCTCAGCTTCTGCTTCGCTTCTTTAAGTACATAACTACATTCAGCTCTGTAAATAGAAAAAAATTTATCTTATTAAATCTAGATAAGTGACAAGGATGTTTACTCTCAACGACCATTTACATAAAACATGGTAAATAAGAGTGATGCCAAAATACTGAAATAATATTATACAGGTCTTCATATCCATATCAAATTCTAGAAATTAGCTTATAACAATGAAAACATGTTTCGTGCATAACATTTGCTCTGATACTTTTTCCAACACCATGGATACCCCTAGATCAATAGCACCAACAATTGGTAATTCCCAACCGAATCACATTCAACTAAATTCCCATGGGCCTAGTACTGTATAACATAACAAAACATGTTTCACTTTTATGGAATTTGATCACATTTCACATGCATACAGGGATAAAGTTTCGGCAATCACTGGAATTCATGATATACATCTGATCCGTGGGAAATTGTTAGAGTCTTTGATGACAGTAGAAGCAGTGCCCCAGTGGTGCCGTGGTGGTAGTGGAACATTGCAGGTAAACCATTTGTATCCCAAATCTCATTGCACATACTTGAAGTTTTAACCTGAACTTGAGGTTTGTGTACTGAGAATAATATCATTTTCTCATTGTACATAACTCACAAATCACAACGTCCCAAACTCAAATTTCAAGTAGGAAATAAAGCGTTTAATCGTAAGTCATTTCGAATTTCTCCTATGAATTTTGTCGAACAACTAATGATGAAATCCAAATTGCAGCTATTACTAATGAAATTGAGTAGTTTGTATACTAAAATGATGAAATCCAAATTTCAGATATATTACTAATGAGATTGAATAGTAACTGTAAGTTTGTAACCTAAAATGAGTATTAAATATCAGCAAATTGGTACATAATTAACCGAAATAAAGTTGGGTATTGTAGTTATTAATGAATCAAAATGAATTTCTTACCAATTTCGAACATCTATTTCACTAAGGTCTTCATCACATCTCTTCTCTAGGCTCGAATCAGCTTCCGAATCACAAAAAATTGGGCGGGAAAAATTTCTACTTTCGTAACAAAATTTGGGTAGAAATCGATCCTTTTGCTTATTTTGATCTGAGAAAGTTACTGTGTGATTTTGAGAGGAGGAGAGAACCATTTTGGGTTGTGTCTTAGTATGATTTTGAGAGGAGAAAGCACTGATACAGAACACGTTTTACGCATGTACCCCTCAACTGAGTGAAATTTACGAAATAGTAGGCAGAAAAGAAAAAACACAGAGGGGTAATATGGTAAGTTCCTGTCGGACGTGTGAAAATCCCCTCTTTTCTTCATATTAGTAAGATTTATGACTCGCTTTTAAGACAAAGAATCAATACGCACAGCGTGGGAGGCGATGGACGGCCAGCCATCGGATTAACAAAATACAGTACGTTATTCAAAGAGGGGGGGAAGATCACAGCCAGTAGTTGGAAAATCTAATGTATCCTGGCCGCTGGGTTACTCACCAAATCCTCCTGTCATATAAGCATTGATAACAAGTAGCAAAACACTAAGATGACCAAATTTGGGCACAAAAACTCCAGCCACATTATTTATAATAAATAAAAATCATTTGAAAATAAATGGCACAAAAAACCCATTTTCTTTAATAACGCGTAAAGTTAGCTTTTAGTAATTTTCAAAATTGACCTTCCGTATATTAAATATGTTTCAAAGGAAATTTTGGTGGAAGAAATATTTGTGAAAAAGATTCAGAGAAAATTCAAAATCCTCTTCCTATCATATCTTCGTGCTTTTCTTAGTTTTTAGGGTTTCAATTCAAACATTCAATTATTCGAGATCTTGTCCTGCCGATTTCATCATTCATGGAGTAATTTTAGGTTCAAATTGATTGAATAAGTGAAGAGAAGCTATAAGTTTGGGACCCGGTATTTCCTTTCAGTTTAATTGAAGGGGAGAAGAGAAGTTACCATTTCAGTTTATTCGAGATCCGGTTTCAATTCAGTTTAGTTGGAATTATATCTTGGTTTGATTTATCAGTTGAAATTGCATCTCGAATTGAAAAATCGAGCTGAAGAATCCTTCGAATTGATCATCTTCATCACCAAATTAAACTATTTATAGTATTTGAATCATTCATCAAAGACTTAATCGACTTTTCGAGTATTTGATTTTCTTTTTGTATTAATTTTTGATTTGTTTGATGAATTTTCGAGTTCCTTTTGATGAACTTTATGTTAATATGGTTTTTTGTGTTTTTGTTGATGTTCTTATGAAAGCTACGGTCTATTGAAATGAAACCTTTTTATTGTTATGATTTCATATTGTTTTTCAATTTTTTGTTATTGATATTCACATCTAATGAAACCTTTTTTAGTTTCATACTTTGTCCTGTAAAATATGGAATCTGTTTTCGCGGTTATATGTCAAAAAGAGGAATTGTTTCGTATTGGTCTACAAGAATTTGTTGTTGATTTGAAGGCTAGTATATGTTCAAATTGGTGTGAATTCTCTCCTCTTTCTATGGAAAATTCAAAATTCTCAGGATGGGTCCGTGGACAGCATGACAATATTGATAGACGCATTTATGTGTCTATTTTCATCTCTATTGTGTATATTGTTAGTACCCGTTTTTGTACTTATTTTGGTATTTTATCTCTTTGTAGGTGTTTTTGGAGAAATAAGCTTTTGCGGCGAAATTGGCTCGAAAAGTTGTTAAAGGCACCTGGGAGAACATTTGCTATTCGGACTCTCACTTTGGATAAGAGGTAACCCATTTCCAGGAAGCTACTAAACACAAACCGGGACTGGATAGGGGGAGGTCATCTTCTCAAATTCAAAAAGAAATTTGGCGGGAAAACATAAAGCATGTTTCTGGCAGTTTTGGTGATCGTGATTTGGAGGACTTTGAAGACGATTAAACCTCTGATTTTCATAGGATAGACTCCTTATGGGTCTAGGAATCTAACATGGGTGTTGAAATCGATTAAACTTGGCTCAATCGACGGATTTTTATCTCAACAGCAAAATATGGAAAGTCACGTGTGTGACCGATTTTAGGAAATTTTAGAGAGATTAAAGTGCTATAAACCTTCCCAAAGATTGGTATCTATCTAAAGAAGAGTTTCTCTTCAATAAAAAACACTTTTTGAGCCATGAATCAATCTTTTGAGCATGTTTTTACCATGAAGGGCTAAACCCCAACACTGGGATGACGGAGGAAGACAAATATCATACTTGGGGTAATTTTATTAATTCTTTTTAAGACTTTTGCATTAATTTTAATTGAAATTATGATTTAAATTAATTGGTTATCATTTAATTTGATGATGTATGCTTAGCTTAGGTGTTTTGATACATCATGCTTAGGATTTACAATCAATGTTTTGAGAATCCACCTTGGAAAAAATAGAGTCCATGTTTTTCTTGAGCTAAAATTGTCAAAGAATTAATAATTGAACCTTATGTTTTGAATTCGGTGAAATCCTGAATCCCAGTAACTTCGCACCCTTTGTAATATTTTTGTATATATTTTTATTAAATTTAAAAACTCGAATCTTCACAAGTCTTAGAGTTCGAATCCTATTTACCATTACTACAACATCTTTGAAAATCACATCAAATATGGGCATGCCACCATGACCGGTCATGGTCGGCCCTTTAGCTTGCAAAAACCGGTCCCACCTCCTTTGATGATTTTTGACCTAATTAATCATCCAAAGTCCATAATTGGTTCAAACTCTTTTCTACAACTGGGAAGATGATCCATTCACCATCAGATGGTCCCATGACCACCAAGGGCCGGATCCACACCTCTTTTGGTCGGTCCCTTTTCTCTCCATAATTAGGTTTTACTACCTATTGCTCAGTCAACCATCATTTTAATAATGATTAAACAACAATTAATCATCCTTTCATCAACTGATCTACAAAGGACTTTGGTGAATGCTCATTCGAGCATCTGGACACTACATGGTAGGTCCACATCACCTCATATAGCTGGTCCGTCTCTCACCCATTGGTTGATTCTCAGTTGATCATCCATTGATCAAAATTAGAGTTTTGAACCTAATGTTATGTCTAGCATAATTCTGAACAGGTTCAAACACCAATAGTTTTTATGTTGATCCAGTAATCGATGTTTTAATTAGTAATTTAATATTTGGTCGGATACCAATATTTTATTAATTCAACTATCAATTGCTCTGCAAAGCAATATTTCTCATGTTGATTCAGATATCAACATTCGAGAATTTCATACTGATCCAGCTATCAGTATTTTGTTGGTTCATCAACCAACATGTATCAGTGAAAGAAACTAGCCCGAGTTGTCTCAAAATCTAGAAGCAACTTGTTCAAGTTGTCTGCAAATATGGAGGCAACTATCACAAGTTGTCTCCAACAAAATATTATATAGGGACAAACTGCTAAAAAACTGAAGCCAACTAGCCCAAGGTGTCTCCAAATCTAGAGGCAACTTGTTCAAGTTGTCTCCAAAAATGAAAGCAGCTAGCACAAGTTGTCTCCAAATCTAGAGGAAACTTGGTCAAGTTATCTCCAAATATGGAAGCAACTAACACAAGTTGTCTCCAAAGTCTTACACAAATGAATGAACCTGGCGTGAGTCAAACACACATCTTTGACATGGTGTCAGTTGTGCTACCATTGGACCACAGATTCGTCAATACAAATAACATATCAAAATCACATCCAATAGACATACTACATCTAGTGATGTATAACTATCGAAACCTAAGTCATTCCGCCAATGCAAATAACATTCCAGGATAAAAAAACGAAGTTTAAATTTCTGACCAAGAATACCATTGTAATCTTATAATCAACACTACGAATATGAAACCAACTCACATTTACGAAAAACTATAACGTATACTACTAAAAGAATAAACTATATTAATACCAAGCCCAAATAACATTTACCAGTTATTTAGGAAATCAACAACTCCCAACCAACAACTCCTAATCCATCAATAAAAGTGTTAAAAAACAACTATCCAAGGTTAAAAACAACTTATCCAAGGTAATCCAGATTCACCTGTAATTATAATGTCGAGTTACTAATAGAATCATGCAAATATATATAACTCACAGAGAACCAAGTTATATATATAGAATAGAGTGTAGCATAATGCCCAGTTCGGCATCAATGCCAATAGACACAAATATTATATGAAAGTTAACACGACTTCTCTAGGAAGAAGGTATATTCAGTATACAGGAAAGTTGTTGCTTAAAAACTAACCTAGTGCACAATGCTAGAATCTAGACAAACAACAAGCATATTAGGAAAAGCAGTAGATCCCCATTTAAGAAAAGAAAATTTCTCCTTGTTCCGCTCAAATTCAATCTTCATGTTATCCACCATGGTATTTCCTGATCTTGTCACATTGACCTAAATGGAGCCATCAGGGACAAGATCTACTGGGACCTGTATGTAGATAAAGATTAAAACCCAATAATGAAAAGCAAAAAATATTTTCAGGCTGACACATACAACAACAAAAATAAATCTAGGAAAACAAATCCGGTGCAATGCAAACATGATAGTGTAACAAAAGTAATTACTCGGTCACCAATCCAAATCACAGTCCCCAAACTCTCGGAGTCCAAATCAAAAATCGAAAGAAACTTTCTTTAAAAAAATTGCAAATTGAACAACCCTATTCATGTTTACAAAAACATAGTCAGTTGAACAAACCCCTAAAGGGAGTATTTAGATCTAGTAATATAGATTAGTGTATCCAATTGCAACCATCAATTCATATATAATAATAAAAAAAAAGACTTTTGTTTAAATGGAGATGATATCAAGATGAGTTTTCCCAACTCTACTTTCCGTCTCATGGTAACGTAGAAAAACAGTGGACTAGACACATTGAAATCCCTAAAGCACACACAATCCCAACCACCCACCACCCCACTACCACCCACCACAATCCACCACCCTCACCACTGACAACCAGCATTGCCCACCCCCACTGTCATCCACCGCCAACCACTACCATCTCCAATATAATCATCTACTATAGTTAACAATAATCACATCCATTCAGTACCATCTAAGAAGATACACAAACTTAAATAAGCCAATGCAACAATCATTGTAATTTTATAATCCTTAAATTAACAACAAAATGAAATTGACTACAATTGAATAATTCTGGAATCCCTACATTTCTATAAAGCTTTACCAAACCACCTTAGATTGAAACAACAACGATCAATTAATCTAAATATGCTCACGAACAAGTAAGAAATCAACGAAATGATACCTCTTAGAACATAAATTTCATCTATAAATAAGCTTTTGAGCATATATTATTCAAAATAAAAACAGAAATCACTATACTCAACAGTTGTGAAAGTAGTAATAAATCAATAAATTGGTAGATTAAGAAAGAAATCACCACCATTAAAAAGACGACGGTACCCAAATACACCACAATCTTTTATTTATCCACCTATAAGTCCTCTACCGAAAGTGATTGTCTATGGACTGAGTCGAGACAATACAACAAATCGGTTCACACTTCGTGTGATCGTCTATGGACACGAGATCGAGACAATACGACAACAAGATAACTTGTGTGATTGATTATGGATACAAGATCGATACAATACAACAACGAAGTATGATACTTGATAATAGGTTCGGCCTTAACCAAACTCTATAGGATCACTATCAAGTATATTGGAGTTAACGCTTGTGTAATTTAATTTAAATTATATAAACAAATATAATTGCGGAAAACAAAAGTAAATTACACTGCAAGATTTTGTTAACTAGGAAAACTGCAAATGCAGAAAAACCCATGGACCTAGTCCATAATTGAATACTATCAGAATTAAACCGCTATATAAAATCTACACCAACTTCGTATAGTTGAGACCAAGAAACTACCCCTAGTTCACTTAGTTTCCTCGGTATCCCTGCTCTTCCGACTTCAATAAGTGCACGCACTGGAACAATTCTTTTGGATCGTATTCCAAACAGTAAAGAAAAAAAAATATGTTTGGTAACAACTCTTTCGATTCTTTCAAGATAAAGATATCTCAAGTCATACGCAAAGGCTCTTCCGTTTAATCTAATAAACTCCTTTTCCTGGTTAGATCAATCTATCCAATAACTACCAAAGTAGTCAAGTTTAGATTCGCACTCAATCAAAATAAATCTCAAAGATATATATTGAGAATCCCGATCTCACGCAACTAACCAATCGAATAAATCCGATTCTAGTTGGATCCTAGCCGATCAAGGTTTGTGCACACACAAAGATATGAGAACTAAATAAATATTGGTAATCCAAAGATTTTCAATGAATAGCCGTACCAATAATCCTAACGATTCCCCTTTCGATTCATAAAACAAGTTCATGAATGTACTTCCTTTAAACAAATGTAAAACATTGTTTCCTAGGATGAAATCTTCACCATAACCCATTCACATAATCATAACAGTATATACAAGATTATGTCGATGTCATATCTACGAAGTTCAAAAGATGAGCGTTATACTTCGTAGTCTAATTCCCTAATACTATGATCATACAAATATGACCATGTCACATCACTAGAGTATTATACAATATGTACAGTATATACAGCTTCGCAGTTTTGTTTTCAATATAGCACGACTTGAAAGATACGTTAGGAATGAAACAGTTCAAGTCAATATTACTAACCTCAAGAAGAAGGATGATGTTGTCATTGTAGTTCGCTTCTTCTTCACATTTTTCAGGTATTTGGAGTAATACTTGTATGTCTCAACATTCCTAGACTTTCTAGTCTAACCTAAACGAAGTTGACTCTAGTATATCATCAAGCGACTTTAGATGAGTTTCGACACACTAAAATATGACAACCAAACTTGACATACCAACACTTGGTGAGTTCAACCAAGCTATGCTCTAACAATCTCCCCCTTTGTCAATTTTAGTGACAAAACTCTTATTACATATGGATAATCAAATTACATGAGAATTCATTTTACATACGCTTGATTCCAAGTTTCAACAGCACAATAACCTGCTTATATTCAATCAATAAATGCGGATGTTGAAATTTGAATAACAAAAGCTTATACTCCCCCTAAAAGTGAGCTAGGTAAATATTCAATCTGAACATCTTTGTTATTTCCCTTTTGTAGTCATAATTACTACACAGCAATATGATATGTTTCCCCCCCCTTAGTCAATGCTTTACTCTTTCGTTAGATATAACGTTTAAGCACAATTTTCCTTTCATTAGTGATGGAAAATTACTTGTTTACTCCATATATTTCTCCCCCTTTTTGTCACAAAATGACAAAGGTTCGAGCAAATAAAGGACAAACCGAAAGAATCTTACAAATCTAAAAGACTTGTAGACAACCTATAAGAGTTAAGCACGAAGGTTTCACATACCGCTTTAAATAACCAATATTAAAACCGAAACTACAAGTAATTTAGTTTTAATATGTTATCAAGGAAACAATTGCCCGAAACAATTTTCCCTAATAGTTTAACAAATCGACTAGGAAACTTAATTCCCTTGTTAAACCGATTACAAACATACAATCGCTTATTTCGATAAGACCAAAATAAAGATCAGAATTAACTTTATTTCTCTCATCAGGCTCTAATTATTCAGACAATAATTTAGACCTTTCTCTTTATACAAGACAAACACTAGGTTAGTTAACTAGTTTTTCTTATCAAGACATTCTGTTAGACTTGAATAACCGAATCCTCCAATTTGATAAGTCTAACTAAGATCATAATTAACTTAGTTTCTCTTATCCGGAATCGATTTGGACTAACCAAATGATACCGTATTTCGTTAATCCATAAACAATACATACAAACCAAAATAAATTGACTTGCACAATTATTTTCTTAATCGGAAGCAATTGAAACAAAAATAGACATTATAGCACCGCAATTGCACCGAATTTTGTTAAGCAAAAACACTTGATACCCAACAATAAAGAAGATACCAAACAATAAGTCAAATAAATTGACACGGTTTTTCTTAACCGGAAACAATAAAATCATACACACATACACATCCATACACCGGCTTTTCTTAAACAGGAAAACGATTAACTAACAAATTCGTTACCTCAGATTCCAAAGCCTCTTCTCCCCAGAAAGATATATCATTAAGCTCAAGTTCAAGTTAGAACTCTCCCCCAATATGTTGTCATCCTCTCGCAAGAACAAAAGAACAACAACAAAAGCAACCTTTACTAGAGAAAGGTCGAATCGGTTTTAACTAATGCGTGCCAATGGAAAAAGTTGAAAACCCTAAACACATATGTTATGCTAAACACAACTCATGTAAACATAAATTGATTCAACATATTGTGACTTTTCACATTTGAATTCAAACAGAACACCTTATGATCCTTTGATAAAGCCTACCAATATGGGCTAGAACTTAATCCCGCTAAATCAAAAAGCCACACAAACCATAAGGTTTCATCATATGAGATCGAATATTAAGGATAATGAAAACCGAAATCAGACATCCCATAAACCGAATACACATAGTAAAAATATAAACATTCATTCACAGGCTATGTAATCGGTAACTATCACAAGGAAAATTATAAAGAAATAATTGTATTCATAAATAATGATAGTTGTATTCAAAAATAGACCTTATACGATAATTGAAGAAATCAAACATTAATGTCTACTTTTCTGATAAGAATCTAATCTTATTCCATGAGCAACTTAATCCTTCATATCACTAGAGGAAGGCAGGTTATTACTTTCAGACTTGAGGTTGGGAGTTTCTTCAAGAAGATAACCTTGTTGCTTGACCAGAATCTCTTGCAGTTGATATGTTTTTGTGAAGGACTCTGCAAGTACATGTAACTCTGTCTTTGATTGAACACGGAATTGTGTCAAAATCTCATTACACTGATCTTTCTTCAGCATATTCTCCCTTTCTTTCTTGCTAAGCCAATCTCTCTTTTTGATCTTTCTCTTAGGCTTCTTAGCATCAAGAGATGGTGCAGATTTATTCTTAAAGAAATCTTTCAGATCAAGCACATTTGCAAGAGAAGACGTCGGATCCTGACTCATGGTTCGAACAAGGAATGACCAGAGAATGAGGAAGATCCTTTTATATTTTTCATACTACTGAAAATATAAGATTCCTATAAATACGAAAATCTTTAAAATATATTTTCAATTACTAGATTTTATTCACATAATCTACACATAATGTGCCTTGATTTTTGCTTCCTCGCACACACAATCGGCACACAGGGTGAGGATGCAATTCTAATACCTATTATGTGGTATTAGTATGAGATTTTCTCTCATCATGGGATTTAGAACAAACAGGGTGTTCTTGATCTAGTATCGTATGAAAAACTATTCTCTTGTTACCTCGAATTAATGAAGTTTCTTGAGATTGTTTGGAGTTGCATATGCACCTCTTAGCAATTCTTGTTCTTGAGACAGTTTCACACTTTTTCTTAATTTTCCATTTACCATTAGATGATTTTTCAACATCGGAAGACATGTCTATTTTTAAAATAGTTAAATCACTAATAGAGGAAGAGGAAATCAAATTAAAAACTAGTGCAATATTAGTTGTTTCCTCTTCTTCAGAATCATATGAATCAGAGGTCTCGTCTAGAGTTACAGCTAATGCCTTGCTTCTAGTGTATTTTCTAAGATTAGAACAGTCTTTATCCATATGACCAAAACCTTTACACTTAAAGCACTGAGGCTGATATTCATCATCTTCTTCTTGATCCTTTTTGTTCTTGGCAGGAACTCGATCATGGGGTCGAGAAGATCGATGAACATCTTTTGTAAATCTCTTATTTCTCTTCTTTAAGAGATCTCGAAACTGTCTAGTGATTAATGATAATAATTATTCAATATCATCATCAGAATCTTCTGCATTCATTTTATCAGAATCATCCGACAATCTATTTTTCTCCATATAAGCTTTTGGAAAAATTTCAGCTTTAAAAACGATTCCTTTAGCTTGAATAGATTGTGATTCATGATCAAAGATCTTTAACTTTCCAATAATTGTGCTTCGTGAAAGAGTTGAAAGATCATTTGCTTCTATGATTGCATGCTTCTTAGATTCGTATCTAGATGGCAACGATCTGAGAATTTTGCACACTATATCTCTTTCAGAAATAGTTTTTCCAAGAGAGAAAGAAGCATTAAATCTCAGAGAGTTTAATATGAGACTCTTCAAAGGTGTCTTTGTCATCTGTTAGAGCACTGCTCGGTTGAACTCGCAAGCGTTTCTATCTCAAGCTTGTTTGTCAAGTTTAGTTGCCAAAACTATAAGTCTTGATTTCTAGTCTACTTATAGCTAAGTCTCGGACTAGCATAGTAAGTGTAGTTGAGCTCTAGACTCCACGGCGTTCATCATATGAAGACGAAGAACTACTCAAGGAACTTGTGGAACTTCATCAACAAAAGGTATGTGGAGACTTGAACTTATCTATCACTCAAAAGTCTATCTATTTTATCTCTTATTTTGAGACAAAAGTCGTATTACTATATAGACTTCGATTATACACATTTGCTATTTCGAGCCGAGTTTATCTCGCTTGTATATTTATCGAAATATGTGTTGGTAAGATTTCTCTTTGGACAAGTTCATCTTTACTCATGACGAAAGTCATGTTGATTATTTCAATAACTTGAAAATCGCTTTGATGAAAAATAGTTCGTGAATAACAACTATATAACATCCTCTAAGAAAGTTTCAATGATTGAAATGAGAGTTTAGAACATGTAACCATATTTGGATATAAACATGGTGTGTTCTCACATTTATGTAAAAGTCCAAAACCGGGAACCCAAAGTATGCGTACCCGTAGGCATACTAGCGGTTGTTGGAAATCTGGGTAAGTATGCGTACCCGTACGCATACTGGCGGAAAGTTCACGTCCATGAATTTTTGCTGGAGTTTGAAAGTGAAAAACAAACTCAATACGGTTACTTAAGTACGCGTACCTATATGCATACTTAAGTAGGTTACTTTCTAAAATCGGTTTGTTCATTAACTAAAACATTTATTTATTAAGGAATGCAATATTTTCAAACCGTGGCTATAATGATCATGTATCGATTCGAGTGAATCAAAACCGATTTTGCTTCGATTGTGTCTTGTATACTTCTATAAGATCTAAGCAATTTAACAACTCTCTAACTAGTTTATTTGAGTCATTTGAACTAGTTATGGTGAAGATGAATAAGGTTGATATGAAAGTGCTCATATGGCTAACCATTGGTTAACTATTGTTGAACCAACTAAGTGTACACGTTTAGGTATGGTTACTAAAACCTAAATAAAGTTACATTTCATTTGTGTATAACAAGCTAAGTTTGATCTAACGGTTGAAAGATATTAGCTTGAATCTAATCAGGTTTTCATCTAACGGTGAATATTGAATGCTTTGTTACCAAGGTAACTTAGATTGCAAACCCTGATTTGGAGACTATATAAAGGAGAACTCTAGCAACTGGGAAACCTAATCCACACACCTCTTGTGTGATACTAGTTGTATAAGATAGATTCGATTCTCCTTTACCCTTAGGTTTTTCACGAAACCCTATAGGTTAACGACTTAAAGACTTCATTGGGATTGTGAAGCCAGACCCAACTATTTTCTCTGTAGTTGCATGATCATATCTTGCTATTTCTATCGTGATTGAGTACAATCATAAGATTGTCTTGAGATTTATATCTCTGATAGGCAAGATAGAAAAGTAGTCACAAATACCTTCGTCTCATCGTTTGTGATTCCACAATATCTTGTTTCGTTAATCGATTAAGATTATTGTGAGGTGATTGATAATTCTAGGATGTTATTCGAGAATATAAGTCCGGGTTATCGATTAGTTCCTGTTAACCTTGATTTATCAAAAGACGGAACAAAAACTCGTAGGTATATCTGTGGGAGACAGATTTATCTATTTAATAGACTTTTCTATGTGATACAGATTTATTTATCAAGTCTTCGACTTTGGGTCGTGGAAACTCTTGGTTGTGGGTGAGATCAGCTAAGGGAATCAAGTGCGTAGTATCCTACTGGGATCATAGAAGTAAGAAGCACGGTTGTACCTTGAATGAGTGTGAGATTGATTAGGGTTCAACTACATTCCAGACCGAAGTTAGCTTTGTAGTAGGCTAGTGTCTGTAACGGCTTAATACAGTGTGGTGTTCAAATCTGGACTAGGTCCCGTGGTTTTTATGCATTTACGGTTTCTTCATTAACAAAACTTCTGGTGTCTGTGTTATTTCTTTTCCGCATTATATTTTGTTATATAATTGAAATATCACAGGTTATGCGTTGAATCGATCAATTGGTAAATTCAACCTTTGGTTGTTGATTGATCCTTGAACATTGGTATTTGGTACCGTTCAAGTTATCTCTCTTATATTCAATTGGGCTCGAAATTATTATTTGTTTGATTGCGGATTGAATCGAGAGATTGAGATATAACTCTTTGATATACTTTTTATAAGATTGAGTCTAACTGTCTAATTGATTCTCTTGTAAGTATATTGGAGTTAGTCCATACAGATTGCTAAGCGAAATATTGGGTGAGGTTGTTAGACCCCCGCTTTTTCAATTGGTATCAGAGCAGGCAAACACGTTTAGGACCCCATAAATCTGTGTTTGTAGCGATCTGACTCTATGGACGGTAGTTCTATCTCTGATAAACGCGTCACCGGAAACAAAAGTTATGTTTCTATAATGTCTATTAAAGAGAAAGATATGTCTATCTCAAATATAGACGAACCTAGTGTTCTAATTAAATAGACTGACATTGACATGTTTACCCCGATTACCCTACAAATGAGTCTGACTCCATTGATGAAAGGGAAGCAGCTGAAGAGAGTAAACTGATTCTAAATCTTGTTAGAATTCAGGCTGATAGAATCAATCGGTTTAAAAACAATGTCAATGTTCTTCTCGGTATAATGAGAGATTGTAACTCTAAAGAAAAAGCTCCTTGCAAGGAAAACGCTGAAGTTCGGTCATCACGTATCTTACTCGAGGTGAATCTCAAAAAGGATGCTTTGGAAATTGAACATCTCTTGAATAAACTCTTTATTCAAGGATGTTCCAAAAAGTCTACTATACCATCTACTTCTATCACAACTGAAAGAGTTCCAGCTCCAAAAGTAAAATCAGAATCCCTTCCTATTGGAAAAGATGTGCTCGTAGACCCCTCTAATCAAGAATGTTCCACATCACATGGAAGGAAGAAATATCCAAACGATGATGTTAAGTCTGTGCTCTCTAATCACTCTTGTGATCAGAAAGTGTGTCTTTTTTGTCATTAAAAAGGGCATGTTAAGAAAAAGAGAAACTCTAGGTTGAATAACAATTGCATTGTTCGACTTCAACACACCTTAGACTTAATCCTCAAAGGTGTCACTGACATTCGTATGTCTAAACCAATTGGTTTCAGTACTCACCCTGTGTATTCTACCAGGAAATTCAGTTTGATGTGTTCCTCAAATGCTCAAAAGCATAACAGACCTCTTAACAAAAATCGTTCAAGAAGAGCTCAAGAATTCTCTTCTGACAAAAAAGAAGATAATGTTGCTTTTGATGCGAATAAAGTATCAGGAGAAGGGAGCAAAAATGATGATATAAAAAACAACCTAAACATGATTATTGAAGGATATAAAGAGATCGTCAATAGGTTGTCAACTCTTTCTAGTCAAAATTCTTCTGGTAAGAACTCAAACTATGTCTCGTACTTTGATGACACTAAGTTTTATGATAATTTTTCACATCAAAAGGGATTCTTTCCTAGATTCGAAAGAAAAAAGAGACTCAACCGTAAACACATTTCATCTAATGAGCTTATGGCTCATACTTGTGCTAATTAATCACAAGGGTTGAGAGCTTACTCATAAAAATCCTGTTGAGTAAGATGTGTTAATATTCAGGTATACTTTTGGCAAAATTGCTTTCTGCTTAGTTGAGCTATTTTCTTATCATCCATAGCTAAACTATTGTCCGCGGACATCTTTGCTTAAGTATTGGTTGTGTCTGAAGTTGTTCTTCGCTTTTTTCTTTTTCTTCTTATTTTCAAGGAAGTTTTCGTTGCAACTATGTTGCCTGCTACTTTTGTGCTCTAAATTGTTTCTCTATGAAGATATAAAATTTATTAAGCCAAAAATTTTGTGAAAATATTCACATAGCAAAATTTTTATCTTGCCAGTACGATCTTTGTGTTCGTTTCCTTTTGGGTCAAGTTGTGTTCGTACGGGTACCCGTGTTACTGTCACGAATCAATTTTGGAAACCCTAAAAGTTACCTTCTCTAAGAAACCATTTAAATACCAAACCTATTGAGTCTCGTACGCATACTCTGGGTTATTTTGTGTTTTGTCAAGAATGTCTTCATCTTCTCGCTCTGGTGATTTTGCATGAGGTTTTCTTGATAAAGGTATTGGTTTCGAGTCCAAAGGGAGGAAGAAAAGAACCCTAGTAGAAGATGATTGTCCTAATGCCTCATGTTATTATGCCTATACACATCAAGACATTGAGTATGAGGATATGGTTTCTGCTGAAGTGGTTCATGATTTTCTAAAATACTTTGAGGATGCAAAACTACAACTCGTTGATACTTTGAAGAGTCTTGATGTGTTAAGAACTGAGTTGAAAAAGGTTACTTCTGACCTTGTTCTCATAAATACACATGTTAAAGAACTTCTCAATGAGGATATCTTTTCTGAAGAAGCAGTGGATGCTGTCAATCACAAGCTCAAAGACCTCAAAGATCGTGAGGATTCCGAAACGACTATTTAACTTCAGCTCGTGTTCGATTTTGGTGATTTTGGAGTCTTTCTTTGTTTCTTAGCTTCTCGATTTCTTTTTGTCTAGTAAACTTCATATAAGGATTTATTCTTATGTTTTAAGAAGGATAACTAGGGTTGGAATAGCCATTATTGTGAGTACACATTGCTATTTCAAGTCAAGTTTATCTCGCTTATCTATTTCTCGAAATATTTGTTAGTAAGCTTTCACTTTGGCCAAGTTCATCTTTACTCGTGACGAAAGTCATGTTGATTATTTCAATAAATTTTAAATCGCTTTGATGAAAAATAGTTTGTGAATAACAACTATATAACATACTCTAAGAAAGTTTCAATGATTGAAATGAGAGTTTAGAAAATGTAACCAACTTTGGATATAAACATGGTGTGTTCTCACAAAATTCCAAAAACGGGAACCAAAAGTATGCATACTCGTACGCGTACTGGCGGTTGTTGGAAATCCGGGTGAGTATGCGTACCCGTACGCATACTGGCGGAAAGTTCACGTCCGTGAATTTCTGCTGGAGTTTGAAAGTGAAAAACAAACTCAATCCGGTTACTTAAGTACGCGTACCCGAATGTATACTTAAGTAGGTTACTTTCTAAAATCGGTTTGTTCATGAACTAAAACATTTATATATTAAAGAATGCAATATTTGAAAACCATGGCTATAATGTTCATGTATCGATTCGAGTGAATCAAAACCGATTTTTCTTCGATTGTGTCTTGTATACTTCTATAAGATCTAAGCAATTGAACAACTCTCTAACTAGTTCATTTGAGTCATTTGAACTAGTTATGGTGAAGATGAATAAGGTTGATATGAAAGTGCTCATATGGCTAACCATTGGTTAACTATTGTTGAACCCACTAAGTGTACACGTTTAGGTACGGTTACTAAAACCTAAATAAAGTTACATTTCATTTGTGTATAACAAGCTAAGTTCGATCTAACGGTTCAAAGATATTAGCTTGAATCTAATCAGGTTTTCATCTAACGGTGAATATTGAATGCTTTGTTACCAAGGTAACTTAGATTGCAAACCCTGATTTGGAGACTATATAAAGGAGAACTCTAGCAACTGGGAAACCTAATCCACACACCTCCTGTGTGATACTAGTTGTATAAGCTAGAGTCGATTCTCCTTTAACCTTAGGTTTTTCACGAAACCCTGTAGGTTAACGACTTAAAGACTTCATTGGGATTTTGAAGCCAGACCCAACTACTTTCTATGTAGTTGTGTGATCTGATCTTGCTATTTCTATCATGATTGAGTGCAATCTTAAGATTGGCTTGAGATTTATATCTCCGATAGGAAAGATAAAAAAGTAGTCACAAACACCTTCGTATCATCATTTGTGATTCCACAATATCTTGTTTCGTTAATTGATTAAGATTATTGTGAGGTGATTGATATTCTAGGTTGTTCTTTGGTAATATAAGTCCGGGTTATCGATTGGTTCCTCTTCACCTTGATTTATCAAAAGACGGAACAAAAACTCGTAGGTATATCTGTGGGAGACAGATTTATCTATTCAATAGACTTTTCTTTGTGTTACAAATTTGTTTATCAAGTTTTCGACTTTGGGTCGTAGCAACTCTTGGTTGTGGGTGAGATCAGCTAAAGGAATCAAGTACGTAGTATCCTGTTGGGATCAGAGACGTAAGGAGCACGACTGTACCTTGAATGAGTATGAGATTGGTTAGGGTTCAACTACATTCCAGACCGAAGTTAGTTTTGTAGTAGGCTAGTGTTTGTAGCGGCTTAATACAGTGTGGTGTTCAAATCTTGACTAGGTCCGGGGGTTTTCTGCATTTACGGTTTCCTCGTTAACAAAACTTCTGGTGTCTGTGTTATTTATTTTCCACATTATATTTTGTAATATAATTGAAATATCACAGGTTGTGCGTTGAATCTATCAATTGGTAATCCAACCTTTGGTTGTTGATTGAAATTGATTGATCCTTGAACATTGGTCTTTGGTATCGTTCAAGTTATCTCTCTTATATTCAATCAGGCTCGCAAATTATTATTTGTTTGATTGCGGATTGAATCGAGAGATTGAGATATAACTCTTTGATATACTTTTTATAAGATTGAGTCTAACTGTCTAGTTGATTCTCTTGTAAGTATATTGGAATTAGTCCATACAGATTGCTAAGAGAAATATTGGGTGAGGTTGTTAGACCTCCGCTTTTTCATCATCCATTTGAAGGTTTTCCCAATCAGAAGTGAGAGTTTGAAGTCTAGCTTCCTTTTCTGATGAGTTTCCTTCGAATGCGATCTGAAGATTATTCCAAGCTTCCTGTGAAGTTTGGCATGTGGAAACATGATGTTGTAGATCGCGACTTACAGCATGTATAGTAGCATTCAAACCATCTGAATTCTGCTTTGCAAAAGCCTTTTCTTCTCCTGAATAATCCACTAAGCGTTTAAACTCTGTTTCTGAACCTTATATTTTCAAGCGATTATAACCATCGACGACTAAAAGCCAAGTATTAAAGTCTCGTGATTAAAGAAAAGATTTCATAGCAGATTTCCACCATAGATAGTTTGTTTCGTCAAATCTTGGCGGTACGTTAACTGAAATGTGAACTCGAGTTCATTTCTTATAGCTTGGATCGCACCTAAAACAGATTGTTTGATCTTTTCGTGTTTTCCTGCTATGATACCAATTTAAAAGACGAGGGTACCCAAATGTACCATAATCTTTTATATATCCACCTATAAGTTCTCTACCGAAGGTGATTGTCTATGGACTGAGTCGAGATTGGTTCACACTTTGTGTGATCGTCTATGGACACGAGATCGAGACAGTACGACAACAAGATAACTTGTGTGATTGACTATGGATACAAAATCGATACAATACAACAACGAAGTATGATACTTGATAATAGGTTCGGACTTAACCAAACTCTATAGGATCACTATCAAGTATATCGGAGTTAACGATTGTGTAATTTACTTTAAATTATATAAACAAATATAATTGCGGAAAACAAAAGTAAATCACATAGCAAGATTTTGTTAACGAGGAAAACTGAAAATGCATAAAAACCCCGGGACCTAGTCCAGAATTGAATACTCTCAGAATTAAGCCGCTATATAAAATCTACACCAACTTCGTATAGTTAAGACCAAGCAACTACCCCTAGTTCATTTAGTTTCCTCAGTATCCCTGCTCTTCCGACATCAATGAGTGCACGCACTGGAACAATTCCTTTGGATCATATTCCAAACAATAAAGGAACAACAAATCTGTTTGGTAATAACTCTTTTGATTCTTTCAAGATAAACATATCTCAAGTCATACGCAAAGGCTCTTCCGTTTAATCTAATAAACTCCTTTGCCTGGTTAGATCAATCTATCCAATAACTACCAAAGTAGTCAAGTTTAGATTCGCACTCAATCAAAATAAATCTCAAAGAGATATGTTGAGAATGCCGATCTCACGTAACTAATCAATCGAATAAATCCGTTTCTAGTTGGATCCCAGCCGATCAAGGTTTGTGCGCACACAAAGATATGAGAACTAAATAAGAAATCTTCTTCATCTTATTTAATCTTCAATAAACACCTGCACAACACCACTTGAATCTCTTGTGATCAATCACACACAGAACGTAGTTTGTTAACAATGGATTATCACAAGATGTTTTTAACTCTACAAACAGTTCTAAAATCCCGTCGATACTTCGATCTAGTTTGAGTGAATCTTATATCAGAAGAGAAGATTCTCAAGAATAAACAAACTAGGTGCAATCAAAGCTTCAACAACCATTAGTCTATCAAATCAATCGAAAACTAATAACACTACAATTATCTAGTTTCCTACCAATGGTACTCGTAGAGCTTCTTGATCCCACAGAAGTCTTTAAACGAGCGGTCGTAAGAGATTTCACCTAATTAGGATACTTCTCCGAATAGACGGCTCCACCAGAAACTACAAGAGTGAAGTTTGCCTGGCTCTTAGGATAGTTTGCTAGAAATGCAAACTTCGGTATTTATAGACCAAGGATGTTTGGACACAATGAATTTCCAAAACTGAAAATATTCTCAAGATATGCAATTAATAGCAAAATTCGGTTTTCCTAATTCCAATAAATGTTTGTCCAAAATTTCCGAAATCTCTCAATAGAAAAACTCCAATTAGTAAATGCATATTACTAATTTTATTCTCTAGAGATATGCATTTAATAGCTGGTAATTAAAGCATATAAAACCAAAAACCTTAATTAAAAGATTCTCAATTTATTTCGGCACAGGATCTCCTTGAGTACTAAGGAATATCTTTGAACAATAAATGATAAGAGTTACTGTACGTGTTCAAAGTATGTTTACATCTTTTCATTGTAAATCCTTATTCATATATACATGGATTTACATTCTTGGAATCGGTTATACCACACTTCCAAACAAGTTTAGAATTGGTTAACCAGTATTCCAAGATTACTATGGGATTGATCAAATATCAAATCACATACATGGGTTCAATCGGTTCTACCAATCACTAGGATCGGTTATACCTCAATATTTAAATACTTGTGATTGGTAACACAAGTTACCAGGACCGGTTACATCAGTTACCAGGATCGGTTACATCAATTACCAGGACCGGTTAACATATTGTCATGGTATTGCTTGTGATCGGTCACACCAGTTACCAGGATCGGTTACACCAATTACCAGGACCGGTTACGAATTACAAAGATCGATTACACAACACTCTGTGATCGGTCACACCAATTACTAGGATCGGTCACACCAATTACAAATATCAATCATACCATCTCATGGTGATTACTTAGGATCGGTTACACCAATTAATAAAAACTAGTCATACCAAATCATAAGTCAGGCGTTATGATTAGTTATACCAAGATATATAACAAATTTACGATCGGTTCTACTATTCACACATATTGGTAATCCAAAGATTTTCAATTAATAGCCGTACCAATAAGCCTAACGATTCCCCTTTCGATTCATAAAACAAGTTCATGAATGTACTTCCTTTAAACAAATGTAAAACATTGTTTCCTAGGATGAAATCTTCACCATAACCCATTCACATAATCATAACAGTATATACAAGATTATGTCGATGTCATATCTACGAAGTTCAAAAGATGAGCGTTATACTTCATAGTCTAATTCCCTAATACTATGATCATACAAATATGACCATGTCACATCACTAGAGTATTATACAATATGTACAGTATATACAGCTTCACGGTTATGTTTTTAATATAGCACGACTTGAAAGTTACGTTAGGAATGAAACAGTTCAAGTCAATATTACTAACCTCAAGAGGAAGGATGATATTGTCGTTGTAGTTCACTTCTTCTTCACATTCTTCAGGTCTTCGGAGTAATACTTGTATGTCTCAACATTCCTAGACTTCTCGTCTAACCTAAACGAAGTTGACTCTAGTTTATAATCAAGCGACTTTAGATGAGTTTTGACACACTAAAATATGACAACCAAACTTGACATACCAACGCTTGGTGAGTTCAACCGAGCTATGCTTTAACAACCATACGCAACATAACGCCTAAGTGCACTTTAATTTCCATCACCAATTTAGAAATCGACGAAGCTTGAATTTCGATTTATTGGACGGAGATACAAATCCAAAAATAGAAAGAAGATAATCAATTCACTCCCAGATATGTTTGTTCTTCATCAGGCGACAGCGGCGATGAAGATTTCAGTACTAGATTTTGCGATTGTGGTGGCGGTGGTGGGATTTGGAAGGAACTGATGGTGATACAAATCAATTCACTCCCAGATCTGTTTGTTCTTCATCAGGCGACGGCGGGGATGAAGATTTCAGTACTAGATGTTGTGATTGTGGTGGCGGTGATGGGATATGGGAGGAATTGATGGTGGCGATGGAGAGGGTAGCGGTGGGTTTAGAGCAGAATTGGAGATTGTGGTAGTTATATTTTTTCTGATGGGTTTGATGAATAAACAAAGAAGAAGACGTAAAAGATACAAAAGGTTAAACTAGAGATTTAACAAAATATATTTTTGTTTTGAGCTTTTCTTTTACCCTCGGGGGCATTCATACAAGGCCCATCAATATGGAGGGTATTTATAACATTTCCACTATTTTATTGATTTAACTATCAATTGCTCTGCAAAGCAATATTTTTCATGTTGATTCAGCTATCAACATTCGAGAATTTCATATTGATCCATCTATCAGTATTTTTTTTGTTTATCAACCAACATTTGGTTCGTCAGTGAAGCATTATTTTAATATTATATTCTTCCCTTGTCATTCGACTGACCCATGACACACGGGTCGAGATGAACCTTCTGTAATTATTTCATACGACTTTCTTTCTAAGTGCTCAGCGCACCAACATGGTTTATCTAGCAATCTTATTAAACCATATCCAAGTCGTTTGATTATCATTATTGCTTGAACTAGCATAATAGTCATTTGACTATCATTACTGCTTCAACTAGCATAATGATATGTCACGGTCAAGTGACCTAATTCAATGTCCATGGTCCACGGAGCATGTTGTTGTTCCAGCAAGCACTACATGGTTCATCCATCATCACCTTGAACCATGAACTATTCAGTTCATCGATTAAGACTCATGTCTTAGGTCAAAAATTGACCGCACATCTGCAAAACATACTTTCACATGAGACATCAATTCATCTCACATAGGGGGGATATCACTGGGGTTTTTGTGACGGTCCGAATTTTTTTCCGCTTCCAGTCGCCCATGGAGTTCGGTCAACTGAGAAGTTCCGAATTCTCCGAGATGCCATTTGGGGTGAAAACAGTTTGTAAACAAGAGTAAGATTATGATTTATTAAATAATACATGAAAGTTTATTTCCATTAACAAAACAATTAACCATAAGTGTGGAATACAATATATCAGTCACACAATAAATCTTACAATAGATAGATGACATGAAACCATTTAAATACCCTTATTAATTATAATCCTCTTTTTATAAACAACAATATCAAGAAAGGAAGGTAACACTTTTTACAATCCAAAACAGTAGGAAACTACAACACTAAGAAAAGATAGAATCGTTTTCAGAAACTAAAACAATAAAATAATATAGTATCCTTTTTCACAAACCAACCCACATACACATGAATATACATGAACACAAAGTGATGTACTCACTTTGACCCCCAAAGCTCAATGCACCAAGCTTAAGCAAGCTTACTACTTCAATCCAACCTCAACCTCTGTGGAAAACAAAACAAAACAAAACAAAACAAAACAAAACAAAAGGGTGAGCCACAGCCCAGTAGAGAGTCAACGATACGATAACACGAGTATAAAGAATGCCCAAATACAATAACGATGAGATATATCGTATAAAGCATAAACAATGCGTTAAGTTGTTGAGCACAATCGAAATCATCTAAAACCAGTGAGTTCACAATAATCTACTGTGAGGGTCCGAATAACCAATTGTCGTAGTTTATCAGAAAACTAACCTATCGTCCCGGACGATCTTCCGCAGGTCACCATTAATATGGATTGCCCCTTATGGGCCCGACAAACTCAATAGTAGGGTTCGTAACCAAAAGGATGCTCAACGCAGTTCATAAATAGTTCGCAAACATCGTTAAGTACGAGTATCGAACAAACCATCAACAAATATCAATTTATAAACCATAGAGGCAACTTACCTTAGCTTTTCCCGTATAAAACAAAATCATAAATACAGGTAAGTTGAAACATAAAGCTGGGCAAAACTCTGAATCGTCAACTGCATCAAACCAATGGGTTTGAGCAGAAAATCCGTTTTAAACCAAATCCGTTTTAAACCACTTACACTCATAAATTTCCACGGGCTTTGATGCAAGTTAAAATCCAACAAATCTTACCACTTTAAAGACGACGTAAGATCTCAAATCATGTAAGGATTACCAACAAAAGAATAACTTCAGTAGTTCAAATAACTAGAGATGCAAGTATAAAACATCAACAAAAAAATTCAGAAATTGCAACTCGCATAACCTGTTTTCAAAGAATTGTGCAGACTTCGTTACAAAATGAAAACGAGTGTTTCTTGGCTCATTTTAAAGAATAAAACATAATCTTTCAGATAAAAATGGTAGGTAAAATCATTAAGATTAATATCTGTGCCAAAGTGTTTCAGCAAGACAGGACAAAAATCACGTTTCTCAGAAAAATTGCAGTTTCGGCAGTCTACATTCAAAAATTCGTACAAAATTCATTACAAACTGAAATTCAGAAGTTTTGGTTCCGTTAGAAATCTGAGAAACCCCACTTTGATATAAAAATGATAATAAAAAGTAATGAGGCACATAAATATGTTTAAACATCTCAATAAACCAGGACAGATATGCGGATTCTTCATAAATTTCAGTTTTGGTAGTATGCAATCGAAAATTCGTGTAAAATTCATTAAATTTAGCAAACTTGGCCTTTTAGAAACCTGAGAGAGTTCTCTAAAACATAAATATAACAAGATAAGGTTTTGAGGTACATATCCATATGAAAACATCTCAACAAAACAGGACATCAATACCCTTTTTCAGAAATTTAAAGTTTCTTTTCACAAACACATGATGTGCTATGCTAAAAACTCTATTGAAGGCTTGATTTTGATAAAAATCAGAACTTGAATTAATGACCAGTACTCCATTTAAAAAAAATGAATGAATAACAAGTTCATGTAGGAGTTAAATTGTTCATGGAGAAAGAATAAAATTAGGGCAAGTGCTTTGAATTGAAATACATGCAAGAAATCATTACCCAATGAATATTGAAAGAACCCATAAATAAAATTACATGTAAAACATTTTAAACATGAAGTTAAGAGAAACCCTTAGTTCCTCATGAACCCTAAAATCAAATTGAAGAAGAAAAATCACAAATACGTTTTAAACATCTCTAATTCATCACATAGAACATCATAAGAGCATAAAGAAGCTTCAAATACCATTGATTATGGAATCAAAGAATCAAAAATCATGAAAATCAATTCAAAATAGTTTTAAAGATGATTTCCCCCCTACCTTTTCAGAAGCAAACGATTCCAAGGAAATAAAACCGAATCAAACGATTAAACGATGCAATTCTACCTTCAAATTCAAGTTTTTGTGATAAAATTTCCTTTTCTTTTGCTGTAGAGAAGAAGAGAATAAGAAGTAAAAAGAAAGACCTGATTTCAATCGAAATTCAAGTGTAAACCTTAACATAGAAACTCAAATGACCAAAATGCTCTTGTTTTGATGAAAAATCGACACATGAACTTGTGAGTGTCACTTTGTCGCAAATTCTAGTATAAAAACTCTATTAGCATCCATACACACGCTACGGGCATGTTCACGCAAAGAGAAATATAGTTTCTCAGGCAAAATCCAAGTGTTTCTTAACTGAAACACAACAACAACTAGATTTAACGCTCCACATTACGCTAGTTCTAGTCTTCCAATCCAAATGGATTGGGCTCGCACCCTAATATTTTAATAAAAATAATGCGGGTATTACAATTTTGGTTTGGCGGCCTAGAACACGTTGTTAGAGCACTGCTCGGTCGAACTCACAAGCGTTGCTATCTCAAGCTTGTTTGTCAATGTTAGTGATCAAAACTATAAGTCTTGATTTCTAGTCTACTTATAGTAATGTCTCGGACTAGGATAGATTGTGTAGTTGATTATTAGACTTCACAGCGTTCATCAATTGAAGACGAAGAACTACTAACGAAAGAACTTCATCAACAAAAGGTATGTGGAGACTAAAACTCATCTATCACTTGGAAAGTCTATTTCTACTCTATCTCATATATTGAGACAAAAGTTGTATTACTATATAGTTGTCGATTATACACATTTGAGATTTCGAGTTGAGTTTAACTCGCTTACATATTTCTCGGAATATGTGTTGGTAAGCTTTCGCTTCAACCAAGTTCATCTTATATTCTAGACGAAAGTCAAAAGATGATCATGTGAAAATCGCCGAGTAACATCTTACATGATTTGTGTGATACAATCATTTGGTGTAGACTTGGAATGTTTCGTTATGATTATTTCAATAACTTGAAAATTGCTCTGATGCTAATAGTGTGTGAAAACGGCTATTGTCATCCTCTAAGAAAGTTTCAATGATTGAAATAAGATTTTAGAATACTTAACCATCATTGGATTATAAACATATTGTGCATTCTTTCATGTATGTGATCCATGACCGGAACTAAAGTATGCATACCTGTATGCGTACTTGAAGTTGTGAAATTCCGTGTACCAAGTACACATACCGGTATGCATACTTGCCTAAGGTATAGGTCCGGGAATTTCTGCTGGGTTTTGGAAGTGTACTAAGTATGCGTACCCATTTACATACTGGTGAACCCAAACTCAGACCGGCTACTTAAGTATGCGTACCCGTTTGCATACTTGGGTGGTTAAAGTTCTAAAATCGGTTGGCTAATGAACTAATACATTTATATATATTAAGGAATGCATTCTTTGCAAACCGTGGTTATAATGTTCATGAATTGATTCGAGTGAATCAAACCGATTTTGCTTTAATTGTGTTCTTGTATACTTCTATGCGAATATAGCAATTGAACAACTCTTTAACTAGTTTCATTTGAGTCATTTGAACTAGTTATGGTTAAGATGAATAAGGTTGATATGAGAGTGTTCATATAGCTAACCTCGGTTGACTACGGTTGAGCCAACATGGTGCACACGTTTAGGTACGGTTACTAAACCTAAATAAGGGTACATTTCATTTGTGTATAACAAGCTAAGTTCGATCTAACGGTTGAAAGATATTAGCTTGAATCAATTCAGGTTTTCATCTAACGGTGAATATTGAATGCTTTGTTACCAAGGTAACTTAGATTGCAAACCCTGATTTGAAAACTATATAAAGGAGAACTCTAGCAACTGGGAAAACTAATCCCCACATCTCCTGTGTGATACTAGTTGTAAAAGCTAGAGTCGATTCTCCTTTAACCTTAGGTTTTTCACGAAACCTTGTAAGTTAATGACTTAAAGACTTTATTGGGATTGTGAAGCCAGACCCAACAATTTTCTCTGTAGTTGCGTGATTTGATCTTGCTGTTTCTATCACATTTGAGTACTATCTTCTTTCAGATTGGCTTGAGATTTAATCTTTGATAGGCAAGATAAAAAGTATTCACAAACATCTTCGTCTCATCTTTTGTGATTCCACAATATCTTGTTTCGCTACTATACGATTAAGATTATTATGAGGTGGTTGATATTTCTAGGCTGTTCTTCGGGAATATAAGTCCGGTATATCAATTGGTTCCTCTTCACCTTGATTTATCAAAAGACAGAACAAAACTCATAGGTATTTTTGTGGGAGACAGATTTATCAATTCCTATAGACTTTTCTGTATGAGACAGATTTGTTTATCAAGTCTTCGACTTTGGGTCATAGCAACTCTTGGTTGTGGGTGAGATCAGCAAATGGAATCAAGTGCGCAGTATCCTGCTGGGATCAGAGACGTAAGGAGCGCAACTGTACCTTGAATCAGTGTTAGATTGATTAGGGTTCAACTACAGTCTGGTCCGAAGTTCATTGGTAGTAGGCTAGTGTCTGTAGCGGCTTAATACAGTGTGGTGTTCAAATCTTGACTAGGTCCCAAGGTTTTTCTGCATTTGCGGTTTCCTCGTTAACAAAATTCTGGTGTCTGTGTTATTTCTTTTCCGAATTATATTTTGTTATATAATTGAGATATCACAGGTTGTGCGTTGAATCGATCAATTGGAAAATCCAACCTTTGGTTGTTGATTAAAATTGATTGATCCTTGAACATTGGTCTTTGGTATCGTTCAAATTATTTCTCTTATATTCAATCGGGCTCGCAAATTCCTATTTGTTGATTGCAGATTGAATATAGAGATGGAGATATAAAACTCTTTGATATACTTTTCTATAGATTGAGTCTGACTGTCTAGTTGATTCTCTTGAAAGTATATTGGAGTTTTTCTATTCAGATTTCCAAACGAAATATTGGGTGTGGTTTTTAGACACCCGCTTTTTCAATTGGTATAAGAGCAGGCAAACACGTTAAATACCTTATAAGTCTTTGTTTGTAGCGATCTGAATATGGACCGATGTGCTATCTCTGATAAACGCATTACCAGAAACAAAAGGTTTGTTTCTATGAAATCTATTAAAGAGAGAGATTTGTCGATCTCGAACATAGACTAACCTAGTGTTCCAATGAAACGGACTTCCATTGACAAGTGTTACCCCTATTACCTTACTGACGAGTCTGACTTTGAAGTTGAAAGGGAAGCATCCAAAGAAAGTGCAATGATTCTAAAACTTGTTAGAATCCAGGCTAATGATGTCAACCGGTTGAAACACAAAGTCAATGTCCTTATTGGTATGGTAAATGAGCGTGACTCTCTTCTAAAAGTCCTTCGTGAAGAAATCGCCTCAGTCTGTTCTTCAAGAACTGAGCTTGAGGGAAAACTCAAAGAGGATACCTTGGAAACAGAACTTCTGTTGAGTAAATTCTCTATTCAAGAATGTTCTAAGGAGTCCACTATACCAACTGCTTCTGAGTTAACTGGAAAAATTTATGTTCAAGAAGAAAAATAAAAATCCCTTCATGTTGGAAAAGATGTGCTCGTGTCTTCCTCTAATCAAGGAATATCCACATCACTTGGAAGGAATATATCTCCCAACGATGGTATTAAGACTGTTCTGTCTAATCACTCAGGTGATCAGAAAGTGTGTCTCTTTTGTGAATCAAAAGGACATGGTGAACAAAAGAGGAAATCTAGGTTGAATGACAATTATATTGGTCGTCTTCAACACACCTTAGATTTAATTCTCAAAGGTGTAACTGATATTCGTATGTCTAAACCAATTGGCTCTAGTACTCACCATGTGTACCCTACCAGGAATGTCAGTTCGACGTGTTCCTCAAATGTTCAATTGCGAAACAGTCTTCCTACACCATTTCGTTCAAGAAGAAGTCATGGTTTTTCTTTTATCAAAAAGGGAGATAATGTTGTTTAAGATGTGAAAAGGGTACCATAAGAAGGAAGCAAAAATGGAGAGATGGAAGACAACCTAAAATTGATAATTGAAGGTTACAAAGAGATTATTAACAGGCTGTCAATTCCCTCTAGAAAGATTTCTACAGGTAAGAACAAAAACTATGCGTCGTATTTTGATGAAAGTGAATTTTATGATAACTTTTCGCATCATAATGATTTTCCTCCAAAGTTTAGAAGAAAGAGGTTTAACCGAAAACAAAGTTCATTTGATGAGCTCAAGGCTCATACTTGTGTTAATTAATCACAAGGTTTAAATCTCACTTTCAAAAATCCTGGTTGGGTGAGATATGGTAAGGTATACTTGATGGCAAAGTTTTTTCTGATTCTCTGCCTATTTTCTCATCGCTCCTAGCCGGATTATCTCTTACAAACATGTTTGCATAAATATATGTATTTTGATTTGATGAAACTTATTTTCAATCTCTTCTTGAAATATTAGTGTGTCAAAAATGCTACTCTTTTGCTCTGAATTTTTCTCTTATGAGAATATAAAATTTACTGAGCGAATGTTTGTGAATTTAGTTACATAGCAAAACTGTTGTGTGCAAACAGTTTTCCTATTGTTTTCTTTCCGCTACTTGGGTATTTTTCTGACTATGGGTCAAGTTTTTGATCGTACGGGTACCCATGTTACTTGTCACGGACTAACTTTGGAAACCCTAAACTCTGACTCCTTGAGAAACCATTTAAATATAAAAAAAAACCTTTTGCTTGAGTACGCATACTCCAGGTTATTTTTCCTGTCAAGAATGGCATCTCATTCGGGAACTTGTATCTTTGCAAAAGGATTCCTTGACAAGGGTTGTGGTTTCGAAGAAGAGGAGAAAAGAACTCCTGTGGAAGTTAATGACACCTCTACTCAATCTCCTGATAATTCAGACATTGAGGATGATGAAGAGATTTCTGCTGAAGTTGTTCAAGTTTTTATCATCCAGTTTAACGAATCGAAACTGCTTCTTTTAGATACCCTAAAAAACCTTGATATGTTAAGAACTGAGTTGAAAAAGGTTAACTCTGACCTTGCTCTCATGAAAACACAAGTTAAGGATCGTCTCAAGAAGAATATCTTATCCAAAGATGCAGTCAATACTATCTATCACAAGCTTGAAGGTCTTGAAACTCATGAAACTTGCGCACGTGAACACTGATTTTTGCTTGTGATCTTTTTTTATTAGGGTTGCTTTTGTTCTTTTAAATGATTGTCTAGGAAACTTCTTATGAGAATTTATTCTTGTGTTTTTAAGAAGGATAACTAGGGTTTGGAATAGCCATTATTGTGAGTACACATAGCTATTGCCAACGTTTTCATCCTGCAATGTTTTTAGATTTATTTGTTTAAATTCTAAAGTTTATTTGGAAGATGATTTTTGCAGTATTAATCTTTATGGTTTTATATATTGCAAATTGTTATGGGATATGTTGTTTACGTCCGTGAACCTTAACTGTCCCATACTTGTTCAAAAGATAGCTCTATTATATGTCGGTATGAAAGTATTGATAAAAGATAGAATGAACTTTTGACTACAAAAGTTACACCTTTTATGTCATTATGCAAATATTGATGGAAGAAAGGATGAACTTTTGTTTACAAAGATTAAGTCTATTATATGTCATTGTGCAAATAGTGATGAAAAAATAGAATGAATCTTTGATTATTCCGCAGTATTGGTCTTTCCCTGAACCACATCTGTGTGCATATACTGTGTTGCTCCGTAAGTTCTCTTATGTTGAGCATGACAATTGAATTGATCATTTTCCTTGTGGTTAATTCAATTGAGATTTTTGGATACAAATTCATATTCTTATGTGATTTGTTAATGTCCAAAGAAATTCTTCTTTTCTTGTAAAAGTAAGGTCGCTCTTGTTGTTCTTTAGGGAATGACATTTTATGGGGAGGAGTTCTTAATTGAACTTGTGCTTAATTGCAAAATCTTTGTGGGGAGTGCGGTTGTGGAACATTGTAGGGGTTTCTTGTATCTTTATAAACTCCTTGATGAATACACTAAGTTTCGACTATGTGAAATCATCGAAACAAGTTGGTATGTTGTTCTCTTTTGGTCATGAAGTATCTCTATGAAAATTTCATGGGATCCCACTAGTTTTCGTACCTTTGCCAATTTATATTGACAAAAAGGGGGAGAATTAATGTGTAGTTCACACTACAAATACATATGGTTTACGGATCATTATGTAAGGGGGAGTGGTTTCATGTTGAGATGAAGTATTGACTAAGGGGGAGTACTACATATCACCATAGTATTGTTGTAAAAGTTGTGATACAATTGGACTTTGATGCTGTTTAATGATACTATGACACTGTATAACAATGATTGAGAGCAACTGTTTTCTCATTGTTATAGCTACGGATCTTCAACAATTATGATGCTGAGTTGAACACATTTGGAATCATTGGAGTACTTGAAAGTGACGAAGATTTCGAGTATTGTTGAAGTACCAAGGAGATCATGCATTTGGATAAGAAGCTACAAAGTTTATTTATTTTGTAATCCATATGTATTGATTGTTTTGTCATTAAAATTGACAAAGGGGGAGATTGTTAGAGCACTGCTCGGTCGAACTCGCAAGCGTTGCTATCTCAGGCTTGTTTGTCAATGTTAGTGATCAAAGCTATAAGTCTTGATTTCTAGTCTACTTATAGTAATGTCTCGGACTAGGATAGATTGTGTAGTTGATCATTAGACTTCACGACGTTCATCAATTGAAGACGAAGAACTACTAACGAAAGAACTTCATCAACAAAAGGTATGTGGAGACTAAAACTCATCTATCACTTGAAAAGTCTATTTCTACTCTATCTCCTATATTGAGACAAAAGTCGTATTACTATATAGTTCTCGATCATACACATTTGAGATTTCGAGTTGAGTTTAACTCGCTTACATATTTCTCGGAATATGTGTTGGTAAGCTTTCGCTTCAACCAAGTTCATCTTGTATTCTTGACGAAAGTCAAAAGATGATCATGTGAAAATCGCCGAGTAACATCTTACATGATTTGTGTGATACAATCATTTGGTGTAGACTTGGAATATTTCGTTATGATTATTTCAATAACTTGAAAATTGCTTTGATCATAATAGTGTGTGAAAACGGTTATTGTCATCATCTAAGAAAGTTTCAATGATTGAAATAAGAGTTTAGAATACTTAACCATCATTGGATTATAAACATAGTGTGCATTCTTGCATGTATGTGATCCATGACCGGAACTAAAGTATGCATACCCGTATGCGTACTTGAAGTTGTGAAATTCTGTGTACCAAGTACACATACCGGTATGCATACTTTCCTAAGGTATAAGTCCGGGAATTTCTGCTGGGTTTTGGAAGTGTCCTAAGTATGCGTACGCGTTTGCATACTGGCGAACCCAAACTCAAACCGGCTACTTAAGTATGCGTACCCGCTTGCATACTTGGGTGGTTAAAGTTCTAAAATTGGTTGTCTCATGAACTAATACATTTATATATTAAGGAATGCATTCTTTGCAAACCGTGGTTATAATGTTCATGAATTGATTCGAGTGAATCATACCGATTTTTCTTCAATTGTGTTCTTGTATACTTCTATGCGAATATAACAATTGAACAACTCTTTAACTAGTTTCATTTGAGTCATTTGAACTAGTTATGGTTAAGATGAATAAGGTTGATATGAGAGTGTTCATATAGCTAACCTCGGTTAACTACGGTTGAGCCAACATGGTGTACACGTTTAAGTACGGTTACTAAACCTAAATGTGGGTACATTTCATTTGTGTATAACAAGCTAAATTCGATCTAACGGTTGAAAGATATTAGCTTGAATCTAATCAGGTTTTCATCTAACGGTGAATATTGAATGCTTTGTTACCAAGGTAACTTAGATTGCAAACACTTATTTGAAAACTATATAAAGGAGAACTCTAGCAACTGGGAAAACTAATCCCCACACCTCCTGTGTGATACTAGTTGTAAAAGCTAGAGTCTATTCTCCTTTAACCTTAGGTTTTTCACGAAACCCTGTAAGTTAATGACTTAAAGACTTTATTGAGATTGTGAAGCCAGACCCAACTATTTTCTCTGTAGTTGCGTGATCTGATCTTGCCGTTTCTATCACATTTGAGTACTATCTTCTTTAAGATTGGCTTGAGATTTAATCTCCGATAGGCAAGATAAAAAGTAATCACAAACATCTTCGTCTCATCGTTTTTGATTCCACAATATCTTGTTTCTCTACTATACGATTAAGATTATTATGAGGTGGTTGATATTTCTAGGTTATTCTTCGGGAATATAAGTCCGGTATATCAATTAGTTCCTGTTCACCTTGATTTATAAAAAGACGGAACAAAACTCGTAGGTATTTTTGTGGGAGACAGATTTATCAATTCCTATAGACTTTTCTGTATGAGACAGAATTGTTTATCAAGTCTTCGACTTTGGGTCGTAGCAACTTTTGGTTGTGGGTGAGATCATCTAATGGAATTAAGTGCGCAGTATCCTGCTGGGATCAGAGACGTAAGAAGCGCAACTGTACCTTGAATCAGTGTGAGATTGATTAGGGTTCAACTACAGTCCGGTCCGAAGTTCATTGGTAGTAGGCTAGTGTCTGTAGCGGCTTAATACAGTGTGGTGTTCAAATATGGACTAGGTCCCGGGGGTTTCCTGCATTTGCGGTTTCCTCGTTAACAAAATTCTGGTGTCTGTGTTATTTCTTTTCCGCATTATATTTTGTTATATAATTTAAATATCACAGGTTGTGCGTTGAATCGATCAATTGGAAAATCCAACCTTCGGTTGTTGATTAAAATTGATTGATCCTTGAACATTGGTCTTTGGTATCGTTCAACTTATTTCTCTTATATTCAATCGGGCTCGCAAATTCCTATTTGTTGATTGCAGATTGAATTGAGAGATAGAGGTATAAAACTCTTTGATATACTTTTCTATAGATTGAGTCTGACTGTCTAGTTGATTCTCTTGAAAGTATATTGGAGTTTTTCTATTCAGATTTCCAAACGAAATATTAGGTGTGGTTGTTAGACCCCCGCTTTTTCACACGTGTAATGTGATGCACATCCAAGATAAGAAATTTGAGTAAGTCATGCTGACAGTTAAGGGGTAAAGGGAATAGTAGATGGTTAATCAACCAAGTCTTCCACGCAAAGTGGAAGTGGTTTTTTCACGTTCTCCCACTTCCCCATTCTTCCAATTCCTTCAACTGTCACCACTTATAGGAGATCGATGTGCTATAATAAATAGGTTTCTCAACCTATGGTTTGATAACAGAACAACAGAAGACTCAACGTAAAAAAAAAAAAAAAAAACCCTACGACAGTCAATTATCAAACATTTACAAAGAATTCCTCTCGTTTACACTGAGAATCCATCTTAAAAACAGTTCAACACATCACATCATCAACTGATCAATCTCCATTTATCTCCACACATTCTCAGCTTCCCTCCCTATAGACCGACCGTTATCTTCCTCTTGTGACCGAATTGAACCTGGAACGACCATTGTCTTGGTTTAGGCCAGGGTCCTACAGATTAGTCTCTCGAACTCGAAGTACCCCCGTGCAGTACATTTGTTTAAAGGTTCATACGATTTGCTTCATCGAGCACTTGCCTCCTCCAACACTGTTTACCAGAAAACCAGCAGGTCGTTTTTGCCCACAAACAAGTTCGTATTTGAAATTGGGATTTTTTCATAATTATCGTTTAATATCAAATTAATGTAAATAGATGGTGTTTTTTCATGCTTAGTTTTGTTAGATATTCATATACAATGATTGTAGTAATGATTTTATGGAAAATAACATGGACATTGATCCCGATGTTATTGCTAAAGGAGGAGGAGGAGATAATAATCTTGTTGAATTTTCTTTGGGTGATTTTGAATTGATATATGGAGATATCCAGACTTCCTTCATCAACTAAACCTGATATGGCTGATGATGTGAACTTTTGTATCAATTCTTAAAGGTGGAAGACGACGAAGAAGATGGTTCAGTTTTATCCATGTGGTTTACACATGTGATAGAAAGGTGTGCGTGTTTTTGTCACACATATCATCTAACATGTGTGCACATATTGTCTGCTTAACATCTTTGGATGAAAGCTTGAAAGGCTGGGCATATTGCCAAAAACTAGAATCTCGGGACATATTCCCAAGATGACACCGCATTTTGGGTCATATCCCCAATTTTCCCATCATCAAATAAGGATCTACAAAGTGTTAAAATAAGCAAGAAAATGAAGTCTACCAATGGAGAAGGACCAAGGACCAAACGTAACACATTAAAATAGGATTTATTCTCACTATCTTGTAGAGAATGGAGATATGAAGCGAACGCAAAAATAATAAGGTCATTCCGATCTCAGACAAAGAAATTACGGATAAAACAGTTGAAACAAGAAAAAGTTATCCACATCACAACTTTCAACATTGTTCCCAACTATGCCGAAAGTTACACTATTTCGAGAAGAAAATTCATGTTTTTAAACACTAGAGTTGGTTTTTTTCAATGGGAATCGACAATGCCGATTGTATCAACCTTTGGGCAGAGATTTTGAGTTATTTTGGTTCTAGAATCCGCATAGTTTAGTGGGGTTCGACCATGATGACTGTGGTAAGCGTGTTAGGCTCAATTTGACATGTTTTGACTTCTATGTCAAGGAGACTCAGTCCCGCAAGAATTCTAAGACCAATGTTTCATGATGTTAGAGCATAGATCGATTGAACCCACCAAGCCTTGGTATGTCAAGTTTGGTTGTGATATTTTAGTATCAAAACTCATCTAGAGTTGCTTCATTAAATACTAGAGTCAACTTCGTTTAGGTTAGACTAGAAAGTCAAGGACTGTTGAGACGTACAAGTATTACTCCGAAGACCTGAAAAATGAGAACAAGTAACGGCTACAACGACAACATCATCCTTCCACTTGAGGTTAGTAATATTGACTTGATCTTGTTTCCATTCCTAACTTATCTTTCTAATCGTTTTATATTGAAAACTGTTAGAGCATAGCTCGGTTGAACCCACCAAGCGTTGGTATGTCACGTTTGATTGTCATATTTTAGTGAATCAAAACTCAATTAAAGAGTCGCTTGATTATATACTAGAGACAACTTCGTATAGGTTGGGCTAGAAAGATTAGGATTATGAGACATACAAGTTTTACTCGAAGACTTGAAGAATGTGAAGAAGTAACAAGAACATCGACGACATTATCCTTCCTCTTGAGGTTAGAAATATTGTGACTTGAACTGTTTCATTCCTAACGTGTCTTTCAAGTCGTGCTATATTGAAAACATAACTGCGAAGCTGTGAATGATTATACTCTAGTAGACATAGTGTTAAGGAATTAGAATATGAAGTATAACGCTTATCTTTTGAACTTCGTATATATAAGACATCGACATAATCGTATGAATGCTATTGTGATTATGTGTATGGGTATGGTTGAAGATTTCGTCCTAGGAAATAATGTTTAAATTCGTTTAAAGGAAGTACATTCATGAACTTGTTTTATGAATCGAAAGGGAAATCGCTAGGCTTATTGGTATTGTTATCCATTGCATATCTTTGGATTACCAATATGTGTGAGTTAGTAGAACCGATCATAACTTGTTATGTATCTTGGTAAAACTAGTCACAATGCCTGACTTATGTATTGGTATGACTTTTATTAGTGCAACCGATCCTAAGTAATCACCTAAGATGGTATGATCGATATTTGTAATTGGTGTGACCGATCCTAGTAATTGGTGTAACCGATCCTAGTAATTGGTGTGTTCGATCACAAAAGAGTGTGTAATCGATCCTTGTAATTGGTGTAACCGATCCTGGTAATTGGTGTGACCGATCACAAGTAATACCATGAGAGTATGGTAACCGTTCCTAGTAAATTATGTAACCGATCCTGGTAACTGATGTAACCGGTACCAGTAACCATATTAAGGTAGAACCGACCATTGTGTTTGGTAGAACCATAAACCCATGATTAGTGTATTGATATTTGATCAATCACATAGTTCTTGGAAATCAGATGAACCAGTTCTAAACTTGTTTGGAAGTGTGGTATAATAGGTTCCAAGATTGTAAATATGAAAAAGGATTTAAAAAGAAATAAGATGTCGACGTACTTTGAACATGTTCAGTAACTCTTATCTTTTATTGTTCAAAGATATTCCTTAATAACTCAAGGAGATCCCGGACCGAAATAAGTTGAGAATCTTTTAATTAAGGTTGTTGATTTTATATGCTTTTAATTACCAACAATTAAAATGCATATCTTTGGAAAATAAAAATTGGTAATGGGCATTTACTAATTGGAGATTTTCTAGTAGGATTTCGGTTATATTTGGATAGAGAATTTCCAGGAATTATGAAAACCGATTTGGAAATATATTTCATATCTTAAGAATATTTCGGTTTTTGAAATTCCTTGGTATCCAAACTTCCTTGGTCTATAAATACCCAAGTTTGCATTTCGAGAAAACTATCCTAAGAGCCAGCAAAACTACCTTGTTGCATTGTTACTGGTGGAGCCGTCTATTCGGAAAGGAAAGTACCATAATTAGGCGAAATCTCTTACGACAGCTCGTTTAAAGACTTCTGTGGGATCAAGAAGCTCTACGAGTATCGTTGGTGAGAACTAGATAATTGTAGTATTATTAGTTTTCGATTTGATTTGATTGACTAACGGTTGTTGAACTTTGATTGCACCTAGTTTGTTTATTCTTGAGAATCTTCTCTTCTGATATAAGATTCATTCAAACTAGATCGAAGTGTCGACAGGATCTTTAGAACTGTTTGTAGATCTAAAGACATCTTGTGATAATCCATTGTTAACAGACTCCGTTCTGTGTGTGATTGATCACAAGAGATTCAAGTTGTGGTGTGCAGGTGTTTATTGAAGATCTAAGAAGATTTGAAGACAAAGAAGATTTCTTATTGGTTTCATAATCTTTGGTGTGCACAAAACTTGATCGTCTAGGATCCTACTATAATCGGTTTATCTTGATAGACTTGATTGATTAGTTGCGTAGATCGGCATCATTATTTAGTATCTTGGTAGATCCTATTATTGATTGCAAAATCTAAACTCGGCTACTTTAGTAGTTGTTGGATAGATAGATCTAAACCCGACAAAGGAGTTTATTGGATTAAACAGAAGAGCCTTTTTCTAACTCATATCACTGAGATTGAATAGAGTTGTTACAGAATAGATTTGTTGTTCCTTTACTGTTTGGAATATGAACCAAAGGAATTGTTCCAGTGCGTGCACTTATTGAATGTCGGAAGCGCAGGGATACTGAAGAAACTAGGTGAACTATAGGTTTAGTTGCTTGGTCTCAACTATACGAAGTTGGTGTGATTTTGTATAGCGGCTTAATTCTAAGAGTATTCAATTCTGGACTAGGTCCCGGGGTTTTTCTGTATTTGCGGTTTCCTCGTTAACAAAATCTTGTTGTGTCATTTACTTTTGTTTTCCGCAATTATAATTGTTGTTATTATAATTTAAAGTAAATTACACAAACGTTAACTCCGTATTACTTGATAGTGATCCTATAGAGTTTGGTTAAGTCCGAACCTATTATCAAGTAATCACACTTTGATTGTTGTATTGTGTCGATATCGTATCCATAGACGATCACACAAAGTGTGAATACCGATTCATTGTATTATCTCGACTCAGTCCATAGACAATCACTTTCGGTAAGAGGACTTATAGGTGGAAAAGTTTAAGATATTGGTATATTTGGGTACCCTAATCTTTTCAATTGGTATCAGAGCAGGAAAACACGAAAAAATCTAACAATCCGTGTTTGGTGCGATCGAACCTATAAAAATTGAATCTATTTCTGATTCAGTTAACGTAATGTCAAGTATATATAACTCAAAGCTGAGTGACATAGACACAAACAGCAAAATTGTTGAGTCTCTTCGCTCTAAATAAATTTGGACATTTGACGAATGTTGTTTATATCTTAGTCTCACAGAAGATGCCTCTTGCAAAATCAACAGAAAATTATCAGAATTTGATGAAAATGAAAAACAGCTCTCTGATTTGACTAATGAGATTAAGATATATGAACAAAAGGAAGATGAGTCGTTGTCTAAAACACTCAAGATCCTTGAAGACAGTAGTAGGGTTCAAAATGAGGTTGATGAGTTTCTCAAAGAGCTAGACATTTCAAAAGAAACTAATAAATCAAAAGGAAATCAACTCATTCATGAGTATTTGATGACTTACACCTCTAAAGAAACTGATATCTATGAAGATGATCCTTATAACTCTTCCAAAGAATCTCTTGAAGATTTTGAGATTTTGGATATCAACATTAGACCCACTAAAGCTTGTTTTGACTTACTCAAAACAGAAGAAGTATTATTGACTGAAAATCTCATGTCAATACCTAAAATGTCCAATTCATCAAGACTCGAACAAGTTGATTTGTTGTCAAAAAACCGATAACTGGTTAACACTAACCAAGTTTCCATGCTTATGGTTCGGTCTTAATTGGATACGGATCCAGACCCGAATACAAGATAGTCTTGGTGATAAAAACAAAGAAGGATGGGTCTTTCTTTTCTTCTACCTTCTTCGGTTTCAAAGAAACCCCAATAGTGCACGAGGGTTCGAAATTTATCCTCTTGTAATCTTTGCATGTTTGATTCAAGAAGAGAAACTTGCACCAATCGATCCTAGAGTTCAAAAGGAACAAAGGGTTGCACTTAATTCGCTCCAACTCATCTCAATCAAGGAGATTCAATACTCAACAAGTTTTATCGATTGTAAGTGGTTATTCACCCTTCTTATTAATTAATTGGAAAATAGAGTTAAGAGTAGTAGAAATTTCATCAGAGGAGAAGGCTTAAATAGGAATTCAATGCTCTATTCTACTATGAATATCAATTACGAAAACACGCCTAGTCTTACTTATGATGTTGGTTCCCAAAATTATTTTGTGAATGATGAATGTGCTAAGAAATTTGGTTCAATCAAAGAACCCATTATGAAAATGATATTTGTCAAAGTTTCGGATAAGAAATACATGAACTTTGAAAATCACCGTGAATGGGGTATAATCCATGAAAGCTCATTCAAGGCAACACCGGACCTTGTGAAACTTTTTTATGCTAATATGCATGAGATGAACTTTGAAGGTTGTACTTTTCGTACTATGATCGGTACAAGGTCCTTTGAGGTCAATACACAAGTGATTTCAGAATTGATTCTCTATCCCTACATGAACACATTCTTACCATGTTCGGATGAAAGATTTAGAGTTGACAACGTTGCCATCTCGTCTGTAATTGGTGGAGCATGGTCAGGTAATTCGTTTCTTCTTCACAATGTTGAATTTCATCTCAAGGTATTTGGAAAACTAGCTTCTGCAAACCTGTGTCCTAGCAATATGCATAAGTCAAGATGGACTAGAGACGTTGCTGAACTTGTATATCATCTTGTCAGAGGAATCAAGAACGTTAACTTTTGTGGTCTAATGATTAGACAAATGATTACAATTCAGAGAGGTGGAAGAAGAACTCCTGGTTTTGCTTGTTTAATCACAAGAATTTGCAGCTCTTTTGGAATTGTGTGGCCAAACGCCAGGGAAAAAGTTCCAAAGAAATTAGGAGAAGGAATTCTCAATAAAATGAGAGGACAAGTTTTAAATGCTCCTCCTCCTATAAGAGTTGAAGGAGACCCACAAACTCTCAAGATAAGACTGCAGAGGAAAGACAACTGCATTGTTGAACTGATTGATCATGCGACTAACAATTATCCAGATCTCACTGGATCTTTGTGTGCTATCTCTGAAAAGTATCAAGACACTGCATCAGAAGAGGATACTTACTTGGACATCTCTGACTAGTTTCTACAACTTTTATCGTACAATATTATGTATATTATTGTAGGCTTGTCTTGTGAACAATCTTTGATGTTTTATGACTCCTTGAAGAACTTTCTATTGTCATCTTATATCTGTATGAATGCTATGTGTTTATGGGATGTTTGATTTAGGTTTTCTTAACCTTAATATTCGATCTCATATGATGTGTGAACCCTTATGGTTTGTGTGGCTTTTTGATTTAACAGGATTAAGTTCTAGTCCATGTTGGTAGGCTTTATCAAAGGATCATAAGGTGTTCCGATTGAAACTCATATGTGAAAAAGTCACAATATGTTGAATCGTTATGTTTAACACAAACGTTAACTCCGTATTACTTGATAGTGATCCTACAGAGTTTGGTTAAGTCTTAACCTATTATCAAGTAATCACACTTTGATTGTTGTATTGTCTCGATCTCGTATCCATAGACGATCACACAAAGTGTGAATACCGATTCGTTGTATTGTCTCGACTCAGTCCATAGACAATCATTTTCGGTAAGAGGACTTATAGGTGGAAAAGTTTAAAATTGTGGTATATTTGGGTACCCTCGTTTTTCAAAAACATAACCTGCGAAAGCTTTATATATTGTATATAATACTCTCGTGATGAGACTTGGTCATAATAGTATGATCAAATTATCAAGAAAAACATATTACAAAGTATAAACGCTTATCTTTTGGAACTTCGTAAATACGACATCGACACAATCTATTGTATATAGTTATTTGATTATGTATGCATTATATGTGTACAATTTCGTCCTAGAAAACTATGTATATTTACATTAGTTTAAGGAAGTAGATGTATGAACTTGTTTTCATAATCGAAAGAGAAATCATGATTGGTCTTGCTATTCATTGAATATCTTTTGGATGACCAATGGAAGATGACTATGGTAGAACCTATCTTAAATTTGTTGAGACTTGAGGTATAACCAGTCATAGCCTATGTAATATAGCTAATTGTAATCGGTCATGAGCTACATTGGAAATCAAGGTGTAACCGATCACAAGCTATATTGGAATGCAAGTTGTAATCGGTCACAAGTTACTTTGGGAACCAAGGTATAACCGGTCACAAGATGAATTGGGAAGTTAGTTGTAATCGATCACAAGCTACCTTTTGGAAGCAAGTGTAACCGATCACAAGCTAGCTCAGAAAGGAAGGTGTAACCGGTCACAAGCTACTTTGTGGAGCAAGGTGTAACCAATTACAGCCTATATTGGGAATCATGTTATAACCAGTCACAACATATTTTGGTGTGATGGTCTAATCGGTTCCATGTACAAAACCGATATCAATGGTTCACATATTTCTTCATGGTCTGTGTGAATTACGGTTTTGGGTTTGTCAAGATGAGAAGCTTCCAGATGTCGACATATTTGAACATGTACATAAATCTTATCATTTATTGTTCAAAGATATTTCTTGATACTCAAGGTGATCCCTGATCCGAAAAGTGAAAACCATTTAATTATGATTTTCATCATATATGTTTTAATTACCAGCAATTAAAATATATCCTATGGAAAATATTATTAGTTAATGTGCTAGACTAATAATAGAAGTTTTCTATGAGAGTTTTCAGAAATATTGGAAATAGGAAAACCGATTTTAGGTACTTAAATGCATATCTTGAGAATATTTTCGGTTTTGGAATTTCCTTGTTGTCCAAAAAACCTTAGTCTATAAATGAATTTGCATTTCTTGCAAACTATCCTAAGAGCCAGGCAAACTTCATTTCTTGTTGTTTCTGGTGGAGCCGTCTATCTAGAGAGGAAAGTACCCTAATTAGACGAAATCTCTTACGAACGCTCGTTTAAAGACTTCCGTGGGATCAAGAAGCTCTACGAGTACCATTGGTGGGAAACCAGATAATTATAGTGTTATTAGTTTTCAATTATTGATTTGATTGACTAACAGTTGTTGAAACTTTGATTGCACCTAGTTTGTTTATTCTTGAGAACATTCTCTTCTGATATAAGGCTCACTCAAACTAGATCAAAGTATTGACAGGATCTTTAGAACCATCTTCGGACCTAAAGATATCTTGTGATAATCGATTGTTAACAGACTCATTTCTGTGCGTGATTGATCATAAGAGGATTCAAGTGTTGTTGTGTAGGTTATTGAATGCAATAGAAGATTTGAAGACGAAGAAGAATTCTTATTAGTTTTCGTATCTTGTGGATTTAGTGCACAAACCTTGATCGTCTAGGATCCAACTAGAATCGGTTTATCTTTGATAGACTTGATTGATTAGTTGCGTGAGATCGGCATCGCTTTATAGTTTCTCTTTGAGATCTATATTGATTGATTGCAAATCTAGAATTTGATTATTTCGGTAATCAATATTTAGATTGATCTAACCAGACAGAGGAGTTTATTAGATTAAACATAAAAGCCTATGTCAACGACTCAATAATATCTTCTAACAAGATTGATTAGAATGGTTACCAAACAGATTCTTCCTTTGTTATCTGGAATACGATCCAAAGGACTTGTTATTCACGTGCATGACTCTAGAAGTCGAAGGCATAGGTACACTGACGAAACTAAGTAGCTAGGGGTAGTCTGCTTGGTCTCAACTATACGAAGTTGGTATTATATTTTGTATAGCGGCTTAATTCTGAGAGTATTCAAAACTGGACTAGGTGGTTTCCTCGTTAACAAAATCTTGATGTGACATCTATTTTACTATTCCACATTATAATTGTTTTATTATAATTAAAGTAAATTGCACTTGTACGTTAATTCTGTAACACTTGATATTGAACAAATAGAGTTCCGGTTATTACCGAACCTATTATCAAGTGCACACTTTGTTGTCGTATCGTCTCGATCTTGTATCCATAGTCAATCACACAAGTGACCTTGTTGTTGTATTGTCTCGATCTCGTATCCATAGACGATCACACGAAGTGTGAACCAAATTTTTATATTGTATCGACTCGTTCCATAGACGATCACATTCGGTAAAGAACTTATAAGTTGATATTAAAAGATTGTGGTGTATTTGGGTACCCTCATCTTTTCACATGAATACTATATAAGAATTCCAAAACAATATGAAGGACCATATTTAATGCAACTTTGCAAGTATTGGGGGAGAGAAAAAACACAAGGAGAAAAAGCTACGGTTTCAAAGCGGTTCTTAGATCGTAACGATATCTTTTTACTTTTCTCATATGTATATCATGGATGTGGTAGCTATAATACCTATTGATTGAAGACTAATTCTAAGTTGTAGATATGATTTGCGTTATGATATAAATCTATTTTGAGTTCTTCATATGATTATCGCTTGTTTATACTATAAAGAATTTGATTCATAAATTGTTTAGGTGGCCAACTGAATTGATTTTTTTGATTTAATCTAATGCTAGTATTGAGTTTGGAGATAAGAAGTCTGTTAGAGCATAGCTTGGTTGAACTCACCAAGCGTTGGTATGTCAAGTTTGGTTGTCATATTTTAGTATCAAAACTCATCTAGAGTCGCTTGATTAAATACTAGAGTCAACTTCGTTTAGGTTAGACTAGAAAGACTAGGAATGTTGAGACATACAAGTATTACTTCGAATACCTGAAGAATGTGAAGAAGTAACGAAATACAACGACAACATCATCCTTCCACTTGAGGTTAGTAATATTGACTTGAACTGTTTCATTCCTAACGTATCCTTCAAGTCGTGCTATATTGAAAACATAACTGCGAAGCTATATATACTGTACATATTGTATATAATACTATAGTGATGTGACATGATCATAATAGCATGATCATAGTATTAAGGAATCAGACTACGAAGTATAACGCTTATCTTTTGAACTTCGTAGATATGACATTGACATAATCTTGTATATAGTGTTATGATTATGTGAATGGGTTATGGTGAAGATTTCATCCTAGGAAACAATGGTTTACATTTGTTTAAAGGAGGTAAATTCATGAACTTGTTTCGTGAATCTAAAGGGAAATCAATAGGATTATTGGTCCGGCTATTCATTGCATATCTTTGGATGACCAATATGTGTGAGTTAGTAGAACCAATCTTAACTCAGGTTATGTATCTTGGTATAACTGATCACAATGCCTAGACTTATGATTAGGTATGACCGGTCTTGATAATTGGTGTAACCGATCCTAAGTAATCACCATGTGATGGTATGATCGATCCTTGTAATTGGTGTGACTGATCCTAGTAATTGGTGTGACCGATCATAAGTGAGTGCGACCGATCCTTGTAATTGGTGTAACCGGTTCTGGTAACTGGTGTGACCGATCACAAGTAGATACCATGTGTAGATGGAACCGATCCTTGTAACTGGTGTAACCGATCCTAGTGACTGGTGTGCCCGATCATAAGTAGGTACCATATTTAGGTATAACCGATCCTAGCGATTGGTATAACCGATCTGAACCCATGAATGTGACTTGGTAAATCCGATCACAACTAACCATTGTGATTTGGTATGACCAATCACATAGTAGTCTTGGAATACTAGCAAACCAATTCTAAACTTGTTTGGAAGTGTGGTATAACCGATTCCAAGAAAGCAAATCCATGTAAATATGAAATAAGGATTTGCAATGAAAAGATGTCAACATACTTTGAACACGAGCAATAACTCTTACTCCCTCTGTCTTTTTTTATCTGTCCTAATTTCGACTTTGGTCTGTCTTTTTTTTATCTGCCCGCTCTGTTTATAGACATATTTTTTCCTTAAACTATCAAATAACCCTTTATTCTTTGCAATCATAAAATCATTTTTAATATAAACTTAATTCAAAATCTTAAATATTGTCACCATATGTAAGGAATAAATCTATTCAATATCTTTGTATTAATCGTCATTCCTTTTATAAATAAAAACATTTATGGATAGCTATAAAATTCCTAATAAAAATTTTACTTATTCTTACATAATCTTTTTACCCGTATTAATCTTTTAATCTCTTTTCTTGAAACACCATGGAAGAACATAAGCTAGACTATCACTTTTCAATTTACACTTTCACATGAGAAAGGATCAAAAAAAAATTATGAAAAAATATCAAACTCCCATGGTCGAGTATATATCCAAAGAAGAAATAATCAACACTTTCACTTTTCAATTCTTTTTCCCTCTCAAATAAAAGTTCCAAAGGTTCTAAAATTTCAGTGCGGAAAACCAAAATCAAATGGAGGGAATTTTTTTCTTACGACGAGTTAAGAGGAGTACATCCCGTTCTAATTGTAGATTCCATAACAAAAGCAGTATAAGTTTGTTTCTATTTTCTTAAAATATTTCCTAAAATAAGAATACTATCCAATTTATAATATTAATGTATTAATTTTATTTTTAGTAATAACATAACATTAAATAGGGCTAGTCAAGGGTTAGTCATGACATTTTGTAGGGTTTCCTTAATATTTTGACAAAGTCAATTAGGACTGTAAATTAAAGACGGAGGGAGTATCATTTATTGTTCAAACATATTCCTTGGTACTAAAGTTGATCCTGTGCCGAAATAAATTAAGAATCTTTTAATTAAGGTTTTTGGTTTTATATGCTTTAATTACCAGCAATTAATGCATAGCTCTAGAGAATAAAATTTAGTAATGTGCATTTACTAATTGAAGATTCTCTATTGAGAGATTTTGGAAATATTAGACAAAGTATTTATTGGAATTAGGAAAACCGAATTTGACATTCATTGCATATCTTGAGAATACTTTCGGTTTTGGAAATTCCTTGGTGTCCAAACATCCTTGATCTATAACTACCTAAGTTTGCATTTCTAGAAAACTATCCTAAGAGTCAGGCAAACTTCATTTCTTGTTGTTTCTGGTGGAGCCGTCTATTCAGAGAGGAAAGTATCCTAATTAGGTAAAATCTCTTATGACCGCTCGTTTAAAGACTTATGTGAGATCAAGAAGCTCTACGAGTACCATTGGTGGGAAACTAGATAATTGCAGTGTTATTAGTTTTCGATTTGATTTGATTGACTAAAGGTTGTTGAAACTTTGATTGCACCTAGTTTGTTTATGCTTGAGAATCTTCTCTTCTGATATAAGATTCACTCAAACTAGATCAGAGTATCGACGGGATTTTTAGAACTGTTGTTAGATCTAAAGCTCCGTTCTGTGCGTGATTGATCACAAGAGATTCAAGTGGTGCTGTGCAGGTTTTGAAGATAAAATAAGATTTGAAGACGAATAATATTTCTTATTAGCTTTCGTATCTTGTGAATTGTGTGCACAAACCTTGATTGGCTGGGATCCAACTAGAATCAGTTTATCTTTGATAGATCTGATTGATTAGTTGCGTGAGATCGGCATTATCTATATTTCTCTTTGAGATTTATATTGATTGAGTGCGAATCTATACTTGACTATTTCGGTAGTTAAAATTAGATTGATCTAGCCAGACAAAGGAGTTTATTAGATTAAACGGAAGATCCTTTGTCAATGACTCATCTATATCTTGTAGCAAGATCTATTAGAGTGGTTACCAAATAGATTCTTCCTTTGATGTTTGGAATACGATCCAAAGGACTTGCTATTCATGTGCATGACTCTATAAGTCGAAGGTGCAGGGATACTGAGGGAACTAAGTAGCTAGGGGTAGTCTGCTTGGTCTCAACTTTACGAAGTTGGCATTAGATTTTGTATAACGGCTTAATTCTGAGAGAATTCAAAACTGGACTAGGTCCCGTGGGTTTTCTGCACTTGCGGTTTCCTCGTTAACAAAAACCTTCCTGTGTCTTTTACTTTGATCTCCGCATTATAATTGTTTATTATAATAAAGTGAAATACACTTGTACGTTAACTTTGCAATAGTTGATAGTGATCCTATAGAGTTTGGTTAATACCGAACCTATTGTCAAGTAACACATTTTGTTGTTGTATTGTCTCGATCTTGTATCCATAGTCAATCACACAAGTTATCTTGTTGTTGTATTGTCTCGATCTCGTATCCATAGACGATCACACGAAGTGTTTACAGAATTTTCGTATTGTCTCGACTCTGTCCATAGACGATCACATTCGGTAGAGGACTTATAGGTTGAACCAAAAAGATTGTGGTGTATTTGGGTACCCTCGTCTTTTCAAAATCGCCGAATAATTCCTACACAAGTAGAGAACACGATACCTTGCAGAGGGATTCTGTATAGCGATTGTGTGTGTAAACAACACCAGAAAGTGAACCTTGAGCTAAGAGCCTAACTATTAGAATCAATCTATAAATTCACAAAATATAAAGCATTCGACCAAATTACACCTTGAGCGAGCTACTAATATGTGGTTTATACGAATAGAATCTGGTATTGGAGAGCTTCCGTGTTCAGTGATATAAGAAATTTAAAGGATAACACTGAGCTAACTGTTATTCTACAAATCGAGATAATCTGTGATCAACAATGAATAGATAAGTACAATAACTACTTAAAGATTTAGTAACGAAGAAGAATTACTCGATCAACTCTGTCTCTATTGCTTACAACTCAACTTTACTTGCTTTCAGTGACGAAGGCAAGTGGTGACAAACGGTGTCCACCGACCCCACTTGATTTTGAAATCTCCCTAATTTAGTCTTTCGATTTTTGTAATATACATGTATTGCGGGGGGGAATCTTACTAATATAAAGGAAAAAGTTGTTTTTCAACCGTCCGACAGGAAAGGACTAAGTTACCCCTCCGTGTTTTTTCTTGCCTTTCGCATAGTATCGTTAGTTTCAAAACACCAAGGGAAAAATACAAATTTTCTGTTTCGTTTATTTTAGAACTGTTTCTTCTTGCTAAACCCCGTCGTTTCTACTTCTTCTAACTTCGAAACAAAACATCAAATCAAACACGATAAAGAACATTTCAGCGGAAATGAGTTCCACAAAAACCATTTTCGTTTTTTTTTCCAATCTACCTTTCTTAAATTCAACAACACGAATCGAAAGAAACAACGATGAATGAATTTATAAAATTGGATTAAACTTACAGGTACGTTTGTTTCTTACTTTTGAAATTATTCATTCCTTCAATTTTTTCAGTTGTTTCATGAGTTTGAGAATCTTAAAGGTTTTGATTATTTAGATTATGTAGCTGTATGAAACTTTATTAAATTTTATGAAATTAGATGAACTAGATTAAGCGTTTCCATAAGCTGTAACAGCTGATCATAATCTATTGATTTCCCATTTACCTCAACACGATACACACATAGAACGACATGAAAGAATTCAAGAGAAGAGAAGCAGAGGTACACGTTAGTCGACTTTAGTTGTTTCAATTGTATTTCATGAAATGAATTATTCAATGGGTTTTCATGGAACTAAACCTTCAATTAGACTGCCAACTTGCTGTATGGAAGTTTGGAAATGCCCAACAGAAGAAGAACGTCAGTTGTTTGTGTATTTTCCTAAGAGAAGAAACATGTTTAAAGCTCAACTTCAAGTCAATATTTCTCTCTTCAAGTCAATAGTTCTCTCTTCTCTCTTTCAATCTCCATTTGTCTTTCTGATTTGGTGTTGGTTTAGTTAAATATTTCAGTTTTTCATCCAGCTATTATAACTTCAAATGGTTTTTTGTGCAGTTGCCTAAGAAAATTCTATTGCAATGCATCTGATTTGAAAATATACGTGTTCAATATAACGACACTGTTGAATTGTGAATCATCTTCCTTAGAGAGTATTGCCTCTTTTTGGTTGTTTTATATTATCATTATTAATGACTTAATATTTTCAGTTAATGTAGAGAATAACTAGAATAACTCTAAGAAAGGTAAGGGAATAATATCTCATCTATTACACCCCCTTAGTCGGAGCGGGAGAAGAGCAGACGCTCAGACTAGAACGAAAACGAGTAAACAGCTGGCGAGGAAGGCCCTTGGTAAAAATGTCAGCATATTGATTTTCCGAGGGTATGTGTAAGACATGAATGTCACCAATGCGAACGCGATCACGTACGAAATGTATGTCAATCTCCACATGTTTGGTGCGTTGATGTTGAACAGGATCTCCAGACATATAAACTGCACTGACATTATCACAGTATACAATGGTGGCACGTCGTACAGGAAGATGTAACTCAAGAAGTAGGTTGCGAAGCCAAGTAGTCTCAGCAACTGCATTGGCAACTCCCCGATATTCAGCTTCAGCACTGGAACGTGAGACTGTTGCCTGACGCTTGGAAGACCAGGAAACTATATTATCGCCGAGAAAGATGCAGTAACCTGAAGTTGATCGACGAGAATCTGGACATCCCGCCCAATCGGCATCGGAATATGCAGTTAAACCATAAATTGTGGTAGCAGATAGAAACAAGCCATGATCAAGAGTACCCTGAAGGTAACGAAGGATCCGCTTAAGGGCCTGCATGTGAGGCTCCCTAGGATCATGCATAAACAGACATACCTGCTGAACTGCATAGGATATATCCGGTCTAGTGAAAGTAAGGTACTGTAGAGCCCCCGCCAGGCTTCGATATAGAGTTGGATCCTCAATTCTTGGACCAGAAGTTGCACTGAGTTTCGAATGAGTATCCACCGGTGTTGCCACGGAATTACAAGTTGTCATGGATGCCCGTGCAATAATGTCCTTCGTGTAGACTGATTGAGACAAGTAGAGACCTGAAGAGGAGCGGTGAACAGAAATACCCAAAAAATGATGCAGCGGGCCAAGATCAGTCATAGCAAACTCTCGTTTCATCAATGCAATAAAACGACAAAGAAGTTGATCAGTATTTGCCGTTAAAATAATATCATCAACATATAGTAGTAAGTATGCCGTCTCGGATCCGGATTGATAGACGAAGAGAGAGGGATCACATACACTGCCCCGAAAACCACAATTGGTAATAAACTTGGCAAAACGCTGAAACCATGCACGAGGTGCCTGCTTTAGACCATAAAGAGATCGACGTAGTTGACACACATAATCAGGGTGAGCAGGGTCAACAAAACCCGGCGGCTGATGCATATAAAATGTTTCAGTCAAATCCCCGTGAAGAAAAGCATTCTTGACATCTAGCTGATGTATAGGCCAGGAGCGTGAAGCTGCAATAGTGAGCACAGTACGAATAGTAGCCGGTTTGACAACCGGGCTAAAAGCTTCAAAACAGTCAACCCCAATCTGTTGGGATTTACCATTTGCAACAAGACGTGCCTTATGACGCTGCAAAGAACCGTCGGCATTAAACTTGTGGCGAAAAAGACACATAGAACGAATAACATGTGCATCTCGTGGCCGTGGAACAAGTACCCAAGTATTAGTTTTCAACATAGCATTGTATTCATCTAGCATGGCCGCATTCCAGTTAGGGTCCCTAAGAGCATATAAGTGAGAACGAGGCAATGGAGAGATCGCAGACTTGGACTGGACATGAAGATTGAGTTTGGGATTGGGGAAGAAAATTCCACGTGAGGCCCGAGTAACTGGACGAGTATAGGGAAGGATGGGTGGAGCCGTAACAGTGGAGGGCTGAACAGAAGTTGGAACTGGAGAGTCCTGGCTGGGAGAGGCGACAGAAACTGTAGGTTGTTCAGGCGAAGGAGTAGTAGCTGGACTCGGCAGAATAGAAGCGGAAGGAGCAGTAGGCATTGTAGGTCTGCGCCTGTGTGGAGGAGTATAGGGAATAGGTGCACTGTGTACAGCAGGCGAAGAGGTTGAAGATGCCGCTGACGGGTAGGCAAGATTGTCAGCTAAAGAGTGATGGATAGGCGAAGTAGAGGAATCGGACTCTGTTGAATTGGTTGGAGCAATAGTTGCAAAGGGAAAAACAGTTTCGTCAAAAGTAACATGACGAGAGATGATTATTTTATGAGTGGCAAGATCAAGACAGCGATAACCACGATGATTGATAGGAAAACCAAGGAAAACACATTTAGTAGAGCGGGGGGCAAGTTTTTGAGGTGTGGTGGATGAAAGATTAGGGTAGCAAAGACAGCCAAATATGCGAAGGTGATTATACGTAGGTTGGCGACCATATAGAGCAAAAACCGGAGAACGGAAATGGAGAATTTTGGTAGGAAGAATGTTATGGAGATAGACTGCCATATTGACAGAGTCAGCCCAATACTTTGAAGGAATGGAGGCGTGAGACATAAGTGTACGAGTAATGTCGTTGACACGACGAATCATACGCTCAGCCTTGCCATTTTTAGAGGAAGTTTGAGGACAAGAGAATCGGAAAACAAAGCCATTTGTATGAGCAAAATTATGAAAAGAGGAATTATCAAATTCACGCCCTAAGTCACATTGAAAACTTTTGATGTCACGCTCAAATTGAGTTTTAATAAATGAGTGAAATTCCAAGAATTTTGTATAAACTTGAGATTTGAACCGTAAAGGATAAACCCATAGATAATTAGTAAAATCATCCAACAAAATAAGGTAATATCGAAAACCTGTCTCGACATGTGATGGACAGGTCCATAAATCACTATGAATAATATCAAAAGGTGCAAAAGTATTTGAATTAGACTCAGAAAATGGTAATCTAACATGTTTGCTAACTTGACAGGAATGACACAGTGTAGAACATGCACTTTTATTACATGAAATAAGACTTTTTGTGCGTAGGACATCTATGATAGCCTTTCCAGAGTGGCCAAGACGGTTATGCCAAACATTGGGCGAGCAAACAGCAAGAGAGATAGGTTGAGGCAGGGACGTAGTGGGAGAAGAGACGACAGACTTGGTTATAGGATAGAGATCTCCAGAACTGTTACATCGTAGAATAGTCTTCTTCGAAATCAGATCCTTCACAGAAAAACCAGATGGGTCAAATTCAACAGACACATGATTATCAGTGGTGAATTTACGAACAGATACTAGGTTTTTGATAATATCAGGGACAACTAGGGTATCTTTGAGCTGAAGAATACGAGAAGAAAGGTTTAAGAACTTGGTACCACTAGCCGTAACCGGAATGCTGTTTCCATTGCCAACTAGAATAGAACGAACATTGCTAGAGTTGAAAACGTTATGCAGCGTACCTTGATTTTTAGTGAGGTGCGATGTGGCGCCAGTATCCATATAGAATGCATCATCAGGTGGATGAAGACTCATGGAACTATACGCCTCTGCAATATCGTCGGGTTGGAGAAGTTCAGTGCTGGGAATGAGGAAAGCTTGGCCACGGCCAAGTCCAGGTGACCTGCCGCGTTGTGTACGCTGGTGATGTTGCTGTAGAGAACTGTTGTTGCTATGCGTCCTGCGAGGTGAAGACGATGGTTGCCAGGATGGTGCTGTAGGGTACGGGAAAGGGGGAAATGACCAGTTTGGTGGCCAATACGACTGGTAGGTGTGCAGGCGAGGCATAGTTGGTGTTGGCAGTAGGGGTGGTTGAGCCACTGTGTTGCTGTAGCTGGAGGCAGGGCGAGGACCACGTCGGCCATTGGTTGAACGATTTGGCCGCTGTGTATTACGATTTGAAGAGTAGGCAGCAGCAGCAGCAAGTGCTGTAGGCGGAGCTGCTAGGGTTTGCTGGGAACGACGAATCTCCTCCGTACGAAGTTGTGATCGAGCAGTATCAAAACTTGGCATTGATTGTTGAATGAATGAGGCAACGATGTTGTACTCCTCCGGAAGGCCATTAACGAGTTGGATAACCAATCTCTTCTCATTCATGGGAAAATCAAGATCATGTAATCGATCGGACAGTGATTTTAACTTGTCACAGTAATCATCAACACCAGTACAATCAACAAATTTAAGATTAACAAATTTACTTTCAAGGGTTGCAGCGCGATTACCTTTGTTGTCTTGAAAAAGCTTCTTAAGGTGATTCCAAATCTCATGAGCAGTGGTGCCAGATTTGAGGACGGTAAGCATTAAATCTTTGGCCATGGTAGAGAACATCCATTGGCGACAGAGAGCGTCCAATTGTTTTACGGTATCGGCATCAAGATCCGCTGGCGTTGCTGATCCGTCAATGAGAAAGAGGAGACGGTGAGCTTGAAGATGGAGTTCAAAAAGAAAAACCCATGAAGAGTATTCATCCTGTTTAATGTCTAGGAGAATAGGGATTAAGGATTTGATGTTTGTGACAGCAAACGCCGGATGAAGAGGTTTTTTATCACCAGCCATATGATTTTTTTTATTTTTTTTTAGAAGAAAAATAAATTTTTTGAAAAAGAGAGAATAGGATCGAGGTTAGGATGATACCATGTTGAATTGTGAATCATCTTCCTTAGAGAGTATTGCCTCTCTTTGGTTGTTTTATATTATCATTATTAATGACTTAATATTTTCAGTTAATGTAGAGAATAACTAGAATAACTCTAAGAAAGGTAAGGGAATAATATCTCATCTATTAGACACAAATCATTAAATCCACATAATCAAATTTTATGCCATACCCATAATCCAATTTCTGCAACAACAAAAAGCAATCAGACAACTAATTTGATGCTTTGTTGAAGCTGCCAATTCACGAAGCAATAAAAAAGTCAAGATTCTTTGCATGTAGAAAGTGAAACAAATAAGCTTACTCTGGAGGAATTTTTTGTTGCTATTTTTTGCATTTCTCTTTGTTGCTAATTACTGTTAATAAAAACTTATATCCTTATTCAGAATGCTAAGCATTAATACGTTAGCCTCCATTCTTTTTTATCATCCATTATGCTAGCTTCCATTTCAATTGTTCCTCAGGTAGTTATACACATAACCTTTACCAAAGACAAGTTATGAGCTGTTGCCATAGGGAGATATATATGTGTGAGCTTTAAACTTACATTATTAAAGAGGAAGTGATCCCTAATGGCTATCATTATAGCTTACAGCAAGTTAAGCAGTAAACTGTTAGCCAAAATTTGAGTCAGTTTTTGTCTGAATCATGTTTTCTCCTTTTTCAGTTCGATTAATTTTTGTTTTATAATTGAGGAAAGGTGCTAATATCAAGTGTGCGCAACCTATATTGTAAGTGAATCAGATTTAAGAACGTTTCGTTGTTGTTTTTTTTATTTGGTGTATGATCAACTATTTAGTCCGCCACTAACCTATGTGTGGTAATGTGTGGGTTATGTTACAGCCTATACTACATCATCCTGTTATAGTTCTTGGTCCTCTTAAATTTTAAATCATTATCAAGTAGGTTTCTCTACAGAAGTTGTCACTAGGGTTTTATAGTTATTCTTGCTCTTTCGAGAGTAATATTGGACTTTGCATCATTCTTTTCGAATTATGTCGTAACTTTTTATGGTGGTGTGAGATATATAAAAATCTGTATCACTTATTAAGTACTTGCTTTTTTTCGTTGCAGGTAGGAGGCATGGAAATTAGCTGATGGTGGTGGCCCTTTTAATTTTGCTTATAGAACAGAGTCTGATGCTTTAGCAGCTGCAATCGCAAGATATTATTAAGGTGATGCTTTAGCAGCTAAAGTTGCGAGATATGATTAAGGTGAGTTGATTGGGCCCACATCAAAGAGATAATCATCTATAACAACGCCACAATCTAGAGAGAGCTTAATGTCAATATATGAAAGGGAAGTTGGTTTCCTTGAAAAATGAGGTCGTATTTGGTCATCAAGCATTAGCATGAAAATATAAATGGGCAAGGCGGGAACGGGTTGTGGTTAGGGAAAACAAGTAAATATGTATCTGTATTTATATAAATGTGAAATGTGAAATTAAAATTAATTCTTCTTCAATATATAATGATTTATAAGCTTTAGAAAGAATGGGCAGGCGCATCGCGCATCGCGCGTACGTGTTATACTAGTATGAAAAATAAAAATGAAATTATATTTATAGATGAATCAAAATTATATAAAACGTGTTAGAGCATAGCTCGGTTGAACTCACCAAGCGTTGGTATGTCAAGTTTGGTTGTCATATTTTAGAACCAAAACTCATCTAGAGTCGTTTGACTAAATACTAAAGTCAACTTAGTTTAGGTTGAACTAGAAAGTCTAGGAATGTTGAGACGTACTAGTATTACTCCGAAGACCTGGAGAATGAGAAGAAGTAACGACTATAACGACGACATCATCCTTCCACTTGAGGTTAGTAATATTGACTTGATCTTGTTTCATTCTTAACGTATCTTTCAAGTCGTCCTATATTGAAAACATAACATGTGAAGCTGTATATATTGTATATAATACACTAGTGATGTGACTTGGTCATTATAGTATGATTAAAGTGTCAAAAAAAACATATTATGAAGTATGAATGCTTATCTTTTGAAACTTCGTAAGTACGACATCGACATAATCTATTGTATATATTATTTGATTATGTGTGCATTATATAGGTATGATTTCATCCTAGAAAACTATGTATTTTTACATGAGTTTAAGGAAGTAGATGTATGAATTTGTTTCATAATCGAAAAGGGAAATCATGATTGGTCTTGCTATTCTTTGAATATCTTTTGGATGACCAATGGAAGATGACTTTGTTAGAACCTATCTTAACTTGTTGAGATTTATGGTATAACCGGTCATAGCCTATATAATATAGTTTGTTGCAATCTGTCATGGGATTTATTGTAAATCTAGGTGTAACCGATCACAAGCTATATTGGAATGCAAGTTGTAACCGGCCATAAGTTACTTTGGGAACCAAGGTATAACCGGTCACAAGATGAATTGGGAAGTTAGTTGTAATTGATCACAAGCTACCTTTGGGAAGCAAGGTGTAACCGATCACAAGCTAACTCATGAAGCAATGTGAAACCAATCACAAGCTATCTCTGGGAAGCAAGGTGTAACCGGTCACAACCTGGTTTGGGAAACATGGTACAACCGATCACAACTTACATTGTGAGGTTGGTACAACCGATCCCAAGAAGCAAAACCGGGTTTCCAATATTCACATATCTCTGTAAGTTTTTTGTGAAGCTTGGAATTAGGGTTTGGTAAGAAACTTCTAGATGTCGATATATTTGAACATGTACATAACTCCTATCACTTATTGTTCAAAGATATTCCTTGATACTCAAGGTGATCTCTGGTCCGAAAAATTGAAAAGCATTTAATTATGATTTTCATCATATATGTTTTCATTACCAGCAATAAAAGTATATCCTCTGGAAAATATTATTGGTTTTATGTGCTAGACTAATAATAGAAGTTTTCAATGAGAGTTTTCGGAAATATAGGTTTGGCATTTAAGTGGAAATAGGAAAATTGAAATTAGGTACTTAAATGCATATCTTGAGAATATTTTCGGTTTTGGAATTTCCTTATTATCCAAACAACCTTGGTCTATAAATACTTGAGTTTGCATTTCTTGCAAACTATCCTAAGAGCCTGACAAACTTCATTTCTTGTTGTTTCTGGTGGAGCCGTCTATTCGGAGAGGAAAGTCTCATAATTGGGTGAAATCTCTTACGACCGCTTGTTTAAAGACTTCTGTGGGATCAAGAAGCTCTACGAGTACCGTTGGTGGGAAACTAGATAATTGCAGTGTTATTAGTTATTGATTATTGATTTGATTGACTAACGGTTGTTAAAACTTTGATTGCACCTAGTTTGTTTATTCTTGGGAATCTTCTTTTCGGATATAAGATTCACTCAGACTAGATCAATGTATCGACGAGATCTTTAGAACCATCTTCGGATCTAAAGACATCTTGTGATAATCCATTGTTAACAGACTCCGTTCTGTGCGTGATTGATCACAAGAGGACTCAAGTGTTGTTGTGCAGGTTTTTGAAGGCAATAGAAGATTTGAAGATGAAGAAGAATTCTTATTAGTTTTTGTATCTTGTGGATTTAGTTCACAAACCTTGATCGGCTGGGATCCAACTTTAATCGGTTTATATTTGATAAATCTGATTGATTAGTTGCGTGAGATCGGCAACTCTTTTTAGTTTCTCTTTGAGATCTATATTTATTGAGTGCGAATCTAGAGCTTGATTATTTCGGTAATCAATATTTAGATTGACCTAACCAGACAAAGGAGTTTATTATATTAAACATAAGAGCCTTTGTCAACGACTCATCAAATATCTTTAGCAAGATTGATTAGAGTGGTTACCAAACAGATTCTTCTTTTGCTGTTTGGAATACGATCCAAAGGACTTATAGGTTGATAATTAAAAGATTGTGGTGCATTTGGGTACCCTCATCTTTTCATTGTTATCAGAGTGGGCAAACACGAAAAGAGCTAACAATCTATGTTTGGTGCGATCCAACCTATAAGATTTGAATTCATGTCTAATTCAAATAACGTATTAAAAGATTTGAGTACTCTACAATATGATTTGGATGATACAGAAGAGTGTTGTTGGGTACTATTTAAGATGCTAAAAGAAAAGGTTGAACAAAACCAGTCATATGTTGAAGACATCAGTAATATCTTGATTGATAGGGGACTGGTCAAGGAACCCTTGGAACTTCATAAAAAGAAGTCTCATCATTGTTCAACTCTGACGTCTGAACAGTTAAAAACGAAAAGGAAGAAACAGAACATAGAATCTCTTCTAAGAAGGAGTAAAATCTTGAATCAGAAGATTTGTTGTGCAAAATTTCTGATTAACCGAGCTAAACTATTATTTAGAATCTTTACAAAATCTCCTGATACAGAATCTAAAAACCAATTTGAAAATTCTGTGGAACCTGTTGAAAGATGTCTGGGAGCTTTTTCACTCAAAACCACTTCTCCTTTCCAATGATTTCTAGATAGTGGATGTAGTAGACATATGACAGGTGATCTCTCTTAGTTTATAAAGACAGAAGACTATAAAGGAGGGTCTGTAACTTTCGGAGATGGAAGCAGCTGTCTTATCAGCAAAAAGGAACTATCAAACTTCAAGGTATTCCTGAAATTCATGATGTTGTTTATGTCAAAGGTATGAAAGCCAATCTTCTTTAAGTAAGTCAAATTTGTGATAAAGGTCATAAGGTTACTTTCAATATGGGAGGTTGTGAAATTGAAGATAAGTCCGGAAAAATAATCTTTCGAGGACGACGAAGTATGAATAACTGTTATCTCCTTGATATACAGTCTACTTTATACTGTAATCTGACCAAGGTAGAGTCAACTCATTTGTGGCATGAACGGTTTGGTCACATCAACTACCGAATGCTGGGTAAGCTCATTAATAGTGAACTTGTCAGAGGCATTCCCGCACAAAAGGGTAAGCAAGGAAAAGTCACACACAAACTTTCTCGAGATATAGCCACTCGTGCTCCTCTCGATCTTATCCATATGGATCTTTTTGGTCCTATCCAACAAGCAACTGTTGGTGGAAAGAAATATGCTTTAGTAATGATAGATGATTACACCCTGTTCACTCGGGTTGCTTTCCTAAAGCAAAATAATGACACTCTTGAGGAGTTCAAAATTGTTGTGAGTAGAATTCAAAATGAACAAGGTCGCAAACTTAAGAAAGTAAGAAGCGATCGTGGTACAGAATTCAAAGATACAAAAGTATATGAATATTGTAATAAATTAGGAATCTCTCATCAATTCTCTGCTCCCATTACACCGCAGGCAAACGGTGTGGCTGAAAGGAATAATAGGAATATTCAAGAAATGGCTAGAGTAATGCTTCACAACAAAAATCTACCACTAACATTTTGGGGTGAAGCTGTCTTCACAGCTTATTATCTCATAAATAGAGTTTATCTAAGATGAAAAACTCTAAATACCCCTTATAAGTTATGGTATGGAAGAAAACCCAATCTAAGCTATTTAAGGGTTTTCGGAAACAGATGTTATATACTTAAGGACAGAGAACATATAGGAAAATTTGATTCCAAAAGTGATGAAGGAATCTTTCTTGGCTATGCTTCTGACAGTCGTGCCTTCCGAGTATATAATCTTCGAACATAAGTCATGATGGAGTCAGTTAGCGTAGTTATTGATGATATTAGTGATTTTCGTCAAGATAATCATATTGCCGCGGAACTACCTCCTTCGGAAACTGTTAACAAAGAAAAGCAAAATGAAGAGGAACCTGCAATTGGTCCTACCATTTATTATATAAATGATAAAGATGACAATGATAATATAGTTGAACAACCCAATGATATTGAAAGTGAAACTCACAAACCTGCAAAGTGGGTACATCAAATACATTCTACATATGATATCATCATAGATGCCAATGCCAGAGTTATGACTCGAAGGGAACTCCAGAATATATGTCACTATACATGCTTTATTTCATCAACAGAGCCAAGAAATATAGAGGAATCTCTTAATGATCCAGCTTGGGTAAACTCGATGCATGAGGAACTCAATCAGTTCGAAAGGCTAGGAGTTTGGGAACATGTTCCGAAACCAGATAGCGTCAACATTGTAGGAACAAAATGGATTTTCAAGAACAAATCATATGAATACGAAACTATTGTTCGAAACAAAACCAGACTTGTTGCTCAAAGATATTCTCAAATTGAAGGTATTGATTTCGATGAAACTTTTGCTCATATAGTTCGTTTAGAATCAATTAGACTTTTACTTGCATATGCTTGCAATCTTAAGATTAAACTATTTAAAATGGACATTAAGTATGCATTTATTAATGGATTCTTAGAAGAGGAAGTCTTTGTTGCTCAACCTAAAGGATTCGAAGATCCATCATTTCCTGATCATGTCCTTAAGCTCAAAAAGGCGTTGTATGGCTTAAAACAAGCTCCAAGAGCTTGGTATGATAAGTTAACATCCTTTTTACTTCAAAAGGGATTCTCTAGAGATGGTGCGGATAAGACTCTTTTCACCAAATGGACTTGTTGCACAAATTTATGTGTATGATATCATCTATGGATCCACCTCAAAAATTCTCATCAACGAGTTCCTAAATCTTATGAGTGGGGAATTTGAGATAAGTAATGTTGGAGGAAGAAATATAGAAATAGGAAAGCTTGTGTCGGCCTCTTTTTAGGTTTACAAATTCCTGGCAACATCATACTTTTTAGGTTTACAAATTCAACAACAAAAAGACAATATTTTTCTATCACAAGAAAAATATGCTAGGAATTTAGTTGAGAAATTTGAGCTACAGGGTGTAACTCCTATGGAAACTCCAATGCCAACCACTGGAAAGCTTCAGTCTAATCCGAGTGAAAAGTGTGTAGACCAGAAACTGTATCGATCCATGATAGGAAGTCTGTTGTACTTGGCTGCAACAAGACCGGATATTGCTTTCAGTGTAGGATGTTTCCTAAGGTTTCAAGCAAATCCTAAAGAATCATATCTAAAAGATGTGAAAAAGGATCATAAGATATGTCAACGGTACCTTAGATTATGGTCTATCGTATTCAATGGATACGAATAACAGGCTTGTTGCCTACTCAGACGTTGATTGGGCAGGATGTGTAGAAGATTGAAAAAGTACATCTGGTGGGTGCTTCTATGTTGGTCAAAACCTTGTAGCCTAGGACAGCAAGCAACAAAATTCACAGTCTCTCTCAACCTGTGAAGCAAAATACATTGTTGCCGGTACTTGATGTACTCAACTTATGTGGATGAAACAAATGCTCATAGACTATGACATAAATATTCCAACTCTGAATATTCTTTGTGACAACTCAAGTGCCATACGTTTAACAGAAAATCCAGTTAAACATTCTTTTACTAAACACATAGATATTAGATATCATTTTATTTGAGAATTGTATGAGAATGGAGTCATCAAACTAGAATATGTTCCTTCTGAACGTCAACTAGATGATATTATTACAAAACCATTAGACCGTGCAACCTTTGAAAATATCAAGAAGTCTATTGGTATTGTTAAGGTACATTAGTACCTTACTTTTCGGTTTTCAAGTTTTGCTATTGGCACACATTAGTTAAAACCGATTCAACATTTCTCTGGTAAAGTTGCTTTTATTGTTGTTCTTTTGTTCTTGCGAGAGGATGACAACACATTGGGGGAGAGTTCTTATTTGAACTTGCGCTTAATGATATATCTTTCTGGGGAATAGTGGCTGCGGAAATTGAGGTAATGATTTTTATTTGTTAGTTAATCGGTTTTCCTGTTTAAGAAAATTCTGTTTATATTGCATATATTTTTCTTTTGCTTAACAAAATTTCGTTACAATTGATATGTTCCATTATGCTGTGAATGGATTGATTTTATGATTCAATTGTTTCCGGATAAGAAAAATTGTGTCAATTTATTGACTTGTGATTTGGTATCTTCTTTATTGTTGGGTATCAAGTGTTTTTGCTTAACTAAATTCGGTGCAATTGCGGTGCTATAATGTATATATTTGTTTCAATTGCTTCCGGTTAAGAAAACAAATTGCAAATCAATTTATTTTGGTTTGTATCTATTGTTTTTGGCTTAACAAAAATACGGGATCATTTGTTTAGTCGATATGATTCCAGATAAGAGAAACTAAGTTAATTATGATCTTAGTTAGACTTATCAATTGGAGGATTCGATTATTCAAGTCTAATCAAATGCCTTGACAATAAAAACTAGTTAAACTAACCTAGTGTTTGTCTTGTCTAAAGAGAAAGGTCTAAGTTATTTTCGGAATAATTATAGCCTGATGAGAAAAATAAATTTAATTCTGATCTTTATTTTGGTCTTATCTAAACAAGCGATTGTACATACACAATCGGTTCAACAATGGAATTAATTATCTTAGTCAATTTATTGGACTATAGGGAAAATTTCTTCGGGCAATTGTTTTCTTGATAACATATTGAAACTAAATTACTTTTGTAGTTTCGGTTTTAATATTGGTTATCTAAAATGGTATGTGAAACCTTCGTGCTTTACTCTTATACGTTGTACAAGTCTTATACATTTATAAGATCCTTTCGGTTTGTCCTTTATTTGCTCGAACCTTTGTCATTTTGTGACAAAAAGGGGGAGAAATATATGGAGTAAACAAGTGAATTTTTAATCACTAGGAAAGGACAATTGTGCTTAAACGTTATATCTAACGAAAGAGTAAAGCATAGACTAAGGGGAGAAATACTACATATCATACCTTATGTGGTTTTTGTAGTATTTTAGACTACAAAAGGTGAATAACAAAGATTTTCGGATTGAATATTTATTTACCTAGCTTACCTTTAGTGGGAGTAAAAGCTTTTGTTATTCAAATGTCAACAGCGACATTTATTTATTGAATATATGCAGGTTATTGTGTTGTTGAAACTTGGAATCAAGCGTATGAAGAATTGTTTAGCTCCATATGTAATAAGAGTTTTGTCACTAAAATTGACGAAGGGGGAGATTGTTAGACTATAGCTCGGTTGAACTCACCAAGCGTTGGTATGTCAAGTTTTATTGTTATATTTTGGTACCAAAACTCATCTAGAGTCGCTTGATTAAATACTAGAGTCAACTTCGTTTAGGTTAGACTAGAAAGTCCAGGAATGTTGAGACGTACAAGTATTACTCCGAAGACCAGAAGAATGAGAAGAAGTAACGACTACAACGACGACGTCTTCATTCCACTTGAGGTTAGTAATATTGACTTGATCTTGTTTCCATTCCTAACGCATCTTTCAAGTCGTGCTATATTGAAAACATAACATGCGAAGCTGTATATGTTGTATATAATACTCTAGTGATGTGACTTGGTCATTATAGTATGATCAAAGTGTCAAGGAAAAAATATTACAAAATATGAACGCTTATCTTTTGAAACTTCGTAAGTACGACATCGACATAATCTACTGTATATAGTATTGATTATGTGTGCATTATATAGGTATGATTTCATCCTAGAAAACTATGTATCTTTACATGAGTTTAAGGAAGCAGATGTATGAACTTGTTTCATAATCGAAAAGGGAAATCATGATTGGTCGTGCTATTCTTTGAATATCTTTTGGATGACCAATGGAAGATGACTTTGTTAGAACCTATCGTAACTTGTTGAGATTTATGGTATAACCGGTCATAGCCTATATAATATAGTTTATTGCAATCGGTCATGGGCTTCATTGTAAATCTAGTTGTAACCGATCACAAGCTATATTGGAATGCAAGTTGTAACCGGCCATAAGTTACTTTGTGAACCAAGGTATAACCGGTCACAAGATGAATTGGGAAGTTAGTTGTAATTGATCACAAGCTACCTTTGGGAAGCAAGGTGTAACCGATCACAAGCTAACTCAGGAAGTAAGGTGTAACCAATCACAAGCTACCTCTGGGAAGCAAGGTGTAACCGGTCACAACCTGGTTTGGAAACATGGTATAACCGATCACAACTTACATTATGAGGTTGGTACAACCGATCCCAAGAAGCAAAACCGGGTTTCCAATATTCACATATCTCTGTAAGTTTTGTGTGAAGCTTGGAATTGGGGTTTGCTAAGAAACTTCTAGATGTCGACATATTTGAACATGTACATAACTCCTATCATTTATTGGTCAAAGATATTCCTTGATACTCAAGGTGATCCCTGGTCCGAAAAATTGAAAAGCATTTAATTATGATTTTCATCATATATGTTTTAATAATAGACTAATAATAGAAGTTTTCTAGCTATGAGAGTTTTCGGAAATATAGGTTTGGCATTTAAGTGGAAATAGGAAAACCGAAATTAGGTACTTTAATGCATATCTTGAGAATATTTTCGGTTTTGGAATTTCCTTGTTGTCCAAACAACCTTGGTCTATAAATACTTGAGTTTTCATTTCATGCAAACTATCCTAAGAGTCAGGCAAACTTCATTTGTTGTTGTTTATGGTGGAGCGGTCTATTCGGAGAGGAAAGTATCATAATTGGGTGAAATCTCTTACGACCGCTTGTTTAAAGACTTCTGTGGGATCAAGAAGCTCTACGAGTACCGTTGGTGGGAAACTAGATAATTGCAGTGTTATTATTTTTCGATTATTGATTTGATTGACTAACGGTTGTTTAAACTTTGATTGCACCTAGTTTGTTTATTCTTGACAATCTTCTCTTCTGATATAAGATTCACTCAGACTAGATCATAGTATCGACAGGATCTTTAGAACCATCTTTGGATCTAAAGATATCTTGTGATAATCCATTGTTAACAGACTTCGTTCTATGCGTGATTGAACACAAGAGGATTCAAGTGTTGTTGTGCAGGTTTTTGAAGGCAATAGAAGATTTTAAGACGAAGAGGAATTCTTATTAGCTTTCGTATCTTGTGGATTTAGTGCACAGACCTTGATCGGCTGGGATCCAACTAGAATCAGTTTATCTTTTATAGATCTGATTGATTAGTTGTGTGAGATCGACAACTCTCTATAGTTTCTCTTTGAGATCTATATCGATTGAGTGCGAATCTAGAACTTGATTATTTCGATAATCAATATTTAGATTGATCTAACCAGACAAAGTAGTTTATTAGATTAAACATAAGAGCCTTTGTCAACGACTCATCAAATATCTTTAGCAAGATTGATTAGAGTGGTTACCAAACAGATTCTTCCTTTGTTGTTTGGAATACGATCCTAAGGACTTATGGGTGGATAAGTAAAAGATTGTGGTATATTTGGGTACCCTCATCTTTTCAACACGTGTAAAATTAATAAAAATACACCAAATGTATGACCTAAATTTAAAAAACGATCTAAATTATTATGTCTAATTTTATTTTCACTTAGTTAATACTGAAAAATCAATTAAAATGCCAAGAAAAAATCGGGCGGGACCTTTACTATATATGAATATGGCCCCACTTGAAAAAAAGTCTGGCTCCGTCACTGCTTGCTTTGTCATTTATTTTGTTTAAAAATTTAAACAACCCCCCACCCCCATTTATGACGATTTTAACAACTAAAACTCCCTGTTCTTCGTGGGAACGTACTTGAACTCCATTATATTATTCATTACTTGAGTGGAAATAAGATCACTAATTTAATTGCACCTACGACATGCATCAAATTTTGGTGCCGCTGCCTGTAATAGGTACAAATATCATAGTAGAGTCGGAAGCCTACTCTAGAAAGTAGTACATGGTTAACCACAAGAAGTTAGCTCTAAGTCTCTCAGCTGAGAGAAGACCCCTATTTATAGACATTTTCTGAAATGGGAATGTCAAACATGTGTCCTTTTCTATCTTTCCTTATCTTGCATCTGTCCCTACAGCCGTACATGTGTACTTTAGATTCTTCTTTATGAACCCACGTGACTTGGACTGTGCACGTGCCTGCCAACATGAAAGGGGCGCTATATAGCGCTTTCTCTAGGATATGGGGAGACCTCCCCAGTTTTGGAGAGAATACTCTCTAACATCTCCTCTTGGATATGGGGAGGCTGACATCCTCCTTTGGCATTTTCCAGGTATCTACACACTGCCAAGAAGCAGTCAATAGCTTTAGTTGTTTTCTTTAATTTTATTTTTGTTTTTAGATTTTATTCTTAGTTTTTAACTTTGTTTCTATATCTTTGGTTTCAGGTACTTAATCTCTGACATCAAAATGTTGGGATTACCCAAAATGCGAAATTCAAACTCGAGGAGGAACCAAGATCATGTTCGAGCATACATAGAGGCCATAGGGAGGGGTGTGGTGAGCACTAACAACCAATGAATGTTTATAGCTGACTTTTTATAACTGACGATACAATCACTTAGTATAGCTGACTTTTGATAGCTGACGATCAGTGGTATATCCACTTGGTACTCCTGACACCAACAAATGGTCCCAGATGTGAATGGTTTCCTTGCCTTGTACCTTTACCTCGCCCAGGTAGGATTCTTCAATTTGCATTCTGCTGTCTACAGAAGGACTTGCAAGAAATGCAAAGACCTTATGTGCCTTTTCCAGTAAAGAAAACCCTCCATCACCTTCTCATTGATGAGAGAGAGTCTCTAATTCATTTCTGGACGATAATCAGCAAACCCTTGCAGGACTATCTCCTTTTATCAAGTCACTCGTAATTGGAGTTATATTTTTCTCTACCCCGTTTTCTTAGTATATCAGTTTCCAGTTCCCACCACTGACCAGGAAATAGTTGCATGACTCATGTATTGGAAGTTGTTTATTTTACATTTCACTTCATACAATTGACATTGGCAAGTCACTGACTTAACCTCGTAAATGATTTACAGTCTATAACAAATAAAGCAGAACCATGAGGTGCTATATTTGCCGATATTGTTTCTTTAAGGATGCCAAATTCTTTTCTGCTCCACACTTCATTATATGTACATGTAGAAGAAGCTGCAGTTGAGTTTTTAACAGGAAGTGAATTAAGCATACCTAATGACGAGACCCTCACAGTTATCGTTATTTCTTGAGAGTTTAAGTTGAAAAACGAGAGATACAGTTCTCCTGCAAAACCAATAGTAACAATGAAAGCCATTAGTAAAATGGTCAAGGATATGATGGGGCTATATAGACCAATGAAGCGATGGAAAGTTTGAGTTAGCAAACCAGTTCTTCCATTCGCAGACCAAGATCGGATTCCTTGGGAATTAGCAATCTTCAATGGGTTCAGTTCCTTTAGCTTTTGTAACACCCGGGAGAAATATGAGGCACTTCTTTTGAGATCCTTCTTCGTTTCAGTAATAAATGGAAACTGAAAAAAATGACCACCAAATTTTGTGTTCTTCAAACTCGTTCTTCGGAACTGAAGCTAGATTAAAGGAATAGAAAGCTACCTCTTTGTTATTTTTGCTAAAACAATTGATTTCGAGTAAGGTAGGGTGAGTTATGAGATTGAACGTAGTCTCGTCGATCTTCCTCAGGTCACCTCCATACATAATAGGCGACTTTGTGATAGACCATAAAGCCATCTATTTTAAGAAAATGTGGTGTTGCAACACCTCAGTTATTCAAGGAGGACACAATAAAACTCGATGATACAACTACCAGAGAATTCGATCTTAATACCTGAGTTCTTTGCTCATCAAGATTAAGGTTACAGCGTCTATGTGGACCTTCATTCACGCCTAATATAACAAAAGATAACTAGACTGATCAATTGGGTCTGGGAGCTTCTTAAATCGACGCCTCAATATTTCGCCAAAGATTTGTAAATTCACCTGGATCAGTAAGCCAACCAAGTGGCAGCATGTCTAGGTCAGGCCAAGACTTTCCTCCTAACCCCACAGCTCCTGTCATATTAGCAGCAGCGAAGTCCCTAAAAGCGGAGGCATATACAAAAACTAGAAGTCGTTACAGATCACCTGAAAAACGAAATATGCCGAACTAGTTCTCTATGTTACTATTTGCAGGGCAACTTCCTTGTACTGAGCAATAGTAGTGTACCTTGATACATCGAAATGAGCTGCTACATGATCCCACCTATCCCAATCATCAGCAGTTACCCGGTACATGTTCACAAGAGAACTTACTTGCTTGGCCATGGCAGGTGTTGCACTGGTTCCGGGAGAGAGAGAATATACAATACGGTGGTCTAGCCGCTTCAAAATCTGCACACGGAGACGAGTTCATTGATGACCTATTGAGTCTACGATATACTTTCAAGCCGGAGATAAGTGCACCCGATGTTCAATTCTATGCCATGACAAATCTCGTACTTTAAGCTTCAATGTCTAAAATGGAGAGTAGATTTCAAGTGTTCTAGTTATTTGTACACCTAGACATAATTGTGCTCCAGGATCAGAAAAGCAGTTTACCTCTGATACTGTACTTATCTCATCTACGTCCAAGTCGTCACCAAAAACACAGTCATGCTTCACTGCAAAATATTCACAAACTAATCAGTAAAAGAACATCTTAGTCCCTCTAATATTATGTTAGTCAAATGGGTTATAATAACGGATTGTGGTTTCAACTATTGTGTACAACTCTTGCAATTCGTAAATCAACTTACCAAAATCGACACCCCAATCAGCATACTGCTGATACAATGACCTTAAGAAGGCTTTTCCAGCTCCTGTCTTAGTATTCACACTCATGAAGCCTTCTCTCATCCATTCACAGGGTCTATTCGTCATTCCTATATCTTTTGCTCGCCATTGTTGGCCAGACTCTTCATAGGCACTTCCCTTACATAAATTCAAAATGTGAAAATTGATGAATGCAAATTAGTACAGGTTGAGGTTAAGAATCGTGACAGTGAGTTTACTTATAGAGCTGACATCTTTGGAGTACATGAAATGCTAATGTTTAAGTGTGCAACGAAGGAAACGAAAAACTTAAAAGGTAAAGGCAGACACAGTAGCGCAACAGACCTTGTCGACATCTAAGATAGGGGTGTTTGCATTAACCGCCTGCTTACTTATTCCTCGCATAACATGAATTCCAAACTTCAAACCCATTGAATGAACTTTCTTAGCTACTTCCGCAAACCCATTCCCACCTTTAGAGGAAGGCCATCTTTCAGGGTCAGGAACCATCCTTCCAAATTCGTCAATTACATCGAATCCTCCAGCATAAATAGAAGAACCTTTCACCTTCTTCCTAAACCATAGGAAATCTACAACAACATACTGAAAAGTTGCAACAAAAAAATAGAAAAAAAGAAGAGAGATTATATCATATATCAAAATCAACGTGTTTGGCCAAATCATTTACAGTAGAGATATTACAACGGAAAATTGTCTCGAAAAATCGAATATGTCTCTGATGTCTCTGAAATTACAGTTTCTAACCTGGTAACCATGAGAGAGTAGTCTTTGAGAAACAACTTCAGCATTTTGAAGAAATTCTTCTTCAGAAATGATCCAGGAAAAGGCGTCATAAGAGTTCCACCCTCTAGGTGGGAAATTAGCTTGCACCTCTTGGTTTTCAAATGAAGGTGCTTCAGATAATCCCCTGAAAGTGGGTATTTTGTAACTTTCATTAGTTTCAAATCAATTAACTAACAATAATTTGCCATGATTTTGATTTTTCTATCCCAAGAAAAACACGATTAACTACAACTTGACTAATTCATAAATTTACCACATCGTCCAATTATGATTATACTACATCAGAAAAAGAAAGAAAGAAAGAAAGGTAATATAAAGAAGAGGAAAGATAGAAGAAAAACCTTTGAATAAAAAGCAAACAGCAAACAAGAAAGAAAAAGAGATCACCCAGAATGAGATTTTTCATGGAGTTGTTTTATCTGTAGAAGAGCAGTTGTTGAAGTGGTAATAAGAGTAGAGCAATAACAATCGAATCGAATTTTATACTTGTTTTTGGTCTCAACAGTTGTTCCTGGTTGATTATGAGTAAAGTAGGGATGAGGATTCCAGTATTAGCGGCGACTTATTTGCGTATTTATCATGTATTTATACAGCATAATCAAGTATTTATCATATATTTATAAAGTAAAGTCAAGTATTTCGATCATAAAAATTAGAAAATGATACTACATGTGTATAAATTTCAAAAGAAAAGAAAATATTGTTTGTTTATACACGCCGAAAGTCAAACAATCAATCACTATTAAACACATGGCATAATCAAAATGCATTCTTAGAACAACACATGCATAACTAAAAATATACGTGATGTCATTTCCAATTACAAAACCCTAATAAATACCTAAATTATTGATCTAAATGTTTGTCTTGATCTAAATGTTTGTCTTTCTTCATTTGATTAATAATTATAAAAATAAAGGGTTAATAATTGTAAAAATAAAGGAAGAAGTTTAAATGAAAATGAAAAAAAAAAACACGTCAAACCCGAGTCATCGGTACGTCCAAACCAGACGCGCACAAGACGCGTAAATTGGTGCGTCGGACACGCGTCGTGTAGTGTCCCATGCGCGTCTCAGAAATGGAGCGTCCGTGCAACCCCGCACACCACTCCTACATAACATGGAAAACATTAGGGTAAAAGAATGTCTAGGGAGTACCCGAAGATCCACCAATAGACAAGTAGAGAGCGCAATACAGCTCCTGGATTATGCTCATCTATCTATCTGATGCAAGATGGACTTGCACCCGTGATATGAAGGCAAACGGGTAGTTAGTTTACTCCGTGCATCAAAATATTCGAATGCTAAGAATTGAACTTGCAGTACGAATCATTCTCTAACTTTTTGTCATCTCTCATGGATTAAGAATTAAACTTATACATCATATTTGACCCTACAAGATACAAAATCACCCCACTGATCTTCCAAGAAATATACACCAAAAATTTGTGATCACAAAAAGACAATGAATATAGAAACAAACTGTCAAATGTCAAAGGCACTCCCCATTGTGGGAAGGCAAAAACATGTTACAGGCTTGGATGTACCTTGTTTAAGAATAAACGTGTGTTTTATCTTTACATAGTTTCAGTATCTTCTTCCCACATTTTCTTACTTGCAATCAAAACTCTTTCTTCTCCTGAGGTGAGAGCATCAATTCTTGGTTCTACTTCAGATATCCAATCGTCCCATTGTAAAGCACTCAAAAACTTCCTTATATAGTTTATCACATGGGGTTTGTCTCGTATGATCACAAATCCATTAGGTCGTAAAATTCTGTCCATCTCAATGAGCAAATCCTCTGTGCTGCAACCAAATTCTTCAATATCTGAGAAAACTGACCAGGCATGAAGTAGATCGTAGGTACGGGGATATGTTGAAAACGATTCGCACCTGTAGTTTTAAGTGAAACAATGAGATCATTGTTTGAGAAAAGCTAAAACACAGAAGCCAAAAGAGAAGAAAAATAAGAGACGTTAAGAACATGCATACCAGTCATGAACAGTGCCAAGTAGACCTCGATCATAAATGATCTTTAGTTTGCTAGATTCGTTGACGGGAGCAACGTTCATTACCCATACATCTTTATCTTTGAGGGCAGCAGCAAAGCCACCAAGATTTGACTTCATATCAATGATGTTTCTGAAGGAATTCCTGTGTGTCACAGATTTCATTTGCTTCCAGTATGCAGCAACTCTAAAATTCCACATTTCCTGCATTACATGAATTCACGATTCATGAATAAAAATTATAGCTCAAACAATGGGAGCCAAAGTATGTATTATTAGCTCACATGCACTCAATTTAATTTATAACATCGAATTTCCTAGGCCCTAGGCCCTAGGTATATGTATGTATACATATGAGCAGCAGAAGTTCAGAGAGAAAAACAAATTATGTGAAGGACAATGGACCAAATAAGATATAGATCACAATCAAATTTCAGATACCAACCGTGTCTTTTAAATATTCATCTGAACCTATACCAATTTCTTCCAGACGAGGAGGCACTGAAGTAAGCCTTTGCGGCCATGGAACCAGTCCACTGCCCCGTTCCTGATGCATTTCTGGTTTAAGAAATGAAAAGAAGCTTTAGAAGAGGAGAAATACAAAATAAGAATAATATAACAGGTCAAAAACAGAAACCGTTCCACCAGTTGAGAGAAGAAAATGAAACCTTTAGCCAACCTTATACAACAAAATAAGAAATAAATCCTTAAAAGCCTATGGTTTGTAAAGAAACTAGGTGTGATTAGGCTTTTGATATATCACAGTTTTACCTTTTAGACTTGGTTCAAATTTTGATCCTTTGCCATATAAGATACGAGAGAACAAGGTGCATTTTTATGACTGATCTCTATGTTGAGCAAAAAGATTTCAAAGAAAATGGAAATGCAAAATGAAGGATCTCGTTTGCTTCTCTAAGAGAGCAGACACTGATCTACAGATTCATGTTGACTAAAGTTATATGTATACCAGAATTCACTATTCAAAACTTGTGTAAAGCATGATACAAAAACTGACGAGTTAAACTAATGACCAACATGGAACTACGGAAGAATGTAACATTATATACCTATCGGTGCATAAATCAAATATATCATTATGCATTCTGAAATCTTCCATATAATCACAGGTTGTACTTACTTGATGAGTATGGTGTGATGCATGCTTTCATAGGCACATTCCAAGATTCGTCAGAATCATCATCCAAGCTGCACAAAGGGGGGTGGGTTCCAGGGAATCTCTTTGAGTAACAACTGTTGGTCAATGACTTGGCCCATATAACAGTCTGCCTATGTTTTGAAGCAATTCTCCAACACATTCTTTTGAGCAGATCACTCATTGCAGTCCAGATTCTTCTGTTTGCTTCGTCATGAGCATACGCCTCAGGAGAAGAGTAAACAAAATAACCTCCCGGTCTTAGTAATCTATCCAATTCTAGTAAGAGAATCCCATCCCTTTCAAGCCAATCAATCCTACACCGAGAGCAATGAACCATTTCAAATGAACGACTTGGATAAGGAAGCCTTTTTGTTCCCAACACACCCAGGGTTGAAGGGATTCCCCTCTCTAGTGCAAACTGTATCTGATTCTCATGTACATCATTGGGAGCAAGAGACATTGCGATAATCTGATGTTGAAGAAGGTAAGCCCCAAAACTTGCAACCCCACAACCAACATCAAGGACATTCCGTATATTACCACCATCATTGAGCTTCTCAGCAGGAAACTTGAGCATCTACTTAAAAGAAATGAGTGTACTTCAGATACTGGTTTAAATGACAACATTAACTAACTAGAAGACGATTATCATGCTGTGATTCTAGGTTAACTACTTACATTTCTCGCTCCTTATAACCAATTGTTCTTGACGTGTTTGTAATCAAAAGAGAAAATCTAAGTCGTTAATCAAAGAATGGTAAGCAAAAACCACAGCAAAAATTTATACCCTTGCAAGTGATGCAATGTACTGATCCGCACCATTATGGAAATGAGTACCGCCACCAGGGAAATTAATCTTATCCCCATTCACCACCATCCAATTCTGATCGGATTTCTCTTCTGCGAGATGGGTATGAGGTATGTTAGCCTTCCACACTTCATCTCTACTCTCTGGCCATTTAATAGGAACCTGAAACCCTAACATAAACCTTATCGGAATCAAATTAAACCAAACCAAACCAGATGAAAACATAGAAAAACCAACACTAACACAAATTAAACTAACCTTATATCCAATTGGTGGTGGTATAAGACAATTAAACCGTCTATACGAAGGTGGACAGTGTCTTTCGTAATGCTCCATCAATGACAAATTCAGCTTCAATTTCATTTGATATATGAAATTTCTATCTAAACATGGAATCAACTCTGAGTATTGCATATCACAAACCTATAATGAAAACAATACATAAATCAAAACTAAAGCAAGAAAACAAATACGCGACGGGGTATTGCAAGTGGCAGATCACAAATGATGTGGTATAGAAATACTTACAGGGATACTTTTAGGTACATCAGGATTATGATCTTGATCTTCAAACATATCATCAAAATCTCTATGAATAACTCCACTAAAAACTGGATCACTCCCATCATCAATACCACCACCACCACCACCATGTTCAATAACAACACTAGGTAAACCACCGGGTCCAAATAGTAAACAAACCAAACCTATAGATACAACTAATCCTATCAATATATATGAAAATAACTTTCTACCAACGATAAACTCATTTTTATACTTCATGTTTTTTTTCCTTCTTCTTTTAGATCTACACTAATAACAATACCAGATTCAATCACTAAACCCCTGATTGAAAACAAGGGCACAAACCCATTTTCTTGATTTCGTGGAGGGGTTTGACTCTGGTGAGTATATGACTGATAGTGAGAGAGGGAGGAGGGACAGAGTTATGGACGGACCGCAGACGTTTGTTTTGTTTTGTTTGTGAATTTTGGATTAACAGTAACGTTGTTGTTAATTTACTAGTACTAATATGTGTAATGTGATTAAAGAGACGTAGTTAATGAAGTTGTATTGGCTGTTGTGCAAAGGTACGACCCTGGTTCTTAGATTTTTGGCCCTTATCAAGATGGAATCAAAATTGCTCTTTACTGAGGCTTTCATCAATATCCATATGTTAAGCTGGTTAAGATTCAATAACTCTACAACTCTACGTACACCGTGAGAATTTTACCGGACCTCATGTTTTTCTATACGGTGGGATCCCGAATTTTTTTGGGGAGATTTTCACAATGTGTGTAGCATTACTGGTGAAAATTTATGGGAACTAGATTAAGCTACAGAGAGTGCATCTTTTATTATACGTGGGGATTTACTATGAACCGAAATTTATTTATTTTTCTGAAATAATAGAAGCGTGAAAACAATCTAAATTGCTTGATTAATTCATGGGACTTGAATATGGCTGGTACGGGGTTGAGTAGCTGACGTCATTGTAGTACGGTAAATAAAGCCATTGGGTGATGATACCGGTAAGCTGAATTTGAAACTTGTCAACATCAAATTCTTTACCGATCAAATAAATAAGTTATTATGACTAAAGCAAATAGAGGAAACTAAGGGGTTTACCTGCTGAGGAGAGAGCTAATGAAGAGAACACTAAACAAAGCACTACTAGAAGGTAAAGAAAGGTAGTTTTGTGTCTTCCATAATCGGACATGAGGAATACATAGACAATGTTCAACCCCACACACATGGATATAATTAATATTTTTTCCAGAGTTCTTACATGGAATCAGCATGAGAGAAATTCAAATATCTGATCAGTACGGATAGGAGTTTCATCCGCCACTTAATCTTGAAAACAGAGATTAAAATGTATGTCGGCAATTTTCGTAGTTATGATACTATATTTCTTCATTGGCATAGGCATGTTCCGCTTCTTTCCTAGAGAATGAGGATTAATACTTTCTTCAGCTTTGTTTAGGATATCCCTAGACTTTAGTGTTGTTGTCAAACCAGATGCAATTTTTTCTCTAACCCATTTAGCTTAAGTTAAGAAGATTGGAATTGGGATATCTCGTATTCCACAGAACTTGCATTTGACACTTCTTCCGAGGCCGTAGAAATCCCTCCTTCATTAGATTCTACCAAGATGAAAATACTGCCTTATTAGACATCATATTTTTGCTGGATAGTTGGTCGACGAAGATGATGAGGAATATAAAAACATTATTTCCTTTAAGAGACCGATATTGACTAATAAGATTAGAAAGGACTTCAGCCATGAAATTCGAAAGAACTTCAACCATGAAAACTTAATCTCTACAATTAGTTTGTTCTTGGATTTATCAAACACAGACGTATTACACATAACAAAATGAGGAACAAGCATATCTCTGCATTCTAGAATAATATCATGAGCAAGAACAATAACACATATTAGGGTCTTGGAATTCAAGAACATGATTACATTGTTATTTATAAGAGGTTGCAATAATATTTCTTTCCAAATTGCGAAAATAATTAATATACTTCATTGGAGTATTGCACGGTCTTTCCGGGTAATCAAGGATTCAGTATATGTAAAAAAAAAATGTCCTAGGAATACCATTGTATCAGTATTCAAGGGGGATAAGTTAAATTCTTCATGTGATGAAGAGAGGAATACCGATTTTGTGTTTTTTCATGACACCAAAACGAAACAGAAGATGCATATTTTTGACTTGAGTTGCATTTCCAAAAGGTAGCCTATAATCGATGCTTTCAGCACAGTCCTGAAGCACATTACATAAAGCATATATCAATGGCGGTTGGAATATGATAGATAGTAAAAAAAAAAAAGTTCCCTTTATACCAAGGGATGTTGGAGCTATACTTGAAGTCTTTTTCTGACATGGTTTTTAGCACCATAAGATATCCAAAGATAGACCAATGACCGCCATTGTTAATTGTGATAAAATCATTCGAGTTTCCAAATACTAAGAAAATAACATTAACCAATAACGTCTATAAGTTTCTATGTTTTCCATTCTTTCTCAATATAATCACACATCTGATAGATATAAGCAAACTTTGGGTTACTTAATCTTCCAACCATACAAAAATTCCAATTTTCTAGTTTTTCAAAAAATATTTATCAGTTGTAATATATATATGGGGTGTTGACATGGGGATAGCACATTGAAGCGTCATTTTAGTTAATAAACAACCAATATCTTGATAGTTAATAGGATTGTTTCCCAAACATTTAGTGAGAAGAGCATTGGTTAGAGATATTAAGGTGTTTGATCAGGGGATTGATGATGAAGGGATTAACATGAGAGTCATAAAGAGAATGGGGAAGATACCTACAATGAAGTTCATGATATTACTAATATTACTAAATTAGACCATTAGAGATTCTCTCATTCTATGCGACAACAAGTGCATAATCATCATCATTACCCGAGTTCTGCTTCGAGAAATGGGACGCCACCATGATTACTAGGACGAAGTATTGATCCCTTCCAAGATGTAACCAATGAACAATGTCGTGGATTTACTTATTTTTACGGATAGTTAAGAGGCAGGGTATAGACTTCATTCAAGACCATTCCCCTTTGATGGCCTCAGTACTAGAGTTATTCAATTTGCCTATGCGATAAACAATTTTTTTCCCTATGCGTTAGTTTCTTAAGCATATATTATTTTAGAATGCATTGTAATGGTTGTTATGAAGCCAAGGAGAAAAAAAACTTATTATAAACCATTGACTCCAAAACTGTGAAGTGTATAGTACTGGTTGGTATACACAATACTCTAATATTTGGGTCATGTAACTACACTTCTTTCGTTTAGTGGTGTTTTCTTTTTCCAAGTTACTGCACATGAAGGGAATCACTTGGTACATAAGGTGCAGATTTGTGTTTAATCTATTTAATGGCGATGTGTTTAGTTTCTTTTAACTACACGTACATATAATATTGTGGTTTAAACAGGCATGTAAAAAAGTCAGGCTAACATAGTTTTAAAGTTTTACTACATGTTGAACATTTAATTGGTTGAACCTGACGCATTAATAATGTTTTACACTTACGGATCAAGAATGAAAGATCTTCCTGTTCGAAAATGTAATTCGTGAGTTCTTCCTATAGATTGAGAGATAACGTATATTCAATATATATATATATATATATATATATATATATATATATATATACTTAACACATAAATAATCCAAGTTATAATTCGCGAGTACCCCATAATTACCGATGCATCATTAGTAATTAATATTTAAAGTTGTTTGCTAAAACATTGATAAAGTAACTCTTCATCTTGGTTTATGTTATAATTTACGAGGCAGCATCGATGGTGTGTCAAAGTGATCAAAAATAATTCCTACACTTTCACTACAAGAAAAATTTACATAGCCTACTGGGATAAATCCATCGGCCAAAGTCCATATTGGCCTTAATGATGTTTTACCGAGTAAAAGTACGATCGATAGGGTATTTAAATTGTAACTCGTTTTTTAATTTTTTTAAGGATTGAATCATATGTTTCAATTCACGGCGAATTTCTCTAAAGCTTTACATATTTGTGCTTAATTGAGATGGGATGTACAAAGAGTTTGATAATAATACCATACTATAAAATGAAACAAATTTTTGTAAGAACACAAATTAATAGCATGTTGCAGTGGTTAACAGTCTTATGGAGGGATATGTCTTTCAGAGTCTTTGGTGGGATCGGATCACAGATATGGATCTGATCAGACATACGGTTACACTCAATTTGGTAGAGTGGTAACATGACTCATACGAGCATACATGTCTAAAAACCATGGCAGTCGAATCTAATACCGGACAGGTCTATCAAGCAAAAGGGTTTGACCTACAGAAAAATTGCAGAATCTTTATTTTGTATGTAACAAACAAAACAATGTATTATATAAACTTGTTGCATCAAGTTATGAAATTTACAAGTAGTCAATTAGGCTATGAGCGACTGTACTGGATAGTTGGAAACGTATTATGAATAAGTTAGAAAAGGAATTATGTACTTGACTCGGTGGATACTACGTAGTTACTTTTATCTTAACAACCATATTTGGATGTTGGAAGAGTAACTTGACTATTCGGAAGATCGCTAAGCTACTCGACTTGGAAGAGCTTTGTAGTTGGTTGTGGTCTAAACCACCGTATTTGAAAGTTGGAAAGTATTTCGAAGTAGTTGGAAAATTGCTAAGCTACTAGACCTGATAGAGGATACATAGTTGTTTATGTTTTATATTGAGGATTAGAAAGTAACTCGAAGTAGTTGAAAGATTGCCCGGTGACTAATTTCCGGTACGTTAACTAGAAGTATAACAATAGGACAGGTTATAATCTATAATAAATAATGTACTTAAGATGTTATTTAGATTGGATAAACATGAATAAAAACAATAATAAGAGGGTTGATTGGTTTATTGATTAAAACAATGATAAAAGAAGTAGATGATCTATAAGAGAAGTAATAAATTCTGATATTCCCAAAATTCTTGTTATCACTGTATAAGAAATCGATATACTAATGGATTTTATCCGTCTGAGCTACTAAGAAGTAGAGCACTCAAGGGTGTGACTCTGTCAAATGCTTTGGAGGTTCATGAACTAGTCTTATCCTAGCATCAAAGCTAGAGCTGCACAAGAACCGACCCACCTAAACAAACCTGGCCGAATCCGATGCAACCGCGGGTTTTTAAACAGAAACCGACAGTAACGGTTTGGTATGCAGTTCTAAATTTAAAAACATGATATATATGGTTTGATCTATGGTTTTGATGTGAAAACCGACCGATTTTAAATCGATTGCTAGGTTCTTTGATTAAATTTAATACTACCCCTCTGATTATCGATACATAAAAACAGAAAGACCTAATCTCTCTTATCTTCTTCAGTTCTCTTCTTTCATTCTCTCGAATCTCATCTCACTCTCAAAGTCTCACCAGATTCTCATCATCTTTAGTTCTTCTTCGTTGATTTATTCTGTCATTACTATAAATATTCGCCTAGAACTGTAATCAGTTAAAATCGCAATCTAACCCGACCGACCCAAATCGGGGCGGTTTAAAACCGAACCGAAGACAGGTCGGACGGGGATGGTTTTAAAATGAAAACCAAATTAGTAGCAGTTCGGTTAAAGGTTTTAGCTGAAATCCGAACCGACTGACCCATGTGAAACCTTAATCAAAGGCATAGGCTGCTTACTATTTTATCTCTACATGTGATTGTTTAACAAAATCTCATTGTCGAGTCTCGCAAGTGCTAGTTCTATAGAGAAATTTTCTACAATTACATATCTCTCAACTCTTTACGCATTTTAATAACTAATAGATTTATTTAGTTGCTCACCTAAATAATTTAGCAATTAATCGTGGACATTAAAATTAACAAAGACAACACGATAAAAAATATAAATAAATAACTAATTAAATTCATCCTTAATCAACAAAAAAAATTACCTACTAATGAGTTTATAAAAACTCATACAAATTTTATAAAGAAAGAGGAAAAACTTTACGGAACACTAAGGTTTTCCTCCTTTTGGGGGTAAACCCTAATCTTCTTACTTCTCGATGATGTAAATCTTTTCTCTTTTGCTCTAGAAAATATCTCAACTCAAAAACAAGAGGTTCAAGAAGAGAATGCCTTCCTAATGATATGCCATACTAGACTGAGTCCAATTTTTATATATTGGTTTTTATTTTATTTAATTTTCGTTTTATTTTAGAAAAGGGACAAAAAAATATCATATCTACACATATCCTAAAATATAGTGATCATGAAAAATGAATTATATGTAATAACTTATAATGAGAAATAATTGGTTTTATCGGTAAATTAATTATTACTTTAATTGATTATATATATTTTCTTTAACCAAAAATGTGATGATGAGTTGATCATCATGATGATAAGAAAATTGACAGAGTAATATGAATAAGTGCATCCAATTTATCTCAATTGAAATAATAACTAAGTGGTTTTTGGTCTAATGGAGTCCGTTGAAGTTGAAAATGTGGGGTATAACAACCACACCCAACTTTTTCGTCCGGCAACCTGTATGGACTAAACTCCAATATAATTCCGAGAGTATCAACTTAATGAAACTCAATCAAGAAAGATATCAAAGAACTTTATCTCTTTCTTAACACAATCAATAAATCAAACATATATGAATTCGTGAACCTGATTGTTAAAAGAATAAATCGAAAGGTACCAAAGACCAATGTTCGAGTGTCATTCAATTTATATCCAATAAACAAGGTCAGATTTATCAACTGTGATTGAACAACGCACAACCTGTGATATTGCAATTATATAAAGAAAATATAATACGGAAAAGAAATAACACAGACATCAAAATTTTTGTTAACGAGGAAACAACAAATGCATAAAAACCCCAGGACCTAGTCCATACTTGAACACCATATTGTATTAAGCCACTACAAACTCTAGCCTACTACAAGTTAACTTCGGACTGGAATGTAGTTGATCCCTAACCAAGTCTCACACCGATTAAGGTACCGTCACGTTCCCTACGCCTCTTGAATCTCGCAAGACCCTGTACACTTGATTCCCCTAGCTGAGGTCCTTTACAGCCTAGAAGTTGCTACGACCCAAAGTCGAAGACTTATAAACAAATTTGTCTCCCACAGATAAGTCTATTCTATTTTGTTGTTTCCGTCTTAAGATAAAGATCAAGGTGAACAGGAAACACAACTAATAATCCGGTTTTATGTCTCCCGAAGAGCAGCCTAGAATATTAGTCACCTCAAAATAACCTAACTGATTAACAGAAGAAGTTATTGTGGAATCACAAGAGTCTGAGACGAAGAAACTGTTGTGATTACTTCTTATATCTTACCCATCGGAGATAAATTTCGAGAAAATCTTAGAGAAGATTAAATTCAATACGATAGAAAAAGTAAGATCAAGATAAGCAACTATAAAGAAAATAGTTAGACCTGGATTCACGAATCCCAAGCGAAGTCTTTAAGTCGTTAAACCTAGTAATGGTTTTCATAAAAAAACTGGAAAGCTAGGTTAAGAGAGAATCAACTCTAGTTTGCAACTAGGACACACGAAAATATCGGGATTAGGTTTCCCAGATGTTATAGCTTCTCCTTATATAGTATTTCAAATCAGGGTTGCTTACAATCAAAGCTAAGATAGCTTATTAACAAAGCAATTAATATTCACCGGTAGATGAAAGCCTAACTTAAGATTTAATCTAAGTTTGCTTAGAAAATAAGCAATCAATCTCCACCGTTAGATGGTTTAGCTTGATACACACAAATGAAATATACTTATATTCGGATATGGATGAACCGTACCTAAACGTGTATAACAAGTTGGCTCAATAACAGTTAACCGAAGTTAGCCATATGAACACTTTTAGCTTAGTTATATTCATCTAATGTATCTAAATGTGTTTTTAGGAGAGTTGTTCAAATCTTCACTATGTCATAGACATATATATGAATCATTTGAGACATATTCGACTTGGTTTGTAAGTGTACAAAGTACTATACAAGAACCAATTCATGAACATAATTCCACGATTTGCAAAACGAGTTCGCATACCTTAATACATTAAAAATCCAGGGACTTCAGTGCGCAAACAGATTTCGCAAACGAACCTGAGTTCATAAGTATAGACAATATAGTTTGCATACAGAGTATGTGAACAAGTTGTCATACTTATCGATTTTAGAACCTAACTGAAAACACGGGGGTACCAAAATACACCACCAATTTTTTCATAGCCATATATGGACAAATTCAACACACCGAGAGTAAAAACTCAATCAAGGAAAGTGTATAGAGTTATATCTCAATCTCTCATGTGATTAGAACGTTTACAGAATTGAATCCGTGAGCCTAATCTCAAAGAGAGTTCTTGGACGGTACCAAAGACCAATATCCAAGGATCGATCAAGTCGTATCCAACAAACTAGGCTGGACATATCTACTGTAATTGATCAACGCACAACCTGTGATATTTCAATTATAAAGATAAACAATATAATGCGGAAAAAGAAATAACACATACACCAGAAATTTTGTTAACGAGGAAACCGCAAATGCATAAAAACCCCGGGACCTAGTCCAGATTGGACACCACACTGTATTAAGCCGCTACAGACACTAGGCTACTTCCAATTAACTTCGGTCTGGAATGTAGTTGATCCCTAAAAGGAATCCACCGATTAAGGTACAGTCGCGCTCCTTAAGCCTCTTGAATCCCAGCAGGACTCCGCGCAATTGATTCCCTAAGATGACGTCACACCAACTAAGAGTTGCTTCAACTCAATTGAAGATTTTAAACCAAATCTGCCTCCCAAAAAATTAAGCCTATAATTGATTTCCTGTTTTACGATCGAAACAGATAATTAGATCAAACATATGATCAAGGTGATGGAAATCGATAGCAACTTGACAAAGTCTAGCTATCCTCAAATCCGGACTTATGAAACCCGAAGTGCTGCCTGGATTATTTTTCACCTCACAAGTATAAAACTTGCGGAATCACAAAGTTTGAGACGAAGAGAACTTTGTGATTTCTATCTATCTTGTTCAAGTGATAAATCAATGATCGAACAAGATCAGGATACTCAAGTTATCAAGATAAAAGATAACTGGACATGGCTTCACGAATCCCAATGAAGTCTTAGATAGTCACTAAACCCTAAAAGGGTTTATGGAGAGGACGACTCTAGATACAACTAGGACACACCAAAAAGTAGTGTCAGGATTCAAAGATCCCAGTTGCCAAGAGTTCCCCTTATATAGACTTTCAAAGCATAGGATGCTTTAGGTTTAAGTTAAGATAGCTTTGGAACCAAGCAAACAATATTCACCGTTTGATGAAAACTTTGAATCTTATTCACATAAACAAAATATACACTCTGGTTAGGTAAACCGTAAACGAACTGTGTATAAAGACTATTTCCAACATGGTTAGCCGAAACTAGCCGATTTGAACTTAAAAGCTTAACACTCATTTTCATGAACACAGAGACATTGATCTTGAGTCACAATTATGTGATCAAATAAGTCTAGTGTATTTATAGAGAATTGAAATGCAAATTATCTCATAGAAATAATTTAATTGCAATTGAATCAGAATCAACATAGTTGGTAAATGAAAAGGTACAAATACTTGAGTCATGGTACACAGACCGATTTGCAAACTTATAAGAAAATCCGAGTTCCGGAGTTGACATAACTTTTTCAGTTCACGTACCGGTTTGCAAACTTAAGACTTTTACCAGTTCCAGAGTTCACAGAACCTTTTCAGTTTGCGTACCGGTTTGGGTAGTAAACTGGTTCTAGAACATAGAACTGTATTGATTCGCATACCGGTTTGAATACTTTAACCATGTTTCCTTACCACAGTTCCAAAATGGTTTGCATAAGAATATGCATACCTATCCGGATCATCAAACAAACATATTTTCCCATGATGTGCATACGAGTATGCGTATCACATAAATCTGAAAGTCGTTATATAGCTACTCCGCTACCTGTACAAGTACATGCAATACGGCTTCAGACATATAACATTTTTCTTAGTTTGTAAGACTGATAACACTGTCTTGTATTCCGAATATAGTAGTTCTATATTTCTCTAAATCAGTTCGAAACATTCCCGAATAACATTAATGACACATATCACTGTTCCAGGCTATTTTCAAATGATAAACTTGAATCATGATTTGGTTCCGAACAATAAATTTTTCTCCACCGAAATTGATCAAGTATGAACAAATGCTCATTAAGCTTAGTCATTATATTTCGAGAAATTCGTAAACTAAATTATTAGTTCTCGACTTTAAATTCTTGTCTATGCAAGCTAGTCTAATTAGTTATGCGACAAACATCTCAAGGATAGAAAAGTGAATATAACTTGAGAAATAGGTGGTTCAGTCTTCACTTACCTTTTGTTGATGAATTTCTCCAAAATCTTCGGTTGATTTTCGCCTTCAAACGGTAGAACACAAATGATGAATGGTTTGTTTCTCAACTACACTATCTTAGACCGAGACTTAACTAATTGTAGACTAAAATCAAGATATAGTTTTGATAACTAAATTTGAAAACAAGCTTGATATAGCAACACTTGTGAGTTAGACCGATCAATGCTCTAACACTAACCACTGAGTTCGAAAACTGAGTTCGCGAAATAACGTTCCGGACCTTGCCTAGTTTTTCTTTTCGCAAACCACAGTTCCGGACCCATCACAGATAAACTCGTTCGCAAACAAGCATTCCAGACCCAAACTAGCACTTCACAGTTCGCATACTGGGTAGTTGTATCCAGACATTGGTAGTCGTTCTAAAACTCTCGTTAATCGATTTGAAACATCCATAGAAGACGACAATAGTAATCTTACACATACCACTAGCTTCAAGTAATTTTCAAATGATTAATTGAACAATACGAAATATCCCGAGTTAACATCAAATGATTGTCTCACACAGATCATGTAAGATGTTCAAGGTAATTTTCACATGATCATCTTGATTTAATATTTAGTTTCCAACAAATAAATTGTTTACAACTAAAGTTGTCAAGTAGATGATGAAGCATTCTAAGCTTTAAACTCATATTTTGAGAATTATATAAACGATGTTAGAGCATAGCTCGATTGAACCCACCAAGCGTTGGTATGTCAAGTTTGGTTGTCATATTTTAGTGCATCAAAGCTCATCTAAGAGTCGCTTGATTATGTACTAGAGATAACTTCGTATAGGTTAGACTAGAAAGTCTAAGAATATGAGACATACGAGTATTACTCGAAGACCTGAAGAACGTGAAGAAGTAACGATCTACAACGACGACATCATCCTTCCTCTTGAGGTTAGTAATATTGACTTGAATTATTTCATTCCTAACGTATCTTTTAATTCGTGCTATATTGAAAACATAACTGCGAAGCTGTTAATGAATATTTTACTCTAGTAGTGAGACATGATTATATGATCATAGTATTAAGGAATTAGACTACGAAGTATAACACTTATCTTTTGAACTTCGTAGATATGACATCAACATAATCTTATGAATGCTATTGTGATTATGTGTATGGGTAAAGGTGAAGATTTCATCCTAGGAAACAATGTTTACATTTGTTTAAAGGAAGTACATTCATGAACTTATTTTATGAATCAAAAGGGAAATCGCTAGGCTTATTGGTAATGTTAGTCATTGCATATCTTTGGATTACCAATATGTGTGAGATTGTAGAACCGATCATAACTTGTTACGTATCTTGGTATAACTAATCAAAATGCCTTACTTATGATTTGGTATGACTAGTTTTGATTAATTAGTGTAACCGATCCTAAGTAATCACCTGAGATGGTATGATCGACATTTGTAATTGGTGTGACCGGTCCTAGTAATTGGTGTAACCGATCCTGGTAATTGGTGTAACCGATCCTAGTTACTGGTGTGATCGATCACAAGCAATACCATGAGTATATGGTAACCGGTCCTGGTAATTGACGTAACCAATCTGGTAACTGATGTAACCGGTCCTGGTAACTTGTGTGACCGATCACAAGTGTTCCATATTAAGGTATAACCAATCCCAGTGATTGGTAGAACCGATTGAACCCATGAATATGATTTGATATTTGATCAATCACATAGTTGTCTTGGAATACAGATGAACCAATTCTAAACTTGTTTGGAAGTGTGGTATAATCGATTCCAAGATTGTAAATATGAAAGATGATTTACAAAGAAAAGATGTCAACATACTTTGAACATGAACAGTAACTCTTATCTTTTATTGTTCAAAGATATTCCTTAATTACTCAAGGAGATCCCGGTCCGAAATAAATTAAGAATCTTTTAATTAAGGTTGTTAGTTTTATATGCTTTAATTACCAGCAATTAAATGCATATTTCTAGAGAATAAAAATTAGTAATGTGCATTTACTAATTGGAGATTTTCTATTGAGAGATTTCGGAAAATATTGGACAGCATTTCCTGGAATTATGAAAACCGAATGGGCATTTATTGCATATTTTGAGAATACTTTCGGTTTTGGAAAGTCCTTGGTGTCCAAACATCCTTGGTCTATAAATACCTAAGTTTGCATTTCTAGCAAACTATCCTAAGAGCCAGGCAAACTTTATCTTTTGTTGTTTCTGGTGGAGTCGTCTATCCGGAGAGGAAAGTACCCTAATTAGGCAAAATCTCTTACGACCGCTCGTTTAAAGACTTCTGTGGGATCAAGAAGCTCTACGAGTACCGTTGGTGGGAAACTAGATAATTGCAGTTTATTAGTTTTTGATTAATTTGATTGACTAACAGTTGCTGAACTTTGATTACACCTTGTTTGTTCATTCTTGAGAATCTTCTCTTCTGATATAAGATTCACTCAAACTAGATCGAAGTGTCGACGTGATCTTTAGAACTGTTTGTAGATCTAAAGACATCTTGTGATAATCCATTGTTAATAGACTCCATTCTGTGTGTGATTGATCACAAGAGATTTAAGTGTTGTTGTGCAGGTTTAATTGAAGATTAAAGAAGATTTGAAGACGAAGAATATTTCTTATTGGTTCTTAATATCTTTGTGTAGCACAAACCTTGATCGGCTGGGATCCAACTAGAATCGGATTTATTCGATTGATTAGTTGCATGAGATCGGTAACACCCTAATAGTTCTCTTGAGATCTATTTTGATTGTTACAAATCCGAATCTTATTACTTAGGTAATAGAGATTGGATTGATCTAACCATGCAAAGGAGTTTATTAGTTTAAACGGAAGAGCATTTGCATATGACTTGAGATATCTTTATCTGGAAAGAATCAAGAGAGTTGTTACCAAACAGATTTGTTGTTCCTTTACTGTTTGGAATACGATCCAAAGGAATCGTTCTAGTGCGTGCACTTATTGAATGTCAGAAGCGCAGGGATACTGAAGAAACTAAGTGAACTAGTGTTAGTTGCTTGGTCTCAACTATACGAAGTTGGTTTAGATTTTGTATAACGGCTTAATTATGAGAGTATTCAATTCTGAAATAGGTCCCGGGGTTTTTCTGCATTTGCGATTTTCTCGTTAACAAAATCTTGCTGTGTCTTTTACTTTTCTATTTCCAAAATTATAATTGTTTATTATAATTAGAAGTAAAATACACAAACGTTAACTCCGCTTTACTTGATAGTGATCCTATAAAGTTTGGTTAAGTCCGAACCTATTATCGAGTAATCACACTTTGATTGTTGTATTGTCTCGATCTCGTATCCATAGACAATTACACAAAGTGTGAATACCGATTTGTCGTATTGTCTCGACTTTATCCATAGACAATCACTTTCGGTAAGAGGACTTATAGGGTGATAAATTAAAGATTGTGGTGTATTTGGGTACCCTCGTCTTTTCAAACGAGATAAACTCGACTCGAAATCTCAAATGTGTATAACATAAAGTCTATATATCTATACGACTTAGTCTTATTAGTAGATAGAATTGAATAGACTTCTAAGTGATAGATAAGTTTTAGTCTCCACATACCTTTTGTCGTCGAAGTTCCTCCAAGCTCTTCAGTATATATTCTTCTTCAAATGGTGAACGCCGTGAAGTCTAATGCTCAACTACACACTTCTATCCTAATCCGAGACATAGCTATAAGTTGACTAGAAATCAAGATATAGTTTTGATCAACTAAACTTGACAAACAAACTTGAGATAGCAACGCTTGCGAGTTCGACCGAGAAATGCTCTAACAATCTCACCCTTTGTCAATTTTAGTGACAAAACTATCAATACATATGGATTACAAAATAAATAAACTTTGTAGCTTCTGATCCATCATGCTTGATTTCCTTGGTTCTTAAACTCCCTTGAATTCTTCGTAACTTCAAGTTCTCCATCGATTCTGAATGTGTTCAACTCAGCATCATTGTTGTTGAAGATCCATTTCAATAACAATAATAAAAAAAATGTTCTCAATCATTGTTATTCAGCGTCATAGTATTATTATGTTAATCAAAGTCCAATTGTATCATAACTTTGAAATAAAACTACGGTGATATGTATCACTCCCCCTTAGTCAATACTTCCATCTTTTGCACAATAGGTAAAACCTATAGATTGGAATCTATTTCCCCTTACATAATGATCCGTAGACCATATGTATGTAGCGTGGACTAGTAAATAATTCTCCCCATTTTTGTCAATATAAATTGGAGGTACGAAAACTATGGGATCGTTATGAATTCTCAAAAGATAATTCATGACTAAAGAAGCATATCAACTTTTGTTTAGATGATTTCACATAGTCGAAACTTAGTGTATTCATCAAGGAGTTTATTAAGATACAAGTTAACCCCTACAAATTCCACAACCACTCTCCCCACAAAGATATAGCAATTAAGCACAAGTTCATTTAAGAACTCTCCCTTATTTGATATCATTCCCAAGAGAACAACATGAACGACCTTACTTTTACGAGAAAAGAAGGATTTCTTAATATTTTGATATTTCACAGATCTGAAAGACATCTGGTAGACCAATTAGAAAACATTACACAACTATTAGAAACAAAAGCGAAATTTAAACAGCAATTCACTGGTACTCAAGCTTTATTGCCCAAAAGATATAAATAAACCCAGGGGCAACACGCTAGTTTTAGTTAATGAACCAGAACAACACCAATAGACTGCCGAAAGTGTTAAAACATTGCGGTGTCTAGAGGTTTGGTGAGAATATCAGCCAATTGTTGTTTAAAAGACACAAATTCCATGTTAAAAATACCATTTTCGTAGAGGTCTCTTATAAAATGGTACCTTATGTATATGTGCTTAGTTCTTGAGTGCTCAACGGGATTCTCAGTGATGCAAATTGCACTAGAGTTATTACAGAAGATTTTCATTGTTCCAGTGTCAATTCCATAATCAACAAGCATTTGTTTTATCCATAAAAGTTGAGTACAAGATGAACCTGCAGCAATATATTCTGCTTCACATGTTGAAAGGGATTGTGAGTTTCGTTTCTTTGATATGCCATGCCACAAGATTCAATCCTATATAGTAAAATTCTCCTGATTTACTTTTCCTGTCTTCCACACATCCTGCCCAATCAACATCTGAATAAGCAGTAAGATCAATGTTAGTAGCAAAATCATAAGATAGACCATAACCAATAGTATGTTGAACATATCGCATGATCCGTTGTACAGCAGCAAGATGAAATTCCTTGGGATTAGCCTTAAATCTAGCACAACAACCAACACTAAAAGCAATATCAGGTCTAGTTGAAGTAAGATATAAAAGACTTCTAATGATCGATCGGTAAAGTTTCTGATCCACACTGATTCCTTTCTCATCTCTGTGCAGTTTACTGGTAGTGGGCGTGGGAGTAAGTTTAGGAGTAGGCTTATCAAGACCGAACCTTTTTGCAAGATCCCTGGAATACTTTTCTTGAGATAAGTATATTCAATCCTTATGTTGTTGAATTTGTAATCCTAAAAAGAATTTTAATTCACCAACATTGCTCATCTCAAATTCCTTCCCAAGAGAGGCTTGAAAATCCTTTGCAAGTTTCTCGGAGGTCAGATCCATAAATGAAATCATCTACATAGACTTGAGAAATAACAACCTCCTTCCCACTCCATTTGGTAAAAAACGTTTTATCGGCTCCACCCCTCGAAAAACCTTTCCTAAGAAGAGAAGTGGTTAGTTTTTCGAACCAGGCACGAGGTGCTTGTTTTAATCCATACAATGCCTTTCTGAGCCAAAAGACATGATCAGGAAATTCTGAACTTTCAAATCCTTTAGGTTGGGAAGCATAGACCTCTTCCTTTAAACATCCATTTAAGAATGTGGATTTTACGTCCATTTGAAATAGCTTAATCTTGAGAAAACAAGCATGAGCTAATAATAATCTGATGGACTCAAGACGTGTCACATGAGCAAAGGTTTCGTCAAAGTCGATACCTTCTTTCTGTGAGTATCCTTGAGCGACAAGGCTAGCTTTGTTTCTGACAATTGTACCAAATTCATCCGACTTGTTCTTGAATATCCATTTAGTACCAACAATATTTACATTAGAGGGACAAGGTACGAGTTCCCATACATCTTGTCTTTGGAATTGATTTAACTCTTCATACATTGCATTCACCCAGAAGGGATTGCTAAGTGCTTCTGAAAAGACGAGGGTACCAAAATATACCTCAATATAAAACTTTTCCACCTACAAGTCCTTTCTCCGAAAGTGATTGTCTATGGACTGAGTCGAGACAATACAACTAATTGGTTCACACTTCGTGTGATCGTCTATGGATACGAGATCGGGACAATACGACAACAAGATAACTTGCCTGATTGACTATGGATACAAGATCGAGACAATACAACAAAGAAGTATGTTTTCTTGATAATAGGTTCGGACTTAACCAAACATAGTAGGATTGCTATCAAGTAAATAGGAATTAACGTTTGTGTATTTTAATTCTAATTATAATTATGGAAATAGAAAAGTAAAAGACACAGCAATATTTTGTTAACGAGAAAACCGCAAATGCAGAAAAACCCCGGGACCTTGTCAAGAATTAAATACTCTCAGAATTAAGCCGCTATTTAAAATCTAAACCAACTTCGTATAGTTGAGACCAAGCAACTAAACCTATAGTTCACCTAGTTCCCTCAGTATCCCTGCGCCTCCAACTTGTAATAAATCACGCACTTGGAACAATTCCTTTGGTTCGTATTCCAAACAGTAAAGGAACAACAAATCTGTTCGGTAAAAACTCTTTTCAATCAACGTGATATGAGTTTGACAAAAGGATCTTCCGTTTATCCCAATAAACTCCTTTGTCAGGTTCTTAGATCTATCTCTTCAACAACTACCAAAGTAATTGTTTTAGACTATGCAATCAATACTATTAATCACAAAGAATTGTATTGATGCCGATCTACTCAACTAATCAATCAAGGTTATCACAAAGATAAACACATTTATAGTTGGATCCCAAGCCGATCAAGTTTTGTGCACACCAAATATTATGAACTCAAACAAGAAATCTTCTTTGTCTTCAAATCTTCTTAGATCTTAAATAAACACTTGCACACAAACAACTTGAATCTCTTGTGATCAATCACACACAAAACGGAGTCTGTTAACAATGGATTATCACAAGACGTCTTTAGATCTAAAAACAGTTCTAAAGATCCCCGTCAATACTTCGATCTAGTTTGAGTGAATCTTATATCAGAAGAGAAGATTCTCAAGCATAAACAAACTAGGTGCAATCAAAGTTCAAGAACCATTAGTCAATCAAATAAATCGAAAACTAATAATAAACTGCAATTATCTAGTTTCCCACCAACGGTACTCTTAAAGCTTCCCAATCCCAAAGAAGTCTTTAAAACGAGCGGTCGTAAGAGATTTCGCCTAATTAGGGTACTTTCCTCTCCGAATAGATGGCTCCACCAGTAACAACACAACTAGGTAGTTTTGCTGGCTCTGAGGATTAGTTTGCTTGAAATGAAAACTTAAATATTTATAGACCAAGGAAGTTTGGACACCAAGGAATTTCCAAAACCGAATATTCTCAAAGATATACAATAAACGCCAAAATCGGTTTTCATAATTCCTGGAAATGCACTGTCCAAATATTGATCGAAATCTCAGTAGAAAATCTCCAATTAGTAAATGCACATTATTAATTTTTATTTTCTAAAGATATGCATTTAATTGCTGGAAATTAAAAGCATATAAAAACTAAAAACCTTAATTAAAAGATTCTCAATTTATTTCGATTCGGGATTCTCCTTTAGCTATTAAGGAATATCTTTGAACAATAAAATATAAGAGTTACTGCACATGTTCAAAGTATGTCGACATCTTTACTTTGTAAATCCTTTTTCATATTTACGATCTTGAAACCGATTTGCCACACTTCCAAACGAGTTTAGAATTGGTTCATCTGACTTCCAAGAACTATGTGATTGATTATCCAATCAAATCACCATTAATGGGTTTCACGGTTCTACCAAAACACAAAGTTTCAGTTCTACCTCCATGTGGGTACTAGGATTGGTCATACTAGCTTTCCAAAAATTGGTTGGCTAGGTACTAGGATCGGTTACCACATATTTATGGTATTTAACTTGTATTCGGTTGCACAAGTCAAAGGATCGGTTACCAATTACTAAGACTTGTTGTACCTCTTACAAGGATCGATTCCACATACTTGTGATCGGTTGCACCTCTTACTAGGATCGGTTCCCCAATGTCTAGAGTTGGTCATACCAATTACAACATATCGATCATACCATCTCAGGTGATTACTTAAGATCGGTTTCACTAATAAAAGTCATACCAATACAAAAGTCAGGCATTGTGAATAGTTTTACCAAGATACATAAACAAGTTATGAGCGGTTATACTAAACATACATATTGGTAATCCAATGATTTGTAATGAATAACAATACCAATAAGCCTAGCGATTTCCCTTTCGATTCATAAAATAAGTTTATGAATTGTACTTCCTTTACACAAATGTAAAACATTGTTTCCTAGGACGAAATCTTCACCCATACCCATACATAAGCACAATAGCATTCATACGATTATGTCGATGTCTTATATACGAAGTTCAAAAGATAGACGTTATACTTCGTATTGTAATTCCTTAATACTATGTCTAACTAGAGTATAATCATTCACAACTTCGCAGTTATGTTTTCAATATGCACGACTTGAAAGATACGTTAGGAATGAAACAGTTCAAGTCAAATATTACTAACCTCAAGAGGAAGTATGATGTCGTCGATGTAGCTCTTTACTTCTTTACATTCTTCAAGTCTTCACGTAATACTTGTAAGTCTCATATCCTAGTAAATTTCTAGCTAACCTATACGAAGTTGACTCTAGTAAATAATCAAGCGACTCTTTAAATGAGTTTTGATTCACTAAAACATGACAACCAAACTTGACATCCTTCAGATTCTGGTTTTCCTGAGCCATCACGTGCATTGCATCCTCATGCTCCTTGTTACGGAGTTGCAAAGCTGCTACTTGCGTTGACATTTGTTCTTCATGGTATATTCCACAACCCCGAGGAGTGCTGTCGGCCGGATCTTCAGAGTCATCCACTCCTTCTTCTATGACCGTAACATCAGGATCTAGTTGGATAGGAGTTAGGTTTCCCAACCCTTGTCCCGTAGGAGCTAAGGTTCTGGTTAACCCTTCGTTTGCCATAGGTGGCTTCGTAACATGGGGACACTCCGGTAACGACATGCCGTAAATTGGTTGTGCTCCTGATGTTTTCCCCATCCCTTCAGCAGGGGTAGGTGGTTTTTTGGTAGCCGTTCTTCTTGCTATTTCGCTTTGTCTGTCCTCAGCTTCATTTCTTTGATTCACTTGAGATGGTTTTTGAGATCTTCCCCTCGTAACCGCTGGTCGTGAGCTTGTTGGTACGTCACTTGGTTTTTGCATGCCTTTGATCTTTTGTTATCCTGACGTCACAGAAAAAGTGGCAAAATCTGCTACTTGGGTACCTTCGTTAAAAGTAGCAATTAATGCTCTGACACAGAAGATGGCTAAGCAGCTTTTTCAGAAAAAGTAATAGAATGACGTCTGAAAAGATGGGTATTGAATTTCTTATGACACCCTTGGAAAAAACAACCTTAAATGTTGAAAACAATTAAAAAAGGTGTCAGATCTCCTAGGAAAAAAGGGGTTATTAAATGCTTTGTAAGATCTTTTCTCCTTAAATTCTTACTGAGATTCCTTAGTACTCAGAGGTACTTAGATCCAAAGGATACTCTGTCGGAAAAAAAGTTGTTTTAGTACAAAACAAAAGTTTTAACATTTTTTGAATGCGTTTTTGCAGAAAACTTTGTAGATCTGTAAGGTTGTAAGTCTTTAGAGGCTATGAACTCAAAGAACTTATGTAAATAACGGACGAATGGATCACTAGGAAGTGAGATCCGCCGTTGTTAAACTCAGATCTCTTCGTTAAAGAAGATGCATAAGTTAAAAAATAAAGGAACATAAAAACTCAAGCTGGTGAGCAAATCCTTCTAGCGCCAAACTGTGACTACTAATTTTCCCATAGTATACGTAATGTATTCAACTCAGAGAATCGGATACTAAGTAGTATTGATATCTCTGTTGAACTGATAATGCTAAGTAATAAAAGATACTCAAGATCACAATAATAACGAAGAACACAAATGTAAAGTAAATGCTACTAAGTTATCATGAGACACAAGAGATTACGTGGTTCGACTTTTGTCTACGTCCACGGGATAATGAGTGATTGTTTTTATAAAGTTGTGGAGGTTACAAAGATATTAAATGCTTCCCAAACTAATAGAGGGAACTCAAGTTGAAGTAAATACTTAAGTTCTAAACATCAAAAAGGTATAAGCTTAAGACTAGATCTTCTTCTCCTAGATATTGAATTCCTTTTGTTTGTTGGTGAAGCTTGGTATTTATAGCCCCTTCTGCTCCAGATATATCTTTGCTGTCTTTGGGTCCATTGTCCCCTGATATACCTTCCGTACAAATGGTACCTTCGTTCACCGCACGCTTTCTCCAGTCGGGCTCTGCCACCTCAGCTGACCCATGTTCCTTCGGGAACTTCCCAGCCTCAGTATAAATTGTACCTTCGTTCACCGCTAGCCTTCGCCAGTCAGACTCTGCCACCTCATCTCTCTTCACGTTCTTTGGTTAAGCATATAGATACGAGATTTGCGTATTTAATGCTGATTGGATATGTCATCTACCTCTGTCCCTTCGCCAGCTGCCTCTCTCTAGGCTAGGTTCTACTTTTCCATCTTAGACGTCGAGATATCCTTCCTTAGGATGGGATAAAGTAGATCTACGAAGGTATCTTCTGCTACTCAGATTCCTGTGTGTAGCGAGGGCTACACAGTTATCCTACACGCGACCACTAAAACCGTGATACGTGCTCCGCAGAATATTGGTATTCACAACAATTTAGCTTATGAAACCGATTTTATTAGAGGAACATGATTACAAATAGTCACATTTTCTAATATCTTAGTTTTGTCGGAAGAAATAGGTATAGTGGACTCTTAAGAATAAACTTTGCATTGAGTAGAGGAATACTCAATGGCCATTTAATCTCTAAAGCATTCTCTTCCGGTTTGGCCACAAATAAATTTCTTGACAAGCTTACTTCGGCTTTTTCTTCACAAAGAATCTTTAATTGAGAGTCACGATCATTAACCATACCAATAAGTATATTGTCTTTATGTTTCAGCCTAATAACTTCAGCGGATTGAATTCTAGCTTGTCTTAGAATTGCTGCACTTTCTTTGTGAAAAGACGAGGGTACCCAAATATACCTCAATCTAAAACTTTTCCACCTATAAGTTCTTTCTCCGAAAGTGATTGTATATGGACTGAGTCGAGACAATACAACTAATCGGTTCACACTTCGTGTGATCGTCTATGGATACGAGATCGAGACAATACGACAACAAGATAACTTGTGTGATTGACTATGGATACAAGATCGAGACAATACAACAACGAAGTATGATTACTTGATAATAGGTTCGGACTTAACCAAACACAATAGGATTGCTATCAAGTAATTAGGAATTAACGTTTTTGAATTTTACTTCTAATTATAATAAAAAATTATAATTGCGGAAATCGAAAAGTAAAAGACACAGCAAGATTTTGTTAACGAGGAAACCGCAAATGCTGAAAAAACCCCGGGACCTTGTCCAGAATTGAATAATCTCAGAATTAAGACGCTATACAAAATCTAAACAAACTTCGTATAGTTGAGACGAAGCAACAAAACCTATAGTTCACCTAGTTCCCTCAGTATCCCTGCGCCTCCAACTTATAATAAGTCACGCACTTGGAAAAATTCCATTGGTTCGTATTCCAAACAGTAAAGGAACAACAAATCTATTCGGTAACAACTCTTTTCAAACAACGTGATATGAGTTTGACAAAAGGCTCTTCCGTTTATCCCAATATAAACTCCTTTGTAAGCTTCTTAGATCTATCTATTTAACAACTACCAAAGTAATTGTCTAGACTATGCAATCAATACTTTTAATCACAAAGAATTATATTGATGCCGATCTACTCAACTAATCAATCAAGGTGATCACAAAGATAAAACGATTATAGTTGGATCCCCAGCCGATCAAGTTTTGTGCACACCGAAGATTTGAAGACAAAGAACCAAAGATTATGAACTCAAATAAGAAATCTTCTTTGTCTTCAAATCTTCTTAGATCTTCAATAAACACCTGCACACAAACAACTTGAATCTCTTGTGATCAATCACCACAGAACAGAGTCTGTTAATGATGGATTATCACAAGACGTCTTTAGATCTACATACAGTTCTAAAGATCCCCGTCGATACTTCGATCTAGTTTGAGTGAATCTTATATCAGAAGAGAAGATTCTCAAGCATAAAAAAACTAGGTGCAATCAAAGTTCAACAATCGTTAGTCAATCAAATCAATCGAAAACTAATAATAAACTGCAATTATCTAGTTTCCCACCAACGGTACTCGTAGAGCTTCCCAATCCCAAAGAAATCTTTAAAACGAGCGGTCGTAAGATATTTCGCCTAATTAGGGTACTTTTCTCTCCGAATAGACGGTTCCACCAGTAACAACACAACTAGGTAGTTTTGTTGGCTTTGAGGATTAGTTTGCTCAAAATGCAAACTTCAATATTTATAGACAAAGGAAGTTTGGAAACAAAGGAATTTCCAAAACCGAATATTCTAAATGATATGCAATAAAGGCAAAATCGGTTTTCGTAATTTCTGGAAATGCACTGTCCAAATATTGATCGAAATCTCAGTAGAAAATATCCAATTAGTAAATGCACATTACTAATTTTTATTTTCTAAAGATATGCATTTAATTGCTGGAAATTAAAAGCATATAAAACTAAAAACCTTAATTAAAAGATTCTAAATTTATTTCGATCCGGAATTCTCCTTTAGTTATTAAGGAATATCTTTGAACAATAAAAGATAAGAGTTACTGCACATGTTCAAAGTATGTCGACATCTTTACTTTGTAAATCCTTTTTCATATTTACAATCTTGGAACCGATTTTCCACACTTCCTAACAAGTTTATAATTGGTCCATCTGACTTCCAAGAACTATGTGATTGATTATCCTATCAAATCACCATTAATGGGTTTCACGGTTCTACCAAAACACAAAGCTTCGTAACTACCTCAGTGTGGTTACTAGGATCGGTCACACTAGCTTTCCAAAAATTGGTTGACTAGGTACTAGGATCGGTTACCACATAATTATGGTATTTACTTGTATTCGGTTGCACAAGTCATAGGATTGGTTACCAATTACCAAGACTTGTTGTACCTCTTACAAGTATCGATTCCAAATACTTGTGATCGGTTGCACCTCTTACTAGGATCGGTTTCCCAATGTCTAGAGTTGGTCATACCAATTACAGTAAATCGATCATACCATCTTAGGTTATTACTTAAGATCGGTTTCACTAATAAAAGCCATACCAATACAAATGTCAGGCATTGTGAATAGTTTTACCAAGATACATAAACAAGTTATGAGTGGTTATAATAAACACACATATTGGTAATCCAAAGATTTGTAATGAATAACAATACCAATAAGCCTAGTGATTTCCCTTTCGATTCATAAAACAAGTTTATGAATTGTACTTCTTTTAAACGAATGTAAAACATTGTTTCCTAGGAAGAAATCTTCACCCATACCCATACATAATCACAATAACATTCATACGATTATGTCGATGTCTTATATACGAAGTTCAAAAGATAGACGTTATACTTTGTATTGTAATTCCTTAATATTATGTCTAACTAGAGTATAATCATTCACAGCTTCGCAGTTATGTTTTCAATATACACGACTTGAAAGATACGTTAGGAATGAAACAGTTCAAGTCAAATATTACTAACCTCAAGAGGAAGGATGATGTCGTCGATGTAGCTCTTTACTTCTTCACATTCTTCAAGTCTTCACGTAATACTTGTAAGTCTCATATCCTAGTAACTTTCTAGCTAACATATACGAAGTTGACTCTAGTAAATAATCAAGCGACTCTTTAAATGAGTTTTGATTCACTAAAATATGACAACCAAACTTGACATACCAACGCTTGGTGGGTTCAACCGAGCTATGCTCTAACAATCTCCCCCTTTGTCAATTTTAGTGACAAAACTCTTACATCATATGGATAAAAAAATTACAAGAATTTATTACACATACGCTTGATTCCAAGTTTCAACAGCACAATAACCTGTATACATTCAATCCATAAATGCCGCCGTTGACATTATAATAACAAAGCTAATACTCCTCCTAAAGGTAAGATAGGTAGATTTTCAATCCGCGCGTCTTTGTTATTCCCTTTGTAGTTAAGATAACCACAAGTATCAATATGATATGTTACTCCCCCTTAGTCTATGCTTTACTCTTTCGTTAGATATAACGTTTAAGCACCATTGTCCTTTTCTTAGTGATACCAAATCACTTGTTTACTCCATATATTTCTCCCCCTTTTTGTCACAAAATGACAAAGGTACGGGCAAATAAAAGACAAACCGAAAGGATCTTCCAAATCTTAAAAGATTTGCAACCTATAAGAGTAAAGCACGAGGGTTCCACACACCATTTTAGATAACCAATATCAAAACCGAAACTACAAAGTAATTTTGTTTTGATATGTTACCAAGGAAACAATTGGCCGAAGCAATTTTCCCTAATAGTTTAGCAAATCAAAAATTGACTAAGTACCTTAGTTCTTTTGCTAAACTGATTGTACAAATACAATCGCTTGTTCGATAAGACCAAAATAAAGATCAAAATTAACTCTATTTTTCTCATCAGGTTCTAATTATTCAAATAATAACTTAGACCTTTCACTTTTAAACAAGACAAGTACTAGGTTAGTTAACTAGCATTTCTTGTTAAGGCATTCGATTAGACCATAATAACCAAAACCTTCACTTTTACAAGTCTAACTAAGATCAGAATTAACTTAGTTTCTCTTATCCGGAATCGAATTGGACTAAACAATTGATCCCAAAAACCTTTTTCTTAAGCCATAAACAATTCATACAAACCAAATAAATCAACTTGCATAATTATTTACCTCAACCGGAAGCAATTGAAACAAACATAGACAGTATAGTACCGCAATTGCACCGAAATTTCGTAAGCCTAAACAATTGATACCAAACCATAAAGCAAGATAACAATAGTTTTTCTTAACCGGAAACAATTGAATCACACACACATCCATACACAAATGATGGAATAAACATCAATTGTCCCGAAATTTTGTTAAGAAAAAGCAATAAATATATGCAATAAAATCATGCTTTTCTTAAACAGGAAAACGATTAACTAACAAATTCGTTACCTCAAATTCCGCATCCTCTTCTCCCTTTTTCTTTGCATCTTTCTGGGGCGGAAAATTATTAAGCACAAGTTCACATAGAATTCTTCCCCGTTGTGTTGTCATCCTCTCGCAAGACAAAAGAACAACAACAAGGACCAACCTTTACCAAAGAAAGGTTGAAAACATGTTTTAACTAATACGATGCAAAAGTTGAAACCCCGAAACACATATGCTTTTATGCTAAACCAAAAACGATTCAACATATTCTTACTTTTTCACATATTAGTTTCAATCAGAACCCCTTATGATCCTTTGATAAAGCCTACCAACATGGGCTAGAACTTAATCCTGCTAAACCAAAAAGTCACCCAAACCATAAGGGTTCACACAATATGAGATCGAATATTAAGGTTATGAAAACCGAAATCAAACAACCCATAAACATACATAGCATTAATATAAAACATTCAAGCACAGGCTATGTAATCGAAAAATATCACAATAAAAAATTATAAAATAATAATTTTATTCATAAATAATAGATAGTTTTATTCAAAATAGACCTTATACAATTATTGAAAGAAATCAAAAACTGATGTCTATTTTCCTGGATTAATCCTTCATCTTAATGCTAGAGGAAGGTAGATTATTACTTTCAGTCTTCAGCTTGTGAAATTCTTCAAGTAGATAACCTTGTTGCTTGAGCAGAATTTCTTGCAGTTGAGAAATTTTCGTGAAGGATTCTGAGAGAACATGTAATTCGGTCTTTGATTGAACACAGAAGTGTGTCAATGCTTCAATACACTAATCTTTCTTCAGCATATTCTCTCTTTCCTTATTGCCAAGCCAATCTCTATTTTTGATTTTGCTCTTTGATTTCTCTATATCAAGAGAAGATGCAGACTTATTCTTAAAGTGATCTTTCTGATCTAGCATCTTATCAAGAGAAGACATTGGATCCAGACTCATAGTTCGGACAAGGAATGACCAAAGAAAGAGAATGATCTTTTTATAATTTTCATACTTCCGAAAATATAATATTCCTATAAATACGAATATCTCAAATATTTTCAATTACTAGATTTCATTCCCATAATCTACACATAAGTGCCTTGATCTTTCTTATTCCTCACTAAATTTGGCACACGAGGTGAGGAAAGAATGCTAATACCGATCAGGTGGTATTAGTATGAGATTTTCTCTCATTATGGAATTTTGAACAACCAGAGTGTCCTTGATCTAGTATCATATGAGAAATTCTCTTTTTGTTACCTCGAACTGGCGAAGTATCTTGAGATTGAATTGGGTTGCCTATGCAACTTTTAGCAATTCTGTTTTTGAGACGGTTTTTGCACCTTGTCTTATTTTTCCCTTTACCATTAGATGATTTAATAACATCGGAAGACATGTCTATTTTTAAAATGGGTAAATCACTAATGGAGGAGGAAGGAATAAGATTGAAAACTAATGCAATATTAGTTGTTTCCTCTTCTTCAGAATCATATGAATCAGAGGTCTCATCTAGAGTTACAGCCAGAGCCTTGCTTCCAGTGTATTTCTTAAGATTGGGACAGTCTTTAGCAATATGACCAAACCCTTTACATTTAAAGCACTGAGGCTGATATTCATCATCTTCTTCCTGATCCCTTTTGATAGGAACTCGATCATGTGGACGAGAAGATCGATGAGTATCCTTTATGAATCTCTTATTTCTTTTTTTTTGCTTAACAATGAATTTTATTAATAACCAAATGAGTTATACAAAAAACAACCAAACTGTTCCAAGAACATTACAAAAAAAAAAACAAGAACTAAAAACAAATGGTTTTATCTTTTTACTTGTGTTTTTTAACAAAACCTATAATATGGTTGATCTGGATTCTCTAGACTTCCCAAGAAAGTTGGTCTTGAATTGAATATGCATCTTTCTCCTCTAGCCAAACCTGTCCCTTTCTTTGCTAGCTTATCTGCAGAGAAGTTTATTTCTCTGTAGCTGTGAATAAATTCACAAGACTGTAGTTTTGAACAAATTTCTTTTCTTTAAGAGATCTCGAAATGTCTAGTAATCAATGATAATGATTGTTCAATTTCATTATCAGAATTTTCTGCAATCTGTTCATCTGGATCATCCATCTGTGTATTTCTCTCCATTGGAGCTTTCATAATTTTTGCAGCTTTAAAAGCGATTCCTTTAGTTTGAATAGACTGTGATTCATGATCAAAGATCTTTAACTTTCCAACGAGTGTGCTTCGTGAGAGTGTTGAAAGATCATTTGCTTCTATGATTACATGCTTCTTAGAATCGTATCTAGATGGCAACGATCTTAGAATTTTGCACACTATATCTTTTTAAGAAATAGTCTTTCCAAGAGATAAAGAAGCATTAATTATCTCAGAGAGTTTAATATGAAACTCTTAAAAAGTGTCGTTGTCATCCATTCGAAGGTTTTCCCAATCGGACATAAGAGATTGAAGTCTAGCTTCTTTCTCTGATGTGTTTCCTTCGAATACGATCTGAAGATTATCCCAAGCTTCTTTCGAAGTTTGACATGTTGATACATGATGTTGTAGATCACGACTTACAACATGTATTATAACATTCAAACCATCTGAATTCTTCTTAGCAAAAGCCTTTTCTTTGTTTGAAAAATCCACTAAGCGTTTAAACTCACTTTCCGAATTTTCTACTTTCGGGCGATTATAACCATCGACGACTAATAGCCATATATTAAAGTCTCGTGATTAAAGAAAAGATATCATAGCATATTTCCACCATAGATAGTTTGTTCCGTCAAATCTTGGCGGTACGTTAATTGAAGTCGAGTCATGAGAACTCGAGTTCATTTCTTACAGGTTGGATCGCACCAAACACAGATTGTTAGATCTTTTCATGTTTGTCTGCTCTGATACCAATTGAAAGACGAGGGTACCCAAATATACCTAAATCTAAAACTTTTCCACCTATAAGTTCTTTCTCCGAAAGTGATTGTCTATGGACTGAGTCTAGACAATACAACTAATCGGTTCACACTTCGTGTGATCGTCTATGGATACGAGATCGAGACAATACGACAACAAGATAACTTGTGTAATTGACTATGGATACAAGACAATGCAACAACGAAGTATGATTACTTGATAATAGGTTCGGACTTAACCAAACACAATAGTATTGTTATCAAGTAATTAGGAATTAACGTTTGTGTATTTTACTTCTAATTATAATAATTCAATTATAATTACGGAAATAGAAAAATAAAAGACACATCAAGATTTTGTTAATGAGGAAACCGCAAATGCAGAAAAACCCCGGGACCTTGTCCAGAATTGAATACTCTCAGAATTAAGCCGCTATACAAAATCTAAACCAACTTCGTATAGTTGAGACCAAGAAACTAAACCTATAGTTCACCTAGTTCCCTCAGTATCCCTGTGCCTCCAACTTGTAATAAGTCACGCACTTGGAACAATTCCTTTGGTTCGTATTCCAAACAGTAAAGGAATAACAAATTTGTTCGGTAACAACTCTTTTCAAACAACGTGATATGAGTTTGACAAAAGGCCCTTCCGTTTATCCCAATAAACTCCTTTGTCAGGTTCTTAGATCTACCTATTTAACAACTACCAAAGTAATTGTCTAGACTATGCAATCAATACTTTTAATCACAAAGAATTATATTGATGCCGATCTACTCAACTAATCAATCAAGGTTATCACAAAGATAAACCGATTATAGTTGGATCCCCAGCCGATCAAGTTTTGTGCACACCAAAGATTATGAACTCAAATAAGAAATCTTCTTTGTCTTCAAATCTTCTTAGATCTTCAATAAACACCTGCACACAATCAACTTGAATCTCTTGTGATCAATCACACACAGAACGGAGTCTGTTAACGATGGATTATCACAAGACGTCTTTAGATCTACAAACAGTTCTAAACATCCCCGTCGATACTTCGATCTAGTTTGAGTGAATCTTATATCAAAAGAGAAGATTCTCAAGCATAAACAAACTAGGTGCAATCAAAGTTCAACAACCGTTAGTCAATCAAATCAATCGAAAACTAATAATAAACTGGAATAATTTAGTTTCCCACCAACGGTACTCGTAGAGCTTCCCAATCCCAAAGAAGTCTTTAAAACGAGCGGTCGTAAGAGATTTCGCCTAATTAGGGTACTTTCCTCTTCGAATAGACGGCTCCACTAGCAACAACACAACTAGGTAGTTTTGCTGGCTCTGAGGATTAGTTTGCTCGAAATGCAAACTTCAATATTTATAGACCAAGGAAGTTTGGACACCAAGGAATTTCAAAAAACGAATATTCTCAATGATATGCAATAAAGGCAAAATCGATTTTCATAATTCCTGGAAATGCACTGTCCAAATATTAACCGAAATCCTTGTAGAAAATCTCCAATTAGTAAATGCACATTACTAATTTTTATTTTCTAAAGATATGCATTTAATTGCTGGAAATGAAAAGCAATATAAAACTAAAAACCTTAATTAAAAGATTCTCAATTTATTTCGATCCGGGATTCTCCTTTAGTTATTAAGGAATATCTTTGAACAATAAAAGATAAGAGTTACTGCACATGTTCAAAGTATGTCTACATCTTTACTTTGTAAATCCTTTTTCATATTTACAATCTTGGAACCGATTTTCCACACTTCCAAACAAGTTTAGAATTGGTTCATCTGACTTCCAAGAACTATGTGATTGATTATCCTATCAAATCACCATTAATGGTTTTCATGGTTCTACCAAAACACAAAGTTCGGTTCTACCTCCATGTGGGTACTAGGATCGGTCACACTAGCTTTCCAAAAATTGGTTGACTAGGTACTAGGATCGGTTACCACATAATTATGGTATTTACTTGTATTCGGTTGCACAAGTCATAGGATCGGTTACCAATTACTAAGACTTGTTGTACCTCTTACAAGGATCGATTCCACATACTTATGATCGGTTGCACCTTTTACTAGGATCGGTTACCCAATGTCTAGAGTTGGTCATACCAATTACAATAAATCGATCATACCATCTCAGGTGATTACTTAAGATCGGTTTCACTAATAAAATCCATACCAATACAAAATTCAGGCATTGTGAATAGTTTTACCAAGATACATAAACAAGTTATGAGCGGTTATACTAAACACACATTTTGGTAATCCAAAGATTTGCAATGAATAACAATACCAATAAGCCTAGCGATTTCCCTTTCGATTCATAAAACAAGTTTATGAATTGTACTTCCTTTAAACGAATGTAAAACATTGTTTTCTAGGACGAAATCTTCACCCATACCCATACATAATCACAATAGCATTCATACGATTATGTCGATGTCTTATATACGAAGTTCAAAAGATATACGTTATACTTCGTATTGTGATTCCTTAATACTATGTCTAACTAGAGTATAATCATTAAAAGCTTCGCAGTTATGTTTTCAATATGCACGACTTGAAAGATACGTTAGGAATGAAACAGTTTAAGTCAAATATTACTAACCTCAAGAGGAAAGATGATGTCGTCGATGTAGCTCTTTACTTCTTCACATTCTTCAAGTCTTCACGTAATACTTGTAAGTCTCATATCCTAGTAACTTTCTAGCTAACCTATACGAAGTTGACTCTAGTAAATAATCAATCGACTCTTTAAATAAGTTTTGATTCACTAAAATATGACAACAAAACTTGACATATCTACGCTTGGTGGGTTCAACCGAGCTATGCTCTAACACTTTGTCTTCTTCCCTTTCTACTTCTTAGTCAGACTCATCAGTAAGGTAAAGAGGATAACACTTATCAATATTTGTTTGTTTCATGGGAACAAGATGTTCATCTATTTGAGTCGAACAAGTCTTTCTCTTTAATAGATTCCAAAGAATCAGAATTTTTATTCCTTGTAATGCGTTTGTCATAGATTGCACTTCTGTCCATAGAGTCAGATTGCTACAAACACAGACTTATGAGGTCTTAACGTGTTTGCCTGCTTTGATACCAATTGAAAAAGAGGGGGTATAACAACCATACCGAATAATTCTCTCGGCAATCTGTATTGACTAAACTCCAATATAATTCCGAGAGCACCAACTTAAAAGTGAGACTCAATCAAGAAATACATCTAAGAGCTTTATCTTTATTTCTCAACACAATCAGCAAATCGAACAGATAGAAATCCGTGAGCCTGATTGATATGAGAAATAACTTGGACGGTACAAAAGACAATTGCCCAAGTGTCAATCAAGTTTAATCCAACAATCAAGGTCGGATTTATCAACTGATTGAACTATGCACAACCCGTGATATTTCAATTATATAAATATAAATTAATATAATGTGGAAAAAAAATAACACATACACCGGAAATTTTGTTAACGAGGAAACCGAAAATGCAGAAAAACCCCGGGACCTAGTCTAGCTTTAAACACCATACTGTATTAAGCCGCTACATACACTAGCCTACTACAAGTTAACTTCCGAATGGAATGTAGTTGAGCCCAAACCAAGTCTCACGCCGATTAAGGTACAATCGCGTTCAGGATAAGCTGGCTCGGTTGAACCCACCAAGCGTTGGTATGTCAAGTTTGGTTGTCATATTTTAGTGAATCAAAACTCATTTAAAGATTCGCTTGATTATTTACTAGAGTCAACTTCATATAGGTCAGCTAGAAAGTTACTAGGATATGAGACATACAAGTATTACGTGAAGACTTGAAGAATGTGAAGAAGTAAAGAGCTACAACGACAACACCATCCTTCCACTTGAGGTTAGTAATATTAGACATGAACTATTTCATTCCTAACGTATCTTTCAAGTCATGCATATTGAAAACAAAACTGCGAAGTGTGAATGATTATACTCTAGTTAGACATAGTATTAAGGAATTGAAATACGAAGTATAACGTCTATCTTTTGAACTTCGTATATAAGACATCGACATAATCGTATGAATGCTGTTGTGATTATGTATGGGTATGGGTGAAGATTTCGTCCTAAGAAACAATGCTTTACATTCGTTTAAAGGAAGTACATTCATAAACTTGTTTTGTGAATAGAAAGGGAAATCGCTAGGCTTATTGGTATTGTTATTCATTGCAAATCTTTGGATTACCAATATGTGTGTTTAGTATAACCGCTTATAACTTGTTTATGTATCTTGGTAAAACTATTCACAATGCCTGACTTTTGTATTGGTATGACTTTTATTAGTGAAACCGATCTTAAGTAATCACCTGAGATGGTATGATCGATATTTTGTAATTGGTATGACCAACTCTAGACATTGGGTAACCAATCCTAGTAAGAGGTGCAACCGATCACAAGTATGTGGAATCGATCCTTGTAAGAGTTACAACAAGTCTTAGTTATTGGTAACCGATCCTATGACTTTTGCAACCGTTCACAAGTATATACCATAATAATGTGGTAACCGACCCTAGTACCTAGTCAACCAATTTTTGGAAAGCTAGTGTGACCGATCCTAGTACCCACATGGAGGTAGAACCGAAACTTGTTTTGGTAGAACCGTGAAACCCATTAATGGTGATTTGATAGGATAATCAATCACATAGTTCTTGGAAGTCAGATGAACCAATTCTAAACTTGTTTGGAAGTGTGGCAAATCGGTTCCAAGATTGTAAATATAAAAAGGATTTACAAAGTAAAGATGTCGACATACTTTGAACATGTGCAGTAACTCTTATCTTTTATTGTTCAAAGATATTCCTTAATAGCTAAAGGAGAATCCCGGATCGAAATAAATTGAGAATCTTTTAATTAAGGTTTTTAGTTTTATATGCTTTTAATTTCCAGCAATTAAATGCATATCTTTAGAAAATAAAAATTAGTAATGTGCATTTACTAATTGGAGATTTTCTACTGAGATTTCGGTCAATATTTGGACAGTGCATTTCCAGGAATTATGAAAACTTATTTAGCCTTTATTGCATATCTTTGAGAATATTCGGTTTTGGAAATTCCTTGGTGTCCAAACTTCCTTGGTATATAAATATTAAAGTTTGCATTTCAAGCAAACTAATCCTCAGAGCCAGCAAAACTACCTAGTTGTGTTGTTACTGGTGGAGCCGTCTATTCGGAGAGGAAAGTACCCTAATAAGGCGAAATCTCTTACGACTGCTCGTTTTAAAGACTTCTTTGGAATTGGGAAGCTCTACGAGTACCGTTGGTGGGAAACTAGATAATTGCAGTTTATTATTAGTTTTCGATTGATTTGATTGACTAATGGTTGTTGAAATTTGATTGAACCTAGTTTGTTTATGCTTGAGAATCTTCTCTTCTGATATAAGATTCACTCAAACTAGATCGAAGTATTGACGGGGATCTTTAGAAATGTTTGTAGATCTAAAGACGTCTTATGATAATCCATTGTTAACAGACTCCGTTCTGTGTGTGATTGATCACAAGAGATTCAAGTTGATTATGTGCAGGTGTTTATTGAAGATCTAAGAAGATTTGAAGACAAAGAAGATTTCTTGTTTGAGTTCATAATCTTTGGTGTGCACAAAACTTGATCGGTTGGGGATCCAACTATAATCGGTTTATATTTGTGATAACTTAATTGATTAGTTGAGTAGATCGGCATCAATATAATTCTTTGTGATTAATAGTATTGATTGCATAGTCTAAAACAATTACTTTGGTAGTTGTTGAAGAGATAGATCTAAGAACTTGACAAAGGAGTTTATTGGGATAAACGGAAGATCCTTTTGTCAAACTCATATCACGTTGATTGAAAAGAGTTGTTACTGAACAGATTTGTTGTTCCTTTACTGTTTGAAATACAAACCAAAGGAATTGTTCCAAGTGCGTAACTTATTACAATTTGGAGGCGTAGGGATACCGAGGGAACTAGGTGAACTATAGGTGTAGTTGCTTGGTATCAACTATACGAAGTTGGTTTAGATTTTGTATAGAGGCATAATTTTGAGAGTATTCAATTCTGGACTTGGTCCCGGGGTTTTTCTGCATTTGCAATTTCCTCGTTAACAAACTCTTGCTGTGTCTTTTACTTTTCTATTTCCGCAATTATAATTGTTTTATTATAATTAGAAGTAAAATACACAAACGTTAATTCCTATTTACTTGATAGCAATCCTATTGCGTTTGGTTAAGTCCGAACCTATTATCAAGTAAATATACTTCGTTGTTGTATTGTCTCAATCTCGTATCCATAGATGATCACACGAAGTGTGAACCGATTAGTTGTATTGTCTCGACTCATTCCATAGACAATCACTTTCGGAGAAAGGACTTATAGGTGGAATTTTTTTAGATTGAGGTATATTTCGGTACCCTCGTCTTTTCAACTGGTATCAGAGCAGGCAAACACGAAAAGATCTAACAATCTGTGTTTGGTGCGATCCAACATATAAGAATTGAATCTAATGGCTGATTCAGTTAACGTTAACCAAGATGAAAAATCAGCACTTGAGAATGACATCTTCTGTGAATCTACTGAACAAGCCGACCCTTATAATGTAGACTCTGATGAGTGGCAAACCTTCCTTGAAAAACAACTTCATGAAATTTCTGTAGATGGTGACTCAGTAATCGATCAAGATGTTTAAGAAGATATGTTAGAATTCTCATCTATACTTAGTGTTATTTCTACAAGGAAACTATCTACCTCAGATGTGATTGAGCTTCTTGCTCCACTCAGCAGAGAAAACAGGAAACTAAGAAAAGTTTTCTCTGGTTTCTTTTATGGATATCAGAATTCTAGATATCTTCTCAAAGACTGCAAGGAAAGTCTAAACTCAAAAACTCTTGAGTTTGAGAATCTCAACAGGAAACATTACCTGTTGAATAAGAAACTTGTTGAGACAGAAGCCAGAATTAATTCACAACAACCTATGAGTAAGGAACAAAATGAGTCTGGTTCTTTCGAGAAAAATCCTCTTGAGGACAAACTAGCCGATGCTCTTGAAAAAATCAAGACCCTGGAAGAGGAAGTTGCAAAGCTAAGAAAAATCAATGAGAGCACAAACAACTTTTCTTCTTTGCTGGATGTAGGGAGAAGTCATGGCGACAAACATGGATTAGGATATGATGGAATTGATACTTCGTCAATCAACAAGTAAGTAAAATTCGTAAAGGATGTTTGCTCCTCCACTCCAGAAAATCCACCTGAACAAGCTTGTGCGCCTGAGTCACCTAAGTGCTCAAATGAAATTCTGACAGAAAACATCTCCGAAAGCAATCATAGGAAGATTCCAACTAAGGATCGGCATAGTAACCGAACGTCTCATAAAGGTAAAACTAAAAAATTTACTCCTTTCAATAAGCATTGTTTTTATTGTAGAGATAAAGGTCATATGCAAAGGGATTGTAAAATTCAAAAGATGCAAAACGCTCTATCATTTGTGTCTAAAGAATTGAACAGTTTCATCTTCAAAAACCTCTCAGATCATCATTGTCCTATGAGACAAACGAATTATCACAAGAATTCAAAATCATATCCTAAAAGAAACATTCCTAAAAGGAAAAGGAATAGAAAGGGCAACACCCTTTTCAATGGGGATATGAGATCTGATGTTTCAAAGTGGAAAGATGCAATGTCGCTAGATATGAAGAATCTTCATTCAAAGTCCACCTACAAGTGGATACCAAAATCCGAAAAGGTATCCAAAAGGAAGTCATCTAAAACAAATACTAAGAAAAACAATCATGTTGTAATCTTAGACAAAGATGACTATGAATGTCTAGTACTTAGACTCAAAAGGGATCTAGAGATATCCGGTGATGTCAATGTGCAAATATCTTTCGATGATCTGCTACACTGTAGAAAAACAAAAACGGAGTTAACTAGGACTCTATGACTTCTCAAAACTTGCGATATCTTCTTTGCATGTTTAGGATAAGTTTTTGTATCGGTATTTGTTTAGGAAAGCTTTCCTAATTGAGTTGCAGCTTTGAAAAAGAAAAAGAAGGGACTATAAAATAGGTCCGGTTATGCTCTTCTTATTTGGAATATCATAATCCTGTGATACAATGCTTTCTCCATATGTATAAAGTAAAGAAGACTTAACAGAAGAAATTTCGAATATAATTAGTTCATGTAGTTCCTTACCTCGATCGAAAAACCAACATATGATTCCTTTCATTATGAAAGAAAAAAAAATGTAATGATGGTGTCTGTAATTTTTGTGTGGAAAAAATTGAAAGAACTCTGGAGTCTAGTTCCACATATTATGAGAAAAGAAAATATGGAATCTGTTCCGAATATTGTTCCTTTCCTATCAAGACATCTCTATCAACAATTCTTGCTCAAAATATGTTAGAGGGAACAATGGAACTGATAGACGCATTTATGTGTCTGTTTTCATCTCTATTGTGTATATTGTTAGTACCCATTTTTGTACTTATTATGGTGTTTTATGTGTTTGTAGGTATTTTTTGGAAATAAACATTTTTAGAAAAATCGGCTCGAAAAATTATGCGGAGCACCCCTGGAGGATATTTGTTATTCGGACTCTCAGTTTGGATAAGGGGCACCTCAGTTGGGCACCTGCTATTCGCACCCCCGGTTTGGTTAGGGGGACACCCCTCTCCTTTCTCGTTTGAAAATGAAAAAAATTGGCGGGAAAACTTATATGAAATACTCGAAGATTTCTGGAAAGATTTCCAGCGTGATTTTATGGGAGAATTTCATGGGATTTGTTCGTTTTCATCCTTCCAGCGTGTTACAGGATTGGTAATGCAGTTATTGATGATAAATAAAGAAGATTTCTATGATTCTCGTAAAACAGGGGAAGAGAGAAAATCCCTAGATTTTGTCTTTGATTATGTTCTATTTAAGGGAGTTGTATGTATCTGCAAGAAGTATACCTCCGTCTGTGATCAATATACATCGTGATGAAGTGTGTCTACTGCGAGTTACCGCGTGAAAGAGAAAGATCAGGAAATAAAACTCGTGTATTGATGAAAGAATTATGAGAGGATTATTGGCATTTACTGCGAGATTTGATGAGCCCCGTCGAGTATAAAAAGGGTGATAGAGGTCACAGAAGAGGCTAGGGAGAATTGGGAGAAGTTTAGAGCATCACAAAGCCGGAAAAAAACAGTTACAGGAAGATTGTTTTCTGCTGGTGCAGTGAAGAAGAGGAAGAACATTAGAAGCTACAGAACTGTCGTTTTGCTACAATGACAGTGACACTTTCTCTGTATCGTTCCATGTAACAGTTAGTTTGTCACAAATATAAGTGTTACAAACCCGGTTTTAATCATTTTTCTCCCATTTCATCATTTGTGAACCATTTTTGAGCATTAATAAAGATGAATTTTGAGCATGTTTCCATGATGATGATGAGCTAATTCTCGCGTAATCAAGGCACGGAGGAAGCTATTGATGCATGAATAATTGGTAATTATTTTACTTATCTCTAATTTGCATTTTATAATTCACTCAAATCACTGCTTTGCATAATTTTAATTGTTTGCATAATTTTCTTAATTAGTTGTGATTCAATTAGATAGGTTATACTTTGTTTAGATAATCTATGCTTAAGGAATACAATTAATGTTTGAGAATATGCTTGATTATTTGTGAATTAAGAAATAAGAGATTTTAAAGATAATTAGAGTTTTGGATTTTTTACCATCATTCATTCATGTGTAATAGTGGAATCTAGTGTCTTGGTTATTTTCAATCTTGAAAACAAATTTTGATTTAAATTTTCTCTATTTTTAGTTTAAATAAGTCTAAAATCAATTGCTTTTACAAGTCTCAATGAACCTTTTACTACAACAAAGTTGAAATTACATCCTTTATTTGGGGAACATAGCATAGGAAAATACTAGACAGGCAATGCATTAGTGAATAATGCTGGTGGAAAATAAAATTCATAGAATATTTGGGATTGTTGTTGTATGCACCATTCTGAGTGAATTATATATATATATATATATATATATATATATATACAAATATATTGAATTGCTCAATACATCTGTGAGCGAAGAGGTTTATGCACTCATTACTTTCAAATGGCTTTTGTTCCTTTGTAGGATGACAACGCATTAAAAAAAGGGTTTCACGATTTTACCCCTGAACTGATAACCACCATCAACATTAAGTCCCCTGCTTAGCACGTAATAGTGACACTATTGTGGGGTAAGCACCATATGGTGACATTAAAAGAAATTTACTAGAGAAGTTTGGCGTACATTACCAGGATAGGGGCTGGCTCGGCCCTTGAGCAAGATACGTTTCCTTTTAGCGCACTTCAGTTGTCCTCAGATTGATAAGTATCCATTCGATTTTTATCCCGCATCTGAATCCTTTATACACGATAAGTAGAGACTCATTTTCTTCCTAGGACCTTGCTGATTTGTGGAATATAAAGAGAAACGTTTGAGCCTTTCTCCCCACACCGATCATCACAGAATTTCATTCTTCTTCGTTCCAGGTATTGCTTTATATGTCTCATGTAATTTGATTTTTTGATTTTTTTTTAACGTGGATTGTTGGTATAATCATGATGCCTCTTTGCAGTATATGATGGGAACTGTTGGTGATGATTATTTTTCAACTTCTCCAAAGAAAAGCTTTTAAGTTGAAAAACCCAAGGCTAACGCATTCGAGGAGGTGATGGCCAAAATAGATTCTCCGTTTCGCGAAGCTGGTCGTGCTATACAGGGTATGTCTCTTGTGCACTTACGCATCGTTCGAGAGCGTGTCCAAGCTTTTTTGGCTTCAGTCAGCATGGGGGAGGAGTGGAGGCGCGACGAAGCATCTCACCCAACAAGTACAAGAGCTGAAAGGTTTACTGCTCAGCTAAAGCGGCGAAGGATCGAGCATAAGCGGCCTCCAAGTGAAAATAAGCATGATTACCCTATTCAAAAAAACATCATAATTCTTGACTCTGATGTGGACGAACCCGAACACCCAAAGGCTGTTGGAGAAGTTTCTGAGAAGGATGCTGAAGCAGTTCTCAAAGGGAATGTTGGCTCAGTTTCCGGAGAAGATGCTGAAGAGACTTCTGGGGAGAACGTTGGGACAATTCTCGAAGGGGATGTTGGTACAACTTCTGAAAGGGGAGTCGAGGCAGCTTCTAGAAAGGATGTGGTAGCAGCTTGTGAATAAGATGTGGGAGCAGCCTCCAACAACGGCCCTGGTGAAGGCGCTGTTGATCTCGCTAGTGGCTAGATTTCCCACTTGTTACTTTCATTCATAAATGAGCACTTTTCCATAGCTTGTAGACGTTTTCTTCTTATACTCAGTGGTTTTCGTTTATGTGACTGAAGCTTGAACTTTATCGAATAATAATATTTTATGCTGCTTTAATAATCTTGTATTTCCAATTGGATGAATGAATGAAATCTCCCGACTGAGAAATCCAAATCCTCGGAAAAAATCTCATAATACCTTGGAACTTTAGTCGTCACATCCTTTGGTAGAGTTACAGTAGAGCCTCATATTCGTTCTTCGAACGTCGTTATGTGTGACTCTAATAGCAACAGCTTGAAGTAAGAGATGTAATAACAAAATTAAGGATTCGTCCACGAACCTGTGACTTCCATTTGATATTATCCTTGTATATCTCGCGTGTTGCTAGGTGTGGGGGATTTATCTCCAATTAATAGTGTGTGTGATTGGACAGGTCTGAAGAAGTGGTTGCAAGCCAGGAGTACCACGGGCGCTTGCTGCCTCCTGATTCTGTGATGGGATTTTTCAAAATCTGAAATTACAGATGGCGAAACTTCTTTCCGGATCTAGGCACAATGGGTGATGATCGAGAGGCCGTTTCTTCGTTGAAGTACGTTTATTCGTTGAAGTAGGTTGTACTTCAGGACACTTGCCAAAAATCATGTATTGGATGCTTGATAATTTCCCTTGGTCATCTTGCGCTTTCTTTTCCTTCGTGTATTCTTCTCTTTGGTGTATCTTGGGGGGTAAGAGATGTTTCTTCTATAATTTGATTTTCTTGCTTTGAGCCGTGTTTGCGTTTGAGGGTTTTGAGTTTATTTGAGGCTTAGCTTGGAATGATTCGAGGGCAATGAAAGAAGTAATATTTCAATTAACTGATAAACTGAAACCCTAATTATGAATGCAAACAGTGCACTCATTTTGGAGGAATTAAAAATATCACATTAAAAGGGAAATTGCTAAAGGAAACACTAAAAGGAACATTTGAGGGAAAGGCGGCGTGGCCTCTTAGGTATTGAAGTGTTTGAGCCATCCGGTGTGCATTACTACGCCTTCTAGCTTGTCTGAATTGATAAGCTTGCAGTAGCCTCCCAAAATAACTTATGTCACTAGGTACAACTCGTCTTTCCCTTCTGCGAAATCATACGGACAGGGTTGGGCAGCAACTCTCACTACCATATCTCCAACTTGAAATGGTTTTGGGCATTGTGCTATTACTTTCCTAGATTCCCCATCTTTAACTGTGACAGCTTCTAGACTCTTGATAAAATATTTAAAAGGACCAGCATCCCATTCACATCTCCTAGTGATGGCTGGGTTGATAATAGGATCGAATCCCCGAGCCTTGGGGGAAGGAGGAGTGACTGGTTGCAGAAAAGGTTGTTCGATAAGACTTACTTGTGCTCGGAATCTGCGGAGGAACGTCGCCGGGCTCTCTCCAAGAAGTTGTGTCACGTTGTCGAGCTGTCGATACGGCAACAGATAATCTTCAGGGTTGGATTGCTTGTTGGAAATCCTTTCAGGTATAGACACTGGCAAAGGACATACTCCTAGCTTTGCTTTGTTGCTATGCACCCATGAGTGTCCCAGAACCATATCATAATTTGGGTATTCTTTAACAATATGAAACTTGGCGTGCGTTAGAGCATCTCCCACCTTGATTTCGAGATTAATATGCCCGTAAGCATTTTTTTGATTCTCCTTCTGGGTTTTTTATCACAGTTGGGCAGTGCACAGCTTCCTGCTTTGAAATTCATGCGGCTCTCAAAGTCTTGACAGTAACAATGTTGAAGTTAGAGGCCGCGTCAATCAACGTGCTGTCAAACTCAACATCCTTCAAGTGAGCGGTGGTTAGGAGTCCCTAGCTGCATCTATTAGTCGCGTTTCCCAGGAAAGATTGGGGTTTGGGAGCGGCTTTCCTGACTGGAAATAGACCTTGCCTGATACGACACGGTTGAGGGATCCAAACATGTCTTGACGCTGCGCCTTGGAGAAAAACAGAATTTCACATAAATGCTCCATCATAGACTGCACCGTTTTATGGACGGAGTTCTAGAAATCATGCAGCTCCTGACAGGAAGGGGGTCTCTGTGAACTCCTTCATTTCCTAATTGAAGTTCTCCTGCATCCACCTTCTCTTTGAAAATGCGCTTCAATTTGTTGCAGTCACTGGTTGGGTGATTGACAAACCTATGGTAACGACAATATTTGGGATTTGCCATCTTTTCTTCGGTTAGTGGACGTCTGAGAGGAGGTAGCTTGATGGCGTCATCTTGAATCCATGCTTCCATGAGTTCAATGACTTTATCCATTGGAAATCAGAAGTCTAAAGTAGCATCTCCAGTTTCTTTTTGTTGCACAAGGGTCTTAGCCGCGGCTTTCCGGTATGGAGTTGTCTGCGCTGGTGCTGTACGCTTGGGTTGTTGTTCCGCTGCTAGAGCTTTCCTTTTCCCTCCTTCACCTACTACGCTTACAGAAGGACCGGTGTTATATTGCTTGTTGATGAGGCGCCTGATCCCTCGAGTTTCGCATGCATCTTCACCCCTGGCCGGTCTGGTTCTTTCTAACAGCGCTGGTGCGGTCGTAGCCGACCGCTTAGCAGCTTCATGGAGTTCAGAGAACGTCTGGAAACACAGGTTTTCCAATAAAGCACGATAGATGGGAACCATACCGTTAATGCATGACTCCACCAACTGTTGTTCGATCACATTTGGGTCGTGACAATCCAATTCTTGAATTCTGAATCTCTTGACATAATCGTTTGGATGTTCGTTGTTTCGTTGAAACATTCTTCCTAAGTCTTAGAAAGTGATTTGCTCAGACATGAAGAAATACTTCTTGTAGAAAGCGGTGACCATCTCACACCAGTTGGATATGCTGTTTGGTGCGATGTTGTTGTACCAGGTATATGCTCTTCCGGTAAACGACTTTGAAAATTCTTTCAGGCGATGGACATGATTGTATTCGTGTTCTCCCAAGGAATCCAGAAAACGAGAGATGTGTTCACGGGCGTTACCAGTGCAATCATAGAGGGAAAACTGAGGAGAGAGTACCCTCTCGGGAGAGGAACTCTTTGCACATCAGGATACGGAGGTTGGTGCTGGTGCATGTCCACTAGGTTTTCTTTGCCTCAATTTTGGAGGAGACGTTCTAGATCCTCACGTGTGATAAAGTTGGACGGCTGATTCCTTTCTCGTGAGCGTTCAGGAGCAACACGAACTTCCTCATCTATAAAGGCACGCCCTGTTGAAGTGCTTGCGCCAGGAGTGTTAAAAGTACTCCTTATTGGCTCCATGGGTTGACGCGGCTCTTGTGGTAGTCGCTCCGTTAGCATCTTGAGGAAAGTGAGTACCTCCTTCTGAGTTGTAACCATGTCCATCTGAGCCTTAGCGAGAACTTTGTGTCTTTCCATCAAATCAACAATGGTGATAGGGGGTTGGCTTCCCCTGGCTCCTCTAGTCTCTCGTCCCGATAAAGAAATTGTGGCAGCCCTGGTGACGATTGGAGGTGTCATGCTCGAAGAAATATTAGGAGTAGCAGCGGCTATGGCTCTAGTAATAGGAGGCGTCACACCAGAGGGGATGCTTCCGGCATTACTGGTGTTGGTGCGAGAAGATGTAACACCATGCGATGTGTTGACTGTGCTGGCAGTCGGTACATTGGTGTTAACGGCAGGGATATTGGCACCAGGAGTGTTATCAGCGCCCGTAGCATCAGGATTGGTAATTGACCCAGACCTAAGATCTACCATCTTGAATTTGAAAAAATTGAAATGAAATTGAAAATTGATCTTGTAACCGAGAGATTAATCTCCCACTATGGTCGCCAGTTGTTTTGGGGTAAAAACTGATTCTGCTATTTTTGGTAAATTTGGGTGTGTTGATGAGAATTCAAACCCTAAACAAATGTACTGCACATGAGTACTTTTAGATTCGAGAGATCAATCTATAAGACTCTGGACTAAACCAAGAAATGGCCGTTCCAGACTCAATTCGGTCACAAAGTGAAGGAAAAGGGTTGATCTTAGGGAGGGAAGCGAAGAAGGTGTTTGAGATCAGAATGTTGAATTATATAGGAGTGGATGTTTTATGACTTGTATCAGAATGTGGAACTGGCTTGCAGAACGTAAGCTATCATTTCTTGGTGTTTTATGGATACTTGTGTTGATAACACTTGTTGTGTTGAAATCCTATTTATACAAGTCATGTTTGAATGAACCCTGATCTCATAGGAAGTGGAGGCAGTTAAGTAGTGGAGAAATGGGGTTGTGCGAAAGGTGGTGATCATCACATTTCCATCATGAGGGAAGACTGGTCACCCTTTCACCCACTACTCTCTTTGTTAACTGTCCGTCTTTTCCTGACATTTTCTCATAATGGGCGCGTTGCACGCCGCACTCCGTAAACCACAAGACCAATACCCCAGTGAACATCCCCCAGTTTGTGACACGTTTGATGTCTCGAGTATTTTGTAGGAAAAAATATATATAGCAGGTTGCTGAATGAGTCAAGTCATGAGACTCGCCGTTTGAAGTAGCATATAGAGCTTTTAGGTCAAATAATAAAATTATTTGTGGGATCAATATTCATAAAGCGTCGTTTATAATTGATGCAAATGAAGCATCGCTTTTAAACAAACTGCTGAAAAATAATCGATGTGCAGGAAGCATCGTTGTTTTAGAGCTCGTCTAAATTAGTCACGAGTTGAATGTCTTAAAAAGCATGACCGGCCACCTTTGGGCGATCGTTTAGGAACCCTATGAGCAAGCCACAACTTGGCCGATCGCTCCCTGTGGAGGAGGGATGGCCGGTGATTGTAGCATTACCCTGTTGGCCTCCTGAAAATAAATCTAGACCATCTAACTAGGCTATCGAAGTTGGATGGATAAGATGATTTGCGGCAGTTGTGTACTGCCGTTGATTGAATTTAGGGTTTAAAAAGCCGTGTTGCCAACCCTACTTAGGCTAATCGATTCAAGGCACTGGACATTGGTTTGAGCAGGCCGATTAGTCAGATGCAAAGGCGAGCCGCTGGTGATAATGCTGACATCTATTGGGTCGTCTAAAATTGGATCTAAGCCATTCAATTTGGCTGGCGAAGATGGACGGACGTGACCAGTTTGTGACAGTACAACGCTGCTGCAACGCAAATTAGGGTTTCCAAAACAGTGCGCTCACCCTAATTCAGTCAAGCGATTTGATGCGCTCTTGGCTTGCCATGAGCAAGTCGATCGACCAGGGATGGAGTTGGGTCGCCGGTGAACACGCCAGCACCCCTTTGATCAGTCGAAGGAAGATCTAGACCGTCCAACTAGGCTAGCTAAGTTGGGCGGATGTGATAAATTTGAGACAGTTATGGTCGGTCTTAGCTCGTTTGAGCTCCTTTTTCAACAGCGCGATCACCCATGTTCTGGTTAATGTTCAGGGACGTCGCGGGTGAACTAAAGGGAATCCGATCGGCTGGGATGCTAGTGTGCCCGTCGGTGGTCATCATGGTGATTACCTAGTTCCGCTGGGAAGAGGCTGAGCTTGTCGAATTGTGTGTCCAAATCGTGTGGACGTGATTGCTCCTTAAGACTGTCATGGGCAGTCTAGGTTTTCATTAAGGAATTTAAGCGTGTCGATCGTGCTAACTTTTAATTAAAAGCGCGTTGACACAAAAACCTCCTTATCAGAGAGTGGTGCAACCTGTGTGAGTGTTTTCATGCAGATCTCAATACTGACACTTCGGGAGATTCGTGCTACTCCGCTGCGAGTGAACATTAATCGTCATGTCATGCCAATATTGATAGTTCAGCTTGGGAACATAGCATAGGAAAATACTAGGCGGGCAATGCATTAGTGAACAATGCTGGTGGAAAATAAAATTCATAGAATATTTGGGATTGTTGTTGTACGCACCATTCTGAGTGAATTATATATATATATACAAATATATTGAATTGCTCAATACATCTGTGAGCGAAGAGGTTTATGCACTCATTACTTTCAAATGGATTTTGTTCCTTTGCAGGATGAAAGCGCATTAAATACAGGGTTTCACAATTTTACCCTTGAACTGATAACCACCATCAACACAAGTATTACGTGAAGACTTGAAGAATGTAAAGAAGTAAAGAGCTACATCGACGACATCATCCTTCCTCTTGAGGTTAGTAATATTTGACTTGAACTGTTTTATTCCTAACATATCTTTTAAGTCGTGCATATTGAAAACATAACTGCGAAGCTGTGAATGATTATACTCTAGTTAGACATAGTATTAAGGAATTACAATACGAAGTGTAACGTCTATCCTTTGAACTTCGTATATAAGAAATCGACATAATCGTATGAATGCTATTGTGATTATGTATGGGTAAGGGTGAAGATTTCGTCCTAGGAAACAATGTTTTACATTTGTTTAAAGGAAGTACGATTCATAAACTTATTTTATGAATCGAAAGGGAAATCGCTAGGTGATAGACGCATTTATGTGTCTATTTTCATCTCTATTGTGTATATTGTTAGTACCCATTTTTGTACTTATTATGGTGTTTTATGTGTTTGTAGGTATTTTTGGGCAATAAACATTTTTGGAAAAATCGGCTCGAAAAGTTGTCTAAAGGCACCTAAGGGACATTTGTTATTCGGAATCCAGCAGCGGATAAGGGGCATCCCCTTCTCCGTCACGTTCAAAAACAAAAAAAGGCGGGAAAATTATGTTTATCCATGGAAGATTTTCAATCAGATTTTTGGAGTCATTTTAGAGAGACTAAAGGGATGGAATTGATTGGGATCATTCCTAGGACCCATATAAACGTGGTATGGTCTTTGGTTTCGACCAGAATTGGCTAGAATTCAAGTGTAGAGCAAAACATGCGTGATATTCCCGTAAGATATTTTCAGAATTTTTGGTAATTTTGGGAAGTTTTCTTGTGGCTTATGCGTTCCTAACTTATTATGGGACGTGAAGGAATGCTCCTGGTGTGTGCAGCACGAGATTAGACGCGTAATTAATCAAAAAATTGAAATTATTCTTTTCCATGCATGGGAGTAAATGAGAATTATTTTGTATAATTGACACGTGATTTTTAGGATTTTGGTGTATAAATAGAGTCACAAGGTTCCATAGAAGGGGTGTCGAGAGTTTGGGGTCGATAGGAGAGATCAGGAGGCGTGAATCAAGAGTTTTCAGAACTCTGTTGTTGTTGCTGCTGCTGCTCGTGAAGAACAGGGAAACAACAACGGTTTCTTCAACTGGTTGTAATAGTTTCTTCAACTGGTTTGCAACATTTATCTTCGTTGTAACAATTTCTTCAACTGGTTTGCAAAATTTATCTTCATTGTAACAGTTTCTTCATCCTCTTCTGCAACATTTATCTTCAGATTTGTAACGATTATCTTCATCATAACAGTTAAGAATTGAAACAGTCGGTCTGTAACGCACTTGTGCTGTTGCAGATTTCCTGTTTCATTATTTTCTCTTCTTGTAAACACTTTTTGAGCCATGAATACATATTTTGAGTGTGTTTTCGACATGATGAGTTAAACCCCAACTCTGGGACGACGGAGGAGGCCGAACTTCATACATGGTAAATTTATTTTTATTCTTTTTATGACTTTTGCATTAAAATTAATTGAAATATGATTTGATTAAATTGGTTGTCATTTGATTAGATTGGTCATGCTTATCTCAAGTGATTTGATGTCCCATGCTTAACATTTACAATCAATGTTTTGAGAATCTACCTTGGCAAAAAATAGAGTCCATGTTTATATTTCTTGAGTTAAAATTGTTGAGAATAAATAAGTGAACCTTATGTTATGAAGATTGGCTAAATCCTTAGTCCCAGTACCTCTCGCCCATTGTTAAATATCTTTGTATATATTTATTTAGTATTTTTAAAAACTTTAATCTCTACAAATCCGAGTGAACGATAACCTCATTTCTTACCACTATCTAAAATCACATCACTAGGCTTATTGGTATTGTTATTCATTGCAAATCTTTGGATTACCAATATGTGTGTTAGTATAACCGCTCATAACTGGTTTATGTATCTTGGTAAAACTATTCACAATGCCTAACTTTTGTATTGGTATGACTTTTATTAGTGAAACCGATCTTAAGTAATCACCTGAGATGGTATGATCGATATGTTGTAATTGGTATAACCAACTCTAGACATTGGAGAACCAATCCTAGTAAGAGGTTCAACCGATCACAAGTATGTGGAATCGATCCTTGTAAGAGGTACAACAAGTCTTAGTAATTGGTAACCGATCATATGACTTGTGTAACCGAATACAAGTTAAAACTATAAATATGTGGTAATCGATCCTAGTACCTAGTCAACCAATTTTTGGAAAGATAGTGTGACCGATCCTAGTACCCACATGGAGGTAGAACCGAAGCTTTTTGTTTTGGTAGAACCGTGAAACCCATTAATGGTGATTTGATAGGATAATCAATCATATAGTTCTTGGAAGTCAGATGAACCAATTCTAAACTTGTTTGGAAGTGTGGCAAATCGGTTCCAAGATTGTAAATATGAAAAAGGATTTACAAAGTAAAGATGTCGACATACTTTGAACATGTGCAGTAACTCTTATCTTTTATTATTCAAAGATATTCCTTAATAACTAAAGGAGAATCCTGGATCGATATAAATTGAGAATCTTTTAATTAAGGTTTTTAGTTTTATATGCTTTTAATTTCCAGCAATTAAATGCATATCTTTAGAAAATAAAAATTAGTAATGTGCATTTACTAATTGGAGATTTTCTACTGAGATTTCGGTCAATATTTGGACAGTGCATTTCCAGGAATTATGAAAACCGATTTGGACTTTATTGCACATCTTTGAGAATATTCGGTTTTGGAAATTCCTTGGTGTCCAAACTTCCTTGGTCTATAAATATTGAAGTTTTCATTTCAAACAAACTAATCCTCAGAGCCAGCAAAACTACCTAGTTGTGTTGTTACTGGTGGAGCCGTCTATTCGGAAAGGAAAGTACCCTAATTAGGCGAAATCTCTTACGACCGCTCGTTTTAAAGACTTCTTTGGGATTGGGAAGCTCTACGAGTACCGTTGGTGGTAAACTAGATAATTATAGTTTATTATTAGTTTTCGATTGATTTGATTGACTAACGGTTGTTGAACTTTGATTGCACCTTGTTTGTTTATGCTTAAGAATCTTCTCTTCTGATATAAGATTCACTCAAACTAGATCGAAGTATTGACGGGGATCTTTAGAACTGTTTGTAGATCTAAAGACGTCTTTTGATAATCCATTGTTAACAGACTCCGTTCTGTGTGTGATTGATCACAAGAGATTCAAGTTGTTTGTGTGCAGGTGTTTATTTAAGATCTAAGAAGATTTGAAGACAAAGAAGATTTCTTGTTTGAGTTCATAATCTTTGGCGTGCACAAAACTTGATCGGCTGGGAATCCAACTATAATCGGTTTATCTTTGTGATAACCTTGATTGGTTAGTTGAGTAGATTAGCATCAATACAATTCTTTGTGATTAATAGTAGGGTTATTTAACGTTTTGTACCCAGCAAATGTACAACACCTAGCTTTGGTGCCCAATATTTGAAATATTCAGGGTTGGTACCTAGACCCATCATTGACCGTCAAAGACCAGGTTTTACTTAAAATTTTCTTAATTTTTAATTTTATAATTTCATTTTAGTTAATTATTATTTGATTTTCCATGTTTATCCCAAACTAGTTGACCCGATTCTGTCTTAAGGGATAAATTGCAGGTAAAGTTTTCATTAGGTTTTCGTTTTTTTTTACTTTTTTTGCTGGTGGCGCCGTCAACAAAAATATTATTTCGGTGGCATTTGTAGTGGTAGCTCTTCTGGTGTTGGTGATATTCCGAAAAACAAAAAACCAAAATAAGAAGCCATTAAAGAAAAAGAGTAAAAGACTGTTTTTACCAATTCAACAAAAGAAAGGAAAGAAAAATCAATTCATAACTTGGGTTTAAGGAATATGCAGACAATACCATATTATGGTGGTGGTGAGCTTTGAATAAGATGTGCAGGATGGAGATTTTATGAAGATATACAGATGGTTGATCAAATAGAAGGAGTGATTTTTAATGGAATCGCCAACACTTGAAGGGACTTTAGATCGACGTCCTTAAGTGGTTTTCTTGGCTGAAACAATAGCTGGCAGAGATGGTGGATTAATGGTGTCAATTACTGAAATTTCAGATGTTAAATGAGATGTCAATCAAATGGTTCTCATTCATTTCAGTGGAGCGTTTCCTAGTGCTACGTCATCTTCAATGGAATTTGGCCAATTTCTGTGTGAATTGTATTGTGTAACTTTGGAAATTGGAATCTGAAATTGCAAACAAGGAAGTAAAGAATTACTATGTGTTAGCCATGATAGTTCATCCGTGAATATAGAGGGGTTTTGTTCATACAGTTCAGATTGGGTCCAATTAAAGCTCTTGAGATAGTGCCGGCTTGATTAATGGCTTACTGTGAGTTGGAAGTTTTTGCCGGTCAAGTGGGTAAATAATAATAAATTTAAGGTTATAATTGTAAAATCCTAAAATTTATTATTAAATCTGAATTAATACTTGGTCAAATCTAGTCTTTGACGGTCAACAGTTGGTCAAGGTACCAACCCTTAATATTTTAAATGTTGGGTACCAAAGCTAGGTGTTGGACATTTGCTAGGTACCAAACGTTAAATAGCTCTTAATAGTATTGATTGCATAGTCTAAAACAATTACTTTGGTAGTTGTTGAAGAGATAGATCTAAGAACCTGACAAATGAGTTTATTGGGATAAACGGAAGAGCCTTTTGTCAAACTCATATCACGTTGATTGAAAAGAGTTGTTACCGAACAGATTTGTTGTTCCTTTACTGTTTGGAATACGAACCAAAGGAATTGTTCCAAGTGCGTGACTTATTATAAGTTGGAGGCGCAGGGATACTGAGGGAACTAGGTGAACTATAGGTTTGTTGCTTGGTCTCAACTATACGAAGTTGGTTTAGATTTTGTATAGCGGCTTAATTCTGAGAGTATTCAATTCTGGACAAGGTCCCGGGGTTTTTCTGCATTTGCGGTTTCCTCGTTAACAAAATCTTGCTGTGTCTTTTACTTTTCTATTTCTGCAATTATAATTGTTTTATTATAATTAGAAGTAAAATACACAAACGTTAATTCCTATTTACTTGATAGCAATCCTATTGTGTTTGGTTAAGTCCGAACCTATTATCAAGTAAACATACTTCATTGTTGTATTGTCTCGATCTCGTATCCATAGACGATCACATGAAGTGTGAACCGATTAGTTGTATTGTCTCGACTCAGTCCATAGAAAATCACTTTCGGAGAAAGGACTTATAGGTGGAAAAGTTTTAGATTGAGGTATATTTGGGTACCCTCGTCTTTTCAAGAAGGACAACCCCAGAGCACAAACAAAGATAACAACAGGTTTGCAGCGAACGAACTCTATGGAACCAATTCCGAAGATACCTAAGAGGCAAAACGAAGCCGGGGGAAGAACCAGCTCACGGGATAAAAGATCAAAGCATGGAGATGGCAAAGGCAGAGGAAAAGGAAGGGAGGAATTTGTAGACAAAGTCTACACAAAGCTAAACACAACATTCTCCCACATTCTAAGCAAGGAGGGAGCGAAGCCAGACTTTCCCTACCCTAACACTAGGGGAAAACAGCCAGATAAAACAAAGGATGCTAAGGAGTACTGTGCATACCACCAGTACTACGGGCATACAACTTACACATGCTTCCACCTGAGGAACACAATTCAGAGATTCATAGACGAAGGAAAATTCATGGAGTATGTACAGATACAACCCGCTAATACTGAGGTAGCCCCCAAGAAAAGGGTGGAGTTACCACAGGATGGCAAATACATTAACATGATCACCTTCTCAAACGGAGGCCAGGATGAGCTACTCGAAGATATCCTCGAGCTAGCTCGAAACAGAAGAAACATAGAAACCCACGAGGTATTCAAGCTAAGTGGACCACCAACTAGCACTTGGGAAGAATGGATGGTTACGTCATTAACATTCTCAACAAGGGACGTCAAACAGGAAGTTGATATGCACAACGATCCACTTGTGATCACTCTTCCAATACATGGATGGAATGTTACGAAGGTGCTCATTGATGGGGGCAGCTCGTTAAATGTATTGTTTTACGAACCCTACTTACGTATGGGTTTAACAGATGAGCAAATGGATTCATCCACTTGCACAATATACGGTTTCAATGGAGCAGTCTCTAGACCAAAAGGAGAAATTGTCTTGCAGTTACGCGCAGGACCCTTAGCAACCAATACAAGGTTCTGTGTTGTGGAAGCACCTTTGCCCTACAACGTTATTATGGGACGACTTTGGGTCCATCGATTAAGAGGAACATCTTCGACCTATCATCAGTACCTTCGATTCCCTACACCCATGGGTGAAATGGAAATCAAAGGTGATCAACAAGATGCAAGGCTATGCAATCTAGCAGAGGTCAGACTCAACAAACAAAGAGCTGATGCACAGCAACACGAAGTAAAAGATGGAGGATTCAAAGTCCCCGAAGCCCCCAAGCACCTCCGCCACCCCGGTAGCGGACACTTCTGCTAAATGACAATTATAGAAATGCACTCCTCTACAACCTCGGAAACCAACCTTTTTACCGGTGGAACCAACAAAGAAAATCAACATTGGAACGGAGACGGAGCCAAAGATGATCAACATCGGAACTTTACTAGAAGAGGACAAGGAGATGCAACTGCAATGGCTACTACGAGACTACGCAGATGTCTTCGCATGGTCAATGGAATATATGCCAGGAATTGACCCGAATTTGGTCTCCCACCACCTTCGGCTCAAACCAGAAATGGCACCATTCAAACAACGTATGCACAAGGTGGAGGATATCTACCAGGAAGCAGTGGAGAAGGAGTTACAAAAAACTCCTAGCAGCAGGATTCATACGATAAGTCAAGTATCCCACGTGGATATCTAACATGGTGATTGTGCCTAAGAAGAACGGAGGCGTGCGTATTTGCATCGACTTTAGCAATCTCGACAAAGCATGCCCCAAGGACAGCTACTCGCTACCAAATATTGACCAACTGGTCAATGCAACCGAAGGTCACCAGAGGCTATCCTTCATGGACGGTTACTCCGGTTACAACCAAATCGCCCTTGCAGAAGAAGACCAGGAGCATACTGCGTTATATACCCCACGAGGCTTGTATTGCTATAAAAGGATGCCTTTTGGACTAAAGAACGCGGGGGCAACATACCAGCGATTGGTAGAAAAAATCTTTAATCCATGGATAGGAAAGATACTAGAAGTCTACGTAGACGACATGCTTGTCAAAAGCAAAGAGGCGACAAATCACTTATCAAGCCTAAAGGAGATATTCGAATCCATGAGAAACTTTCACATGAAAGTCAATCCGGAGAAATGTACATTTGGAGTAACCTCAGGGAAATTTCTAGGGTACTTGGTAACTAAGCGAGGAATAGAAGTAGACCCCGAAAGGGTCAGAGCAATAATGGAGATGCCATCTCCAAAAACATTAAAAAGGGTATAAAAACTAAATGGAACCTTAGCCTCCATGGGAAGATTCATAGCAAGATCATCGGAAAAATGCAAAGCATTTTTCGATACGCTAAGAGGAAGAAGGTTCATGTGGACTACGGAATGCGAGCAAGCTTTCCAAAAAATCAAGGAGTACCTGGCCTCGGTTCCTATCTTACAGAAACCGGAGCCAGGTGAAATACTCACTCTCTACTTAGCAGCAACAAGCTACGTTGTAAGCGCAATATTAGTACGAGACAAAGGGCAAGGATAAAAACTCATCTATTACATCAGCAAGACACTCAGTTCAGCGGAGCGTATCTACACCAAGGTGGAGCAACTTATATATGCCTTGGTAGTGGCAACACAAAAACTAAGGATATATTTTGATGCACATACCATCCGAGTCTTCACAAAGGCTCAGATATGTCAAATTCTCGATAGCACGGAGAAAATTGGAAGGGTGGAAAAATGGAATGCCATGATCAAACAGTTCCAAATAATTTTCGAAACAAGGAAGGTTGAGAAATCAAAAATATTAGCAGACTTTCTGGCAGACCTACCTCTCAATGACGAAGCGGAAATAGACGACATCTCGAACAATACACCAATAACATCACAGAATACGAAGCGGTCATACATGGTTTACGCTTGGCACGGGAGCTAGGATTATCAGATGTTCGGTTGACTAGTGACTCTCAGTTGGTCATTAGACAAATCGAACTCAAATACCAAACTTTAGACCCATTGGTATCTTCGTACTTGAAGATAGGCCAGGAACATGCATCCAAAATCACCAACATAGTATTCAGACATGTATGCCGAAAAGACAACAGACACGCAGATGCCTTAGCATTCATATCCTCTATGCTAAGGGACAGAAATTCCACTGCCATGCAAATTGGAAGGATATACGAACCTTCGATAGAAGGACCTATCTCAGGTGCTGAGGAGGCTTTGGCCGTTCAAACTCGGGCCATGAGAGAAGCAGACAAAAGAGAAGCAAGCAAAGAAATGAAAGAATCAGATGAAGAAGCTAAAGAGTCTGACTAAGACCAATCCGTGTCAGACAAGGGCAACGGAAACGAAGCAGAAGATGATTGGAGAATTCCAATCCACCAATACCTTGACAAAGGTACATTACCAGCCGATGTTAAAGAAGCTCGGAAACTCGAATCAAAAGCAACAATGTACATCCTTCGTAACGGAATACTGTATAGGAGGTCATTTCTCGGACCCCTAATAAGGTGCCTCTCACGAACCGATGGAAGGAAAATACTCCATGATATACACAACGGAGATGCCGGCAACCATAGTGGAAGAAAATCCTTGGCGGTTAAAGCCAAAATGCAAGGATACTACTGGCTAAGCATAGACGAAGATTCAAAGAACGTGGCTAAGCGATGTGAAAGATGCCAACGCTTTGCCAAGAAAATCAAAGCACCGACAACGGAGCTTAACTCGGTTATCAGCCCTTGGCCATTTTTCAAATGGGGGGTTGATATTGTTGGACCCTTGATAGAGGTAACATCAAAAAGAAAATATCTTATCATGGCTACGGATTACTTCACCAAGTGGGTATAAGCAAAGCCTTTGGCAAGAATTAGGGACACAGATGTCTTTAAATTATTGTTTGAGCAAATCATATGCAGGTTCGGAATACCAGCCGCCATAGTCTCAGATAATGGCAAACAGCTACAAGGAAAGAACATCGACATGTTGTTTGATACCTTCAACATTTAGAAGAACAAGTCAACTCATATATACCCTAAGAGCAATGGACAAGCGGAGGAAACCAACAAAACCATAGCAATGAACTTAAAGAAGAAGCTAGGAGTATACAAGAAGAGGAGGTGTGAACAGCTACACAACGTCCTATGGGCCTATCGAACTACAAGAAGGTCATCTATGGGGGAAACTCAATTCTTGTTAACCTACGGAGCCGAAGCAGTCATCCCAGCAGAGGTTATACTCCCAACAACAATAACGGAGGCTTGGGAGAAAAATTTAACAACAGACTTGATGTTAGAGAAGCTGGATGACCTTGAAGAAAGAAGGGAGGTAGCCTTGCAAAAGATGGTAAACTATCAACGAAGGTTAGCTCGGGAATACAACAAAAGGGTCATCCCTTGGAACTTTGTGACTGAGGAATACGTGCTACGTCAGATACCGCCATATCAAAGAAATAAGGAGTGGGGCAAGCTAGCTCCGACATGGGACGGACCCTACATCATACACGACATCGCCGAAAAAGGGTCTTACTACCTAAGAACCCTCAAAGGTGAAGTACTACATCACCCTTGGAATGCAATGTACCTAAAAAAGTACTACCCATAAGAGAATGGTGATTACTCGGGAGAAGAAAGAAACGGGCAATAGCCCACCATGTTTTATCCCTGACCAAAGGTAATATAGACCTTACTAATCAATGAAAGAAACTTTTTGCTAAAAAAATTAGCTTTGATTAATACAATTGGGTTAGAATAGACACCCTCCGTCAGGAGTGACGATGAGGAAAGGAAAGGCATAACTGCGCATATGTCAATCTCGTATCCTCGGGGTGATGTCTCCTTTTATGAGGCATAATAAAAAAATAAGATATCCTCTATAGAGATACTTTGTCAAAGTAAAGCAACCATCGCGCTGAACGTGTAGGGTTACAGGAAAATTATTACCCACGTAGGGACCTTCGCCACCATGATACCTTCTGGCCAAAGGATATCTTGGTAGGACGTTGAATGTTCCACCAAAGGTTAAACATACCTTAGCACCTTGTGATAACTTGAAAGTGCGACTGATTAGACATATTACATCTAAAACAAAATATTCATGCAGTAGTAAAGGTGAAATAACAATTTTACCAAAACATACCTAACATTTCTTAAAAGTTGCATGGCAGATAACAAAGGTTCAAATCACCACGAAGTATTGTTTCAAAGAAATGAGACATCTCAGTTGAAGAAGACACCTCAGTTGAAGACATAAACAACAAAGAGGAGTTCACTTAAACAAGGTTCGAGACAATAGAATCAAGGATAAGGAAAACGGGGAAAGACAACTCCGTCAGCTTGGAGTTCCGCTTCAGCAAAGGAATTATTGATATAGTCAATAGTCGAACGCCAGAAATGCACCTTCATCTGAGAGGACTTAACCTCCAAATCCGAGGCTAATTTCCGACGAAGCTCCATCATTTGAACGCTAAGTTGGTCGTTGGCCTGCTGAAGTGCCTTAGCTTTAAACTTTGCAGCAGCATCAAACTGACGAGCTATCTCCAACGAAGATACTTGGGTCTCGAGATGGCTGACCTTAGCATTCACACCTACAAGCTGCTCCTGGAGACCTGCGGACATACAGAGGATGAGTAAAGAGCAAAGGCAATGCTGGGCACAAAGAAGGCTATGGGAGTAAGGAAACCCTAAGCTACCTCCAGCATTGCTAAGGGAATCCTCTAAACTATGTTGGGCTTTGGAAAGATCTTCCTCAGCAGCGTTAAGATCTTCTTCCAGAGTATCACGTTCGGTACGGAGATCTTCGATGTCTATCCGGAGCGAAGCATTTTCAGAGGATAAGACCTGGTAAACATTCTCTAACTCTTCCAATCTCTTGACCATAGATGCACGAGACATGGAAGAGGGCATTAAAGAAACTTCACTAAGTTTGTTCTTAAGAGAACAAACCTCAGAGGATAATACATTACGCTCGGCAGTAACCTTGGATAAGGAAGCACATGCATCTTCAAAATATGCGTAATACTTTTTACGGATAATTTCTTGAGCTGAGAGACGTTTCTCAACTAAGGCAATATCCTCTTTTTTCTTTAAAATAAGATCCTCTTTCCACTTGAGGGTCTCGTCACATTCTTTACAGAGCAAATCCATCTTCTTCACAAGGTCTGAGTTATGAGCAGACTCAAGGGAGATTTGGGCCTCATTATGAACAGTCACGTTCATCAACCTATCAGACTTCTTCTGATAGTACCAAACATCGGAGGTCAACTTGGCTACTTGTTCCCGAAGATGTCTAAGCCCACCGGATCTACCACCTGGCAGGCGTAGGTTCTCTCAGGACTATACTACCAGACAAAAATGAAAACAAAGCTAAAGGAAATGAGGAACGAACCTATGACTTTGGAGGATTCAGCAGCCAAAGCAGAATCAGCAGCATTGCGTCTCTCCTCAGCAACCTTCACATCATTATTAGCTCTCTCAAGATCCAATAAACAAGCTTCTAGGGACCTCTGAGTCTTCCTCAGTTTGCTCTCTAACAAAGGTACCTTGGTGGAAAAAGCAGCATCACTGGAAGAAGGATGTTGTGCGCTAACAAAGGCATAATCTTGATGAGCACGCTCCAACAGAGCACTCAAGTGAGTACACTTATCCCTATAAAACTTGAATAAGGTACACCCAACATCGATTTGTATGCAAAGCTGTAAACAACGGAGCATGAGAACAAACGAAGGTTCAAAGCAATGCGCAAAACAATAAGGTAAGAACCACTTACCGAGAACAAGGAGAGACGGGGAAGAAAATCAGCATAGGTATCCATGAAGGTCTCCATTTCTTGGATGCTTCCCCTGCGGATTTCACCAAAGCTCTGACTAGAGCGAAGGCAGTCTGGGTAAAAGAATAGATCCTTGGCCACTTGATACTGAGAAGTCAAAGTATCCAACCTTGAAGCAACCTCCAAAGAATCATCCAGCTGATGATGATCAACCTCAGCAGAAAAAGGACCCTTTGAATCTCGCAGTATAGCTTCGAGGATGGCATCATCAGAACTCCCAAGGCTCAAGTTCTCAGGTAACTTACCCTTCCCAAGATCCGTAAGAACCCCGACAGTCGCTTGAGAATGAGCATGGGGCACAAGTACTGGATCCTCACCATAAAAAAGAGACGGCATGGTGGATGAGCTGGGAACAGAAGTAAATGCTTGACTAGAAGTACCACCTAAGTCCATATCACCAGCAGAAGGAAGATTACCCAGTACGGTCCAATATGGTGACGAAGGTGGAGGTCCAACAACCTTACTAGCAGAGGCAGTAGAAACATACTGAGCGCTTCCCAAAGAAGTAGGCGTAGCATTGAAGGAGAAGCTGGCAAGTGAAATCATAACCTTCTTCTTCGGATGAGAGTCCGAACTACTAACCCTCACTACAGGAGCAGCATCCCTCGCAAATGAACCACTCGAATGAAGCGAAGTGGCAGGAGAAGACGGGAGGCTCTTGAAAGATATAACCATAGCACTAGTAGTAGCCGAGGCAACAGGCTTCAAATCACCAGGAGCAGAAAACGAGGGTACCTTCGGCAGCAAAGCAGGAGCTACAACTTGAGCACTAACTGGGCTCACCAACAAAGAGCCACCATTAACTTGGAGGTTATCACCTTCCATAGAACCAACACGAAGGGGACTAGGGATATCTTTGGAAAAATCTTCCTCAATGTCATCTAAGTGGGGACTAAGGGCGGTATCCTCGACGTCCTCCATATCCTCGTCATCTTGTTCTTCCTCAGCATCCTTAGGATCCTCATCGGATTCTTCAACATCAATCACAGCCTTCAACTTGCCTTTCTTCTTGGAAGACTATAAAAAGAACACATGCGCAAGCTAAGGATCAGGGGAAAAATACTATGGAATCTATGAACACTAAGGTAGGGTTATAATCCTTACCTCCGCAGGTGTTGGCTTAGATGCTTCAATCGAAGCCTTCCTTTTTCTGGTCCTGGTAGCTATGAATTTACCAGCAAAGCCCAGAGCAGTCCCAGCAGCAGAACCCGGAGCAGTCCCAGCAGAAGAAATAGGGGCAGGCTGCAAATAAACCATCAAAATACTTAGCAAAGGCCGCAAAACAAAAAACTTCTGTAACAAACGAAGGTTACCTCATGAGAAGTAGCAGGGTTGAAAACCCAAGGCTGATATTCATCATACTTAGCAGGCAGAGAGAAAGTTGTACGAGGGACGTTGGGATCTGCGGTAGTAAAACCAAAGGCCCAGGGACCCACCACACGAAGAGGACTACGCGCCCAGCGATCATCATAGTCAAGACGAATGCGATCAGGTTTCGACAAGAAAAGCTTAGCAGAGTAGGGGATAACAGTTAACCCAGTCTTGTCAATCTCCTCTAACAAACGAAGGCTATTACCTTCCCTAATCTGCTAAGCAGTAACATGGATACCGCGGGGGCCAACACACCAAGGAAGAAGGTTGCTTTTCTGAATGGCATCAGCATAAGTAGCATTGAATTTGGCAGGGGTGTAATCCTCTTGCTTAGACCTCCCAGGAGCAAAAGGGTCATAAGACTTCAAAGTAGTCTTACCCTTGCTACGGTACCAACACTCACGAAGGGGATGCCAATAATTACCAGTGTATTGCATGATCCCTCAGACCTGAGTTTTGTTCACCAGGTCATCCCTGGTAGACAAAACATCATAGTAGAAAGGATCCTTTCTACTAAATAAAGGCAGGAGCATACCTGTGGCCAACTGGAGAACACTTATCAAGAGATTGTTCTCATCATAAGGGAAGCTTCGGATTAAGGATTCGATGAGAACATCAGGGCCATCGACAAAAGAGATATCAAACTTATGCATGCGAAAAGACTTGGAGATCTCAGCCAAGGATAAATGAGGGTAGCTATCCTTGTCGCGCAGCTGCAACCTTTGGAGCTCATAGTAGGGTGGATGAGGAGGAAGATCTTCAACAACAACCTCTTCAGCCTCAGCTTCCATAACCATCTCAGTTCCCTCAGGTATCTCAGTATCCTCAGGGGTGTAGAGGGCGTAGCATCAGGATGATCCATCCGCGGAGGTGGCTCAGTGGACGATCTAGGCCTCGGATCCTTCCGCGTAGGCTTATTAGGAAGTCTCATAATTCATAACACCAACAGGAAGAAAAGTCCATCAACAATGGCGGACCAAAATTACAGTCGGCTCAAAAACATGATTGGGGAAAAAATAATAGTACTTTGGGCATGGGTTTAACAAAACCAACTAAAGGAAACGATTTCATCCTTCCAAGAAGCGAAATGGAGTATGATTGATCACCACATTCAAAAAATTGCAAGCGAGAAGAAATCAAGGTATATTCATGGTGAAAACACGAAATGGAAACGAACCCAAGTTATCATACAACATAAAGAGACAAAAAAGAATCGAAATTCTCACATGCAAGTACAACAGCAACTTAAAACAACCAAAGAAAGAGAAACAGAACCAAGCATGGAGGATACGAAAAGATACATCAAAATCAAAGGCGAGTATATGCTAACCTGATTGATGAAGAGCAAGCAATAGTTTTGGAAGATGAAGAGAAAACCAGCAGTTGGTAGAAAAGGAGACAAAAAATCTCTAAGAAAGGGATAGAGAGCGATAGTTCGTGAGGAGAGGGGAAAGTTAATGAAATTCCTTCTTTTATTCTCTTCTTATAGGCGGCTAGAAAATCCAAAAATTTGGATGTCCCGAAATTCAAGGGGAAGTTATTGCATGAGAGGACACATGGGGACCACCCAACCGGTACGTGCAAAAATGGCAGCGTTATGGAAGTTTTTTCTTCTAATCCTACCAAACGGTAGAATATGAAAGAAAAGGGGCAAACTATGAATACCAATATTATGTGGAGCACGTGTCACGGTTTTAGTGGTCGCATGTAGGATAACTGTGTAGCCCTCGCTACACACAGGAATCTGAGTAGCAGAAGATACCTTTGCAAATCTACTTTATCGCATCCCAATGAAGGATATCTCGATGGCTAAGATGGAAAAATATAACCTAGCCTAGAGAGAGGCAGCTGGCGAAGGGACAGAGGTAGATGACATATCCAATCAGCATTAAATACGCAAATCTCTTATCTACATGCTTAACCAAAGCATGTGAAGAGAGATGAGGTGGCAGAGTCTGACTGGCGAAGGCTAGCGGTGAACGAAGGTACAATCTGTACTGAGGATGGGAAGTTCCCGAAGGAACGTGGGTCAGCTGAGGTGGTAGAGTCCGACTGGAGAAATCATGCGGTGAACGAAGGTACTATTTGTATGGAAGGTATATCAGGGGACGATGGACCCAAAGACAGCAAAGATATATCTGGAGCAGAAGGGGCTATAAATACAAAGCTTCACCAACAAACAAAAGGTATTCAATATCTAGGAGAAGAAGATCTAGTCTTAAGCTTATACCTTTTTAATGTTTAGAACTTAAGTATTTACTTCAACTTGAGTTCTCTGTATTACTTTGGGAAGCATTTAAGATCTTTGTAACCACCACAACTTAATACAAACAATCACTCATTATCCCGTGGATGTAGACAAAAGTCGAACCACGTAATCTCTTGTGTCTCATAATAACTTAGTAGCATTTACTTTACATTTGTGTTCTTCGTTATTATTGTGATCTTGAGTATCTTTTATTACTTAGCATTATCAGTTCAATAGAGATATCAATACTACTTAGTATCCGATTCTCTGAGCTGTATACATTACGTAGACTATGGGAAAATTAGTAGTCACAATTGCAAACCCTTCCTATTACTAAAGATGTGTGTGTATCCTCCTTTAATCAAGGAATCACCACATCTCACGGAAGGGAGAAATCTTCTAACGATGTTGTCAAACCTATTCACTCTAATCACTCTGGTGATCAGAAACTGTGTCTCTTTTGTGATACGAAGGGACATGTTCGACGGAAGTGCAAATCAAGGTTGGATGAACACTATATTGGTCGACTCCAACACACCTTAGATTTTAATCCTAAAACGTGTAACTGACATTCGAATGTCTAAACCAATCGGTTTTAGAACTCACCCTGTGAAACCTTCAAGGAAAATCAGTTCAGTTTGCTCTTCTAATGTTCGAACCTGTAATAGTAGCTTTGACACAAATCGGTCAAGGAGGTTTCAAAAGAATCCTTCTCAAACTAGTTTTTGGAATGGTTTTCTAAGTGTGAAAAAGGTACCAGAAGGTGTAAACAACAATGGAGATGCGAAGAACAACCTAAATCTGATAATTGAAGGGTACAAAGATCTTATCAACATGCTGTCTAATTCCTGTCGACAAACTTCTTCAGGTAAGTATTCAAACTTGGTTTCATACTTTGATGATAGTAAGTTTTATGATGCTTTTTCACATCAAAAGGGATTTCCTCCAAAAATTAGAAGAAAAAAATAGGTTTAACCAAGAACGTCATTCATTTGATGGGAATAATGCTCATACTTGTGTTAATTAATCACGGGGTTTGAAATCTTACTCATGAAAAATACTGCTGGGTAAGATGTGCTAATGATCAGGTATTCTTGATGGCAAAAAATTTCTCTGAGCTTTTCTCTTTTCGATTGATAGCTAGACTATTGCCCACAGACAACGCTGCATAAGTATTTTCGTTGTTAAAGTTTTTTTTTCAAGTGTCTACTTGTTTATTTTTTTTGTTTTGTTTTAAAAAAAAATAGTTGTTGCAATTTGCTTGTGCTATTCTTGTGCTCTAAATTTTCCTCTTGTGAGAATATAAAATTTATTGAGCTAAGATTTGTGAAAGAAAATTTTCACTTAGCAAAATATTGCTGTGTATCCATTTTACTTTGTGGATGGGATTTTACAGCATTCCTAAGTTTTCTTTTGTGGGTTAAGCTTGTGTTCGTACGGGTACCCGTTTGTTATATGTCACGAACCATCTCTAAAAAGCTTAAAAAATATTCCCTATGAATTCGTTTATATACCTATCCTATTGAGTTGAGTTCTCTCACTCTAGGTTATTATATTTTCAAGAATGTCATCTCCTTCTCACACTTGCGATTTTATGAAAGGTTTTCTTGATAGGGATATCAGTTATGGATCCAAAGGGAAGAAAAAAAAAACTCTTGTAGAAGTTGGCGTTGTCGAATCTCAAAACTCTGAAGATCATCCTGATGTCTCATGCTATTATGCATATACTCATCAAGATGTAGAGGATGATGAGATGGTTTCTGCTGAAGTTGTTCATGATTTTCTTAAATACTTCGAGGAAGCAAAACTGCAGCACGTTAATACTATGAAAGGTCTCGATGTGTTACGAATGGAGTTGAAAAAGGTTAATTCTGACCTTGTTCTCATGTAGATGCACGTTAAATATCTTCTCAATGAGGATATCTTCTCCGAAGAAGCAGTAGATGCTGTCAATCACAAGATCAAAGGTCTTAAAACTCATGAGGGTTCCGAAAGTGTACTTTGATTTTAGTTTGTGTTTGTTTTTGGTTCTTAGGAGTTAATTTTATTTTGTCTAGGAAACTTCTTATGAGAATTTATTCTTATGTTTAATAAGGATAACTAGCGTTTGGAATAGCAATTATTATGATTACACATAGCTATTTCAACGTTTTTCATCTTCCAATGTTTTTAGATTTATTTATTTAATTCTAAAATTATTTGGAAGATGATTTTTGCAGTATTTAATCTTTTTGATTTTATATATTGCAATTGTTTATGAGATGTATGCCTTTACGTTCGTGAACTGTGTTAGTATCTCATAATTACTCAAAAGTTAAGTCTATTATGTCATTATGCAAATATTGATAAAAGATAGAATGAACTTTTGAAATTCTGTAGTATTGATCTTTCTCTGATCCACTTTTATGTGAAAGTACTGTATGGCTCCGTAAGTTTTCTTATGTTGAGCGTTTCCGATTAAATTAATCAATAAGGTCTTCTTTTGGTTAATTTATTCGAGTTTACTGGATACAAATCCATGTGATTTGTTATTGTCCAACGAAATCCTTCTTTTCTTGTAAAAGTAAGGTCGCTCATGTTGTTCTCTTGGGAATGACATCAAATGGGGGAGAGTTCTTAATTGAACTTGTGCTTAATTGCAATATCTTTGTGGGGAGTGCGACCGTGGAATATTGTAGGAGTTATCTTGTATCTTTATAAACTCCTTGATGAATACACTAAGTTTTGACTATGTGAAATCATCGAAACAAAGTTGATATGTTCTCTTTTAGTCATGAATTACCTCTTTGAGAATTTCATTATGATCCCGTAGTTTTCGTACCTTTGCCAATTTATATTGACAAAAAAGGGGAGAATTATTTGGTAGTTCACACTACATACATATGGTTTACAGATCATTATATAAGGGGGAGTGGTTTTCATTGTAAGATGGAAGTATTGACTAAGGGGGAGTGATACATATCACCATAGTATTATTTCAAAGTTGTGATACAATTGGACTTTGATTCTGTATAATAATATTATGAGACTGTATAACAATGATTGAGAACATCTGTTTTCTTATTGTTATGGCTACGGATCTACAACAACAATGATGCTTAGTTCAACACGTTCAGAATCGCTGGAGTACTTGGAATAGCGAAGAATTAAAGGAATGTTGAAGAGCCAAGGAAATCAAGCATGATGGATGAGAAGCTAAAAAGTTTATTTATTTTGTAATCCGTATGTATTGATAGTTTTGTCATTAAAATGGACAAAGGGGGAGATTGTTAGAGCACTGCTCGGTCGAACTCGCAAGCGTTGCTATCTCAAGCTTGTTTGTCAAGTTTAATTGATCAAAACTATATACTTGATTTCTAGTCTACTTATAGCTATGTCTCGGATTAGGATAGAATGTGTAGTTGAGCTTTAGACTTCACGGCGTTCACCAATTGATAGACGCATTTATGTGTCTATTTTCATCTCTATTGTATATATTGTTAGTACCCATTTTTGTACTTATTATGGTGTTTTATGTGTTTGTAGGTATTTTTGGGCAATAAACATTTTTGGAAAAAATCGGCTCGAAAAGTTGTCTAAAGGCACCCAAGGGACATTTGTTATTCGGATTCTCACTACTGGATAAGGTGTACCCAAATTACTAAGGGGCACCCAAATTGCTAACCGCACCCCATCACTGGTTAAGGGGAAACCATCATCCTCTTTGTTTGAATTCAGAAAACTGGCGGGAAAATTGGTTTTGAACTGCCAGAATTAGGGTTAAGAATTTGAAAGAGTTTTAAGGAGATTCAACGGCTGAATTTGATTGGGTTTGTTCCTTTGAGTGTAACAGGCGTGGTATAGTCGTTCGTTTCAGCTAGATTTGGCTGGAGAATCAGTTAGAAGTGAAAAAGGGAAGTTAACCATAACCTACACCTGCGAAGAGTGGAGCGTGTTTTTCACGGGATATTTTATTCTTTCTCGAGTTTATCTATAGTTGGCACAAGGCTGGAGTATGTACGAATCATTTTGTGGCAAGACTGGAGCGTGTTGATCACTGACAGATACGTGAAAATCAAACCAAGAGATAAATAGGGAAATAATATCTTGGGATGTTGCAAACGAGTGAAGAGAGGATTATTTCGCATTAAACTCGAGAGATTTGGGTACTGTTGCGATTTAAATAGGTGTATCGGGGTCACAGAGGAGGCTAGGGAGAATTGGGAGCAGTTTGGAACATTAGAAAACCGGGAAATCAAAGTTGCAGGAAGAACATTTTTTTTCTGCTGGTGAAGAACTTACGAAGAACATAAGACACTCAAAGACAGTCGTTCTTCAACAGTGCTAGTGACGGTTATTTCTTATCGTTTCCTGTAACAATTGAGTTTGTAACAAATATAAGTGTTACAAACCCGGTTTTAATAATTTTTCTCCCATTTCATCATTTGTGAACCATTTTTGAGCATTAATAAAGATGAATTTTTAGCATGTTTCCATGATGATGATGAGCTAATTCTCGCGTAATCAAGGCACGGGGGAAGCTATTGATGCATGAATAATTGGTAATTATTTTACTTTTCTCTAATTTGCATTTTATAATTCACTCAAATCACTGCTTTGCAGAATTTTAATTGTTTGCATAATTTTCTTAATTAGTTGTTATTCAATTAGATAGGTTATACTTTGTTTAGATAATCTATGCTTAAGGAATACAATTAATGTTTGAGAATATGCCTGATTATTTGTGAATTAAGAAATAAGAGATTTAAAAGATAATTAGAGTTTTGGAATTTTTACCATCATTCATTCATGAGTAATAGTGGAATCTAGTGTCTTGGTTATTTTCAATCTTGAAATCAAATTTGGATTTAAATTTTGTCTATTTTTAGTTTAAATAAGTCTAAAATCAATTGCTTTCACAAGTCTCAACGAACCTTTTACTACCACTATCTAAAATTCGATCAATTTTTGGCGCCGCCGACGCAGACTTGTTTTTAAGTTAGAGTTTTTAGATTTATTATTTTTTAGTTTTTTTAGATTTTTATTATTTTCTCTTTGTTCTATTTTACGTTTCTTTGGGTATATTTCTTTGTGCTACAGGTTTGGAGTTTGGACCGAAAAGAATTTAAGCCAAAGACTTTGGTGACTAAGAGATTAGGAGCCAAAGATAAAAGCTAAAAGAAAAGGAAAAGAAAGACAAAGAAATTTTATTTTATTTTTAGATTTTAGTTTTATTTTAGTTTTTATTTCTTTAGATTTTCTTTTTAGAAATTGTATTAGGATATCTTTTATTTTTGTAATTTTTTTTCTTTTGCACTTTATTTTTGGACTTTGGACTGTGAACTTTGGGACATTATTATTTTATTTTTAAACCCTACGGAAGGGAAGTTTTAAATATTAAACCGTTTGCAGAGAAGGACGACGATTACGATATCGTCTCGGCCCTTCGGGTTCGTACATGACATAGGAGTCGTGGCCCGAGTCGACTTCAGCGGTTCATCCCCGGTCTGGTACGGAGGTAAGTTTTTCGAAACACCCGCGAATCCCCTGTCAGTGGGTTTACTGTCTGCCTTAAGGTGAATATATGTTGAGGACTGAATACGGATTTTAATTTCCTAGTAAAGGGCAAGGACAGGCCATACAAGATAAGGGTTCGGATTTCATCACCGTTCTCTTCTTGCCCGCCTTAGGAAAACATAACCTACGCGAACCCAGGCCTAAAATATTGACTAGAACGAGACCTATAGGGTAACGAGCTTAATAGGAAAGTCGTTCGAAAAATATTGGTTGCTCTTTTAAGCATACTTTGAAGTTCAGGAAGATTACTGTAAGTCGATTAGAGCTGCCTTGTAACCCAGGGAAGCGTTGCCAAAGAGGTGGGGGTATCAAAGATCCTCTGAGCTTCCCCTACTTCTCTTCGACTCACTTTATTCGAATCGATCCAGAGAGGTTTGCTTAGATTGTAACGAATTCCTTTTCGAAGGATTAGAAGCTGGTATAGAAACAATCTAAGTGGAGCCATCATGCTTGTTGTTTGCTAGAAATATTTAGGTTTGCTTTGGTGGAGTCATCCTGCTGTGTGTTTGCTTAGAACCTCCCTTCCTTAGGATTTTTTTTTATTTTTTTTTTTTTTAGTGTATACCAAAATCTCTCAAGTCCATTAGTGAGCGTGCTTGGAAAAGAGACACTTTTGGTCGTTTGATTAGTGACGAGCCTAAAGGTTTTTCTTTTGTAGACGGGGAGCTCGAAGACTCTTCTTTGGAGAGCCCTGTTTTTTGAAACTTCAATTTTGAGAATTTAAGTCTTAGTGAGGAATTCACCCCTAGGATTTTTACTGTGCCAACAATGACAACTTTGAAGGAGTACATGTACCCAACTAGGACCAACCGACCATCATGCATTAAGTTGCCAGCCTCTACGGCTAGTTATGAGTTGAAACCTGGTATTCTTCAGATGATCCCTATATTCTTAGGAAAAGATGATGAAAACCCTTACTTTCACATTAGGGACTTTGAAGAAATTTGTGGAACAATTAATATTAAAGACCTTAGTGAAGAAGTCTTGAAACTTAGGATGTTCCCCTTTTACTTGAGAGATAAAGCCAAGACCTGGCTGAACAACCTACCATCTGAATCCATAAAAACATGGCAGAAACTTATTGATGCCTTCTATTTTAAATTCTACCCTAAGCATAAAACTGCAGCTGTTAGGCAGAAAATTAGTATTAGTGTTCAACAAGAGGGAGAATCTCTTTATAGGTTTTTAAAGAGATTCAATGATCTCTTATCCCAATGTCCTCACCATGGGTTTGAGAAAATGAAACTAGTAGGGATTCTTTATGATGGTTTAGACTATTCGACCAAAGCCACGGTCGAGTCTTTGTGCGCTGGTGAGTTCACTAGTAAAAATGCTAATGATGCGTTTTCCTTCTTAGAAGATGTCGCTGAAAAATCCCAACAGTGGGAGTCTTGTGTTGAACCCCCTAAAAGACTCTTGATCAATAGAAGTAGCACCAATGTGGTTGATACAGGCTTTGGGTCTGATGCTAAGTTTACTGCTTTGTCTAGAAGGTTAGAAGCTTTGGAATTGAATCAGTCTAAACATAGGTCTTTTGTTGAACCTGATAATAGGATTAGAGCCTCTCAAGTCTCTAGTTGTGGAATAGAACCCAATAACTCGTTTGGGAAGGTCAGGTTAGTGAAGAGCAAGCCCATGCTGTCTATAACAATGCTAGATTTGAAAACCGTCAGAAGTTTAACTCCTACTCAGAGACCTACAACCCTGGTTGGAGAAACCATCCTAATTTCTCTTGGTCTAAAGGACGGAGTCAAGGCCAGTCTAGTAATTCTCATCCTCCCCCAGGTTTTGGTTATAATAAGAACCCTTCAGGTCAAGCCCAGTTCCAGAACCCTTCTGAGAATAGAATAACTAGCTTAGGGGAATCTCTTAGTTTATTACAAAAGAGTCATGACATGTTCGTAAAGACCCAAGAAGTATTACTAAAGAACCAGGCTAGTTTCAAGAGGAAACCAAGCAGAATTTTCAACATAATGCCAAGACTCTTGCTAAGTTAGAACTTCAAGTTGGTCAAATGGCTAAGATTCTAAGTGAGAGAGATAATGGGAGTTTTCCTAATCAGACTCAACCTAATCCTAGAGGAGTTCATGAAATAGGAGGAATATCATCTGATCATGGGAATGCAATCAAAACCCTTAGGAGTGGTAGAGAAATAGACAATAAGGTTGCCATTCCTGATAGTGAACATGATGTAGTTCACCCTTCTGAATCAGAAGATGAAGAGATTGATGGAACCTCTAAGGAGACTGATGAGGCCCCTGATAAGCCAAACTTTGTTCCCAGAGCCCCATTCCCACAATTGCTGGTACCAACTAAGAAGGAGTCCACTTTTAATGATATTTTTGAGGTTTTTAAGCAGGTAACTATCAACCTTCCATTATTAGATGCAATTAGGCAGATTCCTCCTTATGCCAAGTTCCTTAAGGACTTGTGTACGTGAAAGCGTAAGCTCAGTGTCCATAAGAAAGCCTTCCTAGCTAGTCATGTGAGTTCTATTATTCAGAATACTACTACTTCTAAGTATAAAGACCAAGGTTCCCCTACCATTTCCTGTACAATAGGGACATACCGTGTTGAGAAAGCGCTGCTTGACTTAGGAGCCAGTGTGAACTTACTCCCATACCATGTGTACCTTAAGCTAGGACTTGGTGAGATGAAACCTACCCAGATAACACTTCAGTTAGCTGATAGGTCCGTAAAAATTCCTCGTGGTGTGATCGAGGATGTTCTTATTGAGGTCGACAAGTTTATTTATCCAGTGGATTTTGTTATCCTAGATACCCAACCTGTCCCTGACCCAAAGAACCACATACCGGTAATTCTAGGTCGTCCGTTTTTAGCTACATCCAATGCGATCATCAACTTTCGAAACGGTATTATGAATTTGTCTTTTGGTAACATGACCGTTGAGATGAACATTTTTCATATTAGTAAGCTACCCTATGAACTAGATGACCCGAGCATAGAAGAGGTCAACATGATAAGAACATTAGTCGAGGAGTCATCACCAAACACTTTGTTAGAAGATCCACTATAAAAATGCCTAGCCCACTTTGGGATTGATTTTGATGATGATAATGTGATTAATGAGGTGAATGCTTTGTTAGATTAAACCCATTTGTTGGACACTTGTAATGTTTGGAAACCTAAGTTCGAACCACTACCAGTTTCTAAGTCTACTCTAGTTCCTTCGTTAGTAGAGCCTCCTAAGTTAGACCTTAAACCATTACCAGATACCTTGAAGTATGTGTTTTTAGGCCCATCTGAAACTTTACCTGTGATTGTAGTATCCAACTTGGATAGTGATCAGGAAAGTAGGCTAGTAACCGTCCTTCAAAATAACAAGGAAGCTTTAGGATTGACCATAGCAGACATTAAGGGTATAAGTCCTACTGTTTGTATGCATCAGATTTATTTAGAGGAAGATACCAAACCTTCTAGGGAGATGCAACGTCGACTAAACCCTAATATGAAAGAGGTAGTTCGAACCGAGATTCTTAAGTTGTTAGATGCAGGCATTATCTACCCTATTTCAGAAAGCAAGTGGGTCGGCCCTGTTTAGGTTGTCCCCAAGAAATCCGGTATTACTATAGTCCAGAATGAGAACAATGAGTTAATCCCAACCCGAGTGACCACGGGTTGGCGTGTTTGTATTGACTATAGGAAATTGAACAAGGTCACTAGGAAGGACCACTTTTCCCTTCCTTTTATCGACCAAATGCTAGAGAGATTAGCTGGACATAGTCACTACTGCTTCTTAGATGGATACTCCGGATATAATCAGATCGTTATTACCCCTGAAGACCAAGTAAAACTACTTTTACCTGTCCCTTTGGTACCTTTGCGTATAGACGCATGCCTTTCGGGCTTTGTAATGCCCCTGCAACTTTTCAGCGTTGTATGATGAGCATATTTTCTGACATGGTAGAATGGTTCTTAGAGGTCTTTATGGATGATTTTTTAGTATTTGGTTCGTCTTTTGATGAGTGCTTGCATCATTTTTCATTAGTTTTGACTAGGTGTAAGGAGAAGAATTTAGTGCTTAATTGGGAGAAATGTAATTTCATGGTTCGTTCAGGAATTTTTTTAGGGCATATCGTATCTTCTAAGGGTATAGAGGTAGATAAAGCAAAAGTTGACCTTATTAAGACTTTACAGGTCCCAAAAACCGTAAGAGATATTAGGTCATTCTTAGGGAATGCAGGTTTTTATCGTCGATTCATTAAGGATTTTAGCTTGATTTCTAGACCTCTTTGCAATTTGCTTGCAAAAGATGTTAAGCTTGTCTTTGATGATGCTTGTTTAGAGGCTTTTGAGAAGCTTAAGACTTTACTCACTACCGCCCCCATAGTCCAGGCACCCAACTGGAACCTACCCTTTGAGATCATGTGTGATGCTTCAGATTTTGCTATTGGTGTTGTGCTAGGTCAGCGAGAAAAAAAATTACTCCATGTGATTTACTATGCTAGCAAAACTCTGAATGATGCCCAGTTTAACTATACTACTACAGAGAAGGAACTGTTAGCCATTGTGTTCGCCTTAGACAAGTTTACACCCTATCTTTTAGGTTCTAAGGTTATAATCTTCACTGATCATGCTGCTTTGAAGTATCTTCTTTCCAAGAAGGATACAAAACCTAGATTGATTAGATGGATCCTATTGTTGCAGGAATTTTCCTTAGACATTAGAGACAAAAAAGGTGCAGAAAATGTAGTAGCAGACCACTTGTCTAGGCTTGTTGTGGATACCCCTGATGATTCCCCTCCTGTTAGAGATAGTTTTCCTGATGAACAACTGTTCTTTGTCACCTAATTACCTTGGTATGCGAATATAGTGAACAATCTTGTTACTGGTTGAATTCCCCAACATTGGGGTAAACAAGATCGTTCTAGATTTTTAGCTGAGGTTAAGCACTTCTTTTGGGATGATCCTTATTTGTTTAAGTATTGTCCAGACCAGATTATTAGGAGATGTATACATGAGATTGATCAGTCAAGTATTATTTCCTTTTGTCATGATCATGCTTGTGGGGGTCACTTTAGTGCTAAGAAGACTGCTGTTAAGATATTGCAGTGTGGATTCTATTAACCTTCGTTGTTTAAAGATTCCCACAGTTACTGTGTTACTTGTGAACGTTGCCAGAAATTAGGAACCATTTCCCATAGGAACATGATGCCCTTAAACCATATCTTAGTTGTTGAGGTCTCTAATGTGTGGGGTATTGACTTTATGGGTCCGTTTCCTAATTATTTTGGTAACCTATACATCATTGTCGCTGTAGACTATGTCTCTAAGTGGATTGAGGCGGTTGCGTGTAAAAACAATGACCATAGGGTCGTAGTCCAGTTTTTGAAAGAGAATATACTTACACGTTTTGGTACGCCGCGAGCTATAATTAGTGATGGAGGTTCACACTTTTGTAATAGACCATTTGCTCTTTTAATGAAACAGTATGGTATTACCCACAAAGTAGCTACCCCATATCACCCACAAACTAGTGGTCAGGTAGAGGTCTCCAATAGGGAAACTAAGCGTATTTTAGAGAAAACAGTTAATCCCAATAGGAAAGACTGGTCTTTGAGGCTTACTGATGCCTTATGGGCTTACCGTACTGCGTTTAAGACACCCATTGGAATGTCACCTTATCATTTAGTATTTGGCAAGGCATGTCACCTGCCTGTTGAGTTAGAGCATAAAGCCTATTGGGCTATTAAGTAGCTAAACTTTTCACTTGACAAGGAAGGAGCTCACAGAAAGCTCCAGCTCAATGAGTTGGACGAGATTCGTAGAGATGCATACGATAGTGCTAAGGAGTATAAGAACAAAATGAAACTTGTGCATGATAAGAATATTTTACGAAAGTCATTTTCTCCGGGTCAAAAAGTTCTTCTGTATGACACTCGTTTGCATCTATTCCCCGGGAAGTTGCGCTCTCGGTGGACCGGTTCTTTTGTGGTCCGTACTGTTTTTCCTCATGGAGCTGTTGAGATCGAGACACCGGATGGTTCTTCGAAGGTTAACGGTGAGAGATTGAAACCCTTTTTAGAGCACTTTCCTACAAGTGATGTTGAGGAGGACCCTGCTTACCCTTGATTGACCATCGAGGTCATTGTATGTTGTATATTAGTTTTTGATTTCTCTCTTCACCCAGGTACTACCTTTCCAACTTCTCCTTGTGTTATTTTTGGTACTGATCTTTCATTAGAAACATTGAAGACAATGTTAGATTTAAGTTTGGGGGTATGGGAAAAACTTTTTAGTTGCAATAAATAAACTCCAGAGCCTAGAAATTTATGCCTATTAAGGATGGCACTAACCAATCTAAGTGGATGGAAGCATTTTGGTTTTAGGAGTTGAGGAACCAATCTGAGTAGATGGAAACATCTATAAGAGTCTATTCGTAAAAGCACGGAGCTCAAGTGTTAGAAATAACATGATAGTTTCGCCATATCTCGTTGAGTCCTTTTCACTTCTGTTTTTATTTTATTTTATTTTTAAAATATGTTTCTCTAAGTGATTAGGTGGGGCTCACGATTCAAGTTGTTACCACTGCTAGGGTGTAATAGAGTGATTGAGATACTAAATAAAAAAAATAAAAAAAAAAGACCAGACCAATCGGAATAAATTTTAACACTTGGATAGCAATATGTGTGTGTTCTCCCTGTCTTTGTCGCCTAAACAAGCGTGGAATACAGGATCCACGGGAATTACCATGTAATCTGCTGACAAGAAGCATGCGCTTGGATCCACAAGATCTAATCATGTTGTTAGTTCTAAATGAATAAATAAATAATAAATGTGTGTTCAATAAATCGACCGTTGGTTCCCTTGTATATGCCAGACGAGTTGATCTAGAATTAGGATTATTGACCACTGGTCCCCTTGTATATGCCAGTTGTGTTGATATTAGTCAGACCGGTATCTCAGTCTATTAGGATAGGTTCATCTTGGCAGAGGCCTTCAGACAGATATGAGAAAACACCGTTCACCTAGTCAACATCAAAACCATCTATGTTTTTATATATCCATCTCTTAATCTATCCATGTGATTTGGTGACTCCGGATATTGATGTCCATAGTGAAACTATCTGAGTAGAGCTCTGTCAATTATATATGAATTTTAGTATGCTTGAGTGCAAACTCGTGTACATCAATTGGAATTTCGCATCAGGGTACTTCCTCCCGTAATCAATAAGTATGCCAACCAAGGAGGTTCTTTAGTGCCATTTCAAGGTTCTGCGTAGATAACTAGGGTCTGGAGTAAAGGTTTTGTGGGTACACCTATGGTAAACCCTCCCGAGACTATAACTCGGTCACTAGGGCCACCTAGGGGTTCAAAGGCTTGTTGCACACGCTAAGTGCAATCGCGATGCCTGCGACAGTGAGTTAGGATTTTATTTTGTAGTTTTGATTTGCTCGGGACTAGCAAATAATAAGTTTGGGGGTATTTGATAGACGCATTTATGTGTCTATTTTCATCTCTATTGTATATATTGTTAGTACCCATTTTTGTACTTATTATGGTGTTTTATGTGTTTGTAGGTATTTTTGGGCAATAAACATTTTTGGAAAAAATCGGCTCGAAAAGTTGTCTAAAGGCACCCAAGGGACATTTGTTATTAGGACTCTCACTACTGGATAAGGGGTACCCAAATTACTAAGGGGCACCCAAATTGCTAACCGCACCCCATCACTGGTTAAAGGGAAACCATCATCCTCTTTGTTTGAATTCAGAAAAGTGGCGGGAAAATTGGTTTTGAACTGCCAGAATTAGGGTTAAGAATTTGAAGGAGTTTTAAGGAGATTCAACGGCTGAATTTGATTGGGTTTGTTCCTCTGAGTGTAACAGGCATGGTATAGTCGTTCGTTTCAGCTAGATTTGGCTGGAGAATCAGTTAGAAGTGAAACAGGGAAGTTAACCATAACCTACACCTGTGAAGAGTGAAGCGTGTTTTTCACGGGATATTTTACTCTTTCTCGAGTTTATCTATAGTTGGCACAAGGCTGGAGTATGTACGAATCATTTTGTTGCAAGACTGGAGCGTGTTGATTACTGACAGATGCGTGAAAATCAAACCAAGAGATAAATAGGGAAATAATATCTTGGGATGTTGCAAACGAGTGAAGAGAGGATTATTTCGCATTAAACTCAAGAGATTTGGGTACTGTTGCGATTTAAATAGGTGTATCGGGGTCACAGAGGAGGCTAGGGAGAATTGGGAGCAGTTTGGAACATTAGAAAACCGGAAAATCAAAGTTGCAGGAAGAACATTTTTGTATGCTGGTGAAGAACTTACGAAGAACATAAGACACTCAAAGAAAGTCGTTCTTCAACAGTGCTAGTGACGGTTATTTCTTATCGTTTCCTGTAATAATTGAGTTTGTAACAAATATAAGTGTTACAAACCCGGTTTTAATAATTTTTCTCCCATTTAATCATTTGTGAACCATTTTTGAGCATTAATAAAGATGAATTTTTAGCATGTTTCCATGATGATGATGAGCTAATTCTCGCGTAATCAAGGCACGGTGGAAGCTATTGATGCATGAATAATTTGTAATTATTTTACTTTTCTCTAATTTGCATTTTATAATTCACTCAAATCACTGCTTTGCAGAATTTTAATTGTTTGCATAATTTTCTTAATTAGTTGTGATTCAATTAGATAGGTTATACTTTGTTTAGACAATCTATGCTTAAGGAATACAATTAATGTTTGTGAATATGCCTGATTATTTGTGAATTAAGAAATAAGAGATTTTAAAGATAATTAGAGTTTTGGAATTTTTACCATCATTCATTCATGTGTAATAGTGGAATCTAGTGTCTTGGTTATTTTCAATCTTGAAATCAAATTTGGATTTAAATTTTCTCTATTTTTAGTTTAAATAAGTCTAAAATCAATTGCTTTCACAAGTCTCAACGAACCTTTTACTACCACTATCTAAAATTCGATCACCAATTGAAGACGAATATCTACTGAGGAGCTTGGAGGAACTTCATCAACAAAATGTATGTGGAGACTAAAACTTATCTATCACTCAGAAGTCTATTTTATTCTATCTTATAATGAGACCAAGTCGTATAGCTATATAGACTTTTACATTATACACATTTGATATTTCGAGCCGAGTTTATCTCGCTAATCTATTTCTCGAAATATGTGTTGGAAGCTTTTTGCTTTAACTATGTTCATCATATTCTTGACAAGTTTAGTTGGAAACAATCTATTTGTTGGAAACTAAATATTAAGTCAAAAGATGATCATGTGAAAATTACCTTGAACATCTTACATGATTTATGTGAGACAGTCATTTGATGTTAACTTGTGAAGTTTCGTACTGGTCATTCGATCACTTGAAAATTACTTGAAGCTAATGGTATGTGTGAGATTACCATTGTCGTCTTCCAAGGATGTTTCAATGATTGAAATGATAGTTTAGAACAATTACCCATGTCTGGATACAACACGGTATGCATACCTAGTATGTGAACTGTATTGTGATGATTCAGGTCCGGAACTCTTGTTTGTGTACGTAGTATGCGAACGGATTTACCTGAGTTGAGTCCGGAACAGTTTTTCGCGAACCGGGTTTGCGAACGGTGTGACTAGGCCAAGGTCCTGAGTTGCTGTTCGCGTACCTAATTTGCTAACTCAGTGGTTAAGTTATAAAATCGGTCATGTATGATTCTCATGCTCATGAACTATAACATTTATGATTTAAGGAATGCAAATTAACTTTGCAAACCGTGGCTTAATGTTCATGAATTGATTCTTGTATAAGTACTTTGTACGATTACGAATCAATCCGATTTTGTTTCAATTTGTTCATATATATTTCTATGAGATAGTGAACAATTGAACAACTATATTTGAAACACAACTAGATTCATTTGATTATCTTTCATGATTGATTGATCATCATATTTGATGTAGAAGTATTAGATGAATACAGTTAAGACAAAAGTGTTTATATGGCTAACTTCGGTTAACTGTTATTGAGCCAACTCAATATACACGTTTAGGTATGGTTACCCATATCTAAATATAAGTATATTTCATTTGTGTGTAACAAGCGAAGACCATCTAACGGTGGAGATTGATTGCTTAATTTCTAAGCAGACTTAGCTTGAATCTTAAATCAGGAGTTCATCTAAAGGTGAATATTGAATGCTTTGTTACTAAGCTATCTTAGCTTTGATTGTAAGCAACCCTGATTTGAAAGGTTGTATGATGTGTATTGTAGTTGTAGTGGTAAAAAGATTCGAACTCTAAGATTTGTGAAGGATTTTTTAGACTCAAATTAAAATCAACAATTAAATAAAGTTGTATCAAAAATATAAAGAAAACACCGAGACTCTGGATTCCACCATTAACCAATTAAGTGATATAATCTAATCAATATTCATGCAACTCTTTACGTTTAAAGTGATTCTAATATTTTGCAAAAGTAGATTTTTGGAATAAAAAGTGTATTTCGAAAGCATAGAATATCAAAAACATAGGTCGAAGCATAATCTATCAAGAGAAATCACAATTGTTTAAGAAAAATCATTCAATCAATTCTCAATCAAAGCAAATAATCAAATAAGAAATTGCAAAAATAATTAAAATAGAATTATACCACTTTTCATGGAACAATGGCTTCCTCCGTCGCCTCGGATAAAGGGGTTTAGCTCCTCATATTAATCACTTGCTCAAAGTACATATTTATAGCTCAAAAGTTGATTAAAATAGTAAAAGAATACACGGTAGTCACTGAAGGTCTAAAACAGAAGACAGAATCGTCGCTGAAAGGTTTTGGTAACTGCAGACAGGAACGATAGGAGTTTATTGTCACTGAAATAAGTATGCTCCTACAACTGTTGCATGTGCGTCTTATGTTCTTCGTGTCTTCTTCGAAGCAGCAGCAGAACAGAATTTTGTCTTTGATTTTCTTTACTTCTCTAGTGCTCTAAACCTCCCCTAACTTCTTCCTCCTTGCTGGAACTCCCACGACTCATATTTATACACACAGACCCCAAAAAACTCGAGTTAAATCTTCTTTTCTTACCACCAAAGCTTCGGAGATTCTATCCTGCTTTATCACTTCACCTCCTTCCTGAATTATCCAAACTATCCTTTTATTCTTCGACAAACAAATCCTTGTGATATATAGCACGGAACTTCCAAATTTACTCAAAACAGGTCCGGGATTCATTCCATGTTGCCGCAAATAACTTCTTTTTCCTGTCTCCGATAAACACCAATATTAGAAGATTTGATTCCCCTTTTTGTAGATCCAAACATGTCATTCTTCCTGTCTATTAGGTAAATAAATCCTGTGAAAAACTACAAGGAAATCTCGTGCAGAATCAAAGAAGAAAAGTTCGCTGCTCTGTTCTTATTGTTCCCGCCAAAAATCCAGTTCTTGAATCGTGAAGAAGGGGTGCAAATAGTAGATCTGGGGTGAAAATAGTGATGGGTTACCCCTTATCAAATGAATACCCCTTATCCAAAATGAGAGTCTGAATAGTAGGTGTCCTCCGGGGTACCTTTATCAACTTTTCGAGCCAATTTCTCCAAAAACGTTTATTGCCCAAAAATACCTACAAACACATAAAACACCATAATAAGTACAAAAATGGGTACTAACAATATACACAATAGAGATGAAAATAGACACATAAATGCGTCTATCACTGTATAAGGGAGAACTCTAGCAACTGGAAAACCTAATCCTGACACTTTTTTGTGTCCTAGTTGCAAACTAGAGTCGATTCTCCTTTAATCTAGGTTTTTCCAAAACCATTATTAGGTTAACGACTTGAAGACTTTATTTGGGATTCGTGAAGCCAGATCCAACTATTTTCTCTGTAGTTGCGTATTCTGATCTTACTTATTCTATCGTATTGAGTTTTATCTTCTCTAAGATTTACTCCAGTTTTATCTCCGATAGGTAAGATATAAAAAGAAATAACAACAGTTCTTCGTCTCAGACTCTTGTGATTCTGCAATAACTTCTTTTGTTAATCAGTTGGGTTATTGTGACGTGATTGATAGTTCTAGGCTTCTCTCCGGGAGTATAAGACCGGATTATCAATTGGTTCATGTTCACCTTGATCTTTTAATCAAAAGACGGAACAAAAACCGAATAAAGAATAGACATATCTGTAGGAGACAGATTTGTTTATAAGTCTTCGACTTTGGGTCGTAGCAACTCTTAGTAGTGGGTGAGATCAGCTAAGGGAATCAAGTGCGCATAATCCGACGTGGTTCTAGAGGCGTAAGGAACGCGACTGTACCTTAATCGGTGTGAGACTTGGTTAGGGCTCAACTACATTCTAGTCCGAAATTAACTTGTAGTAGGCTAGTGTCTGTAGCAGCTTAATAAAATGTGGTGTTCAAAGTTGGACTAGGTCCCGGGGTTTTTATGCATTTGTGGTTTCCTCGTTAACAAAAATTTTGGTGTCTGTGTTATTTCTTTTCCGCATTATATTTCTTTTATTTATATAATTGAAATATCACAGGTAGTGCGTAGTTCAATCATTTGATAAATCCGACCTTGATTGTTGGATTGAACTTTATTGACACTTGGACATTGGTCTTTGGTACCGTCCAAGTTATTTCTCATATCAATCAGGCTCACGGATTTCTATCTATTCGATTTGTTGATTGTGTTTAGAAATAGAGATAAAGCTCTTTGATATATTTCTTGATTGAGTCTTACTTTTAAGTTGGTGCTCTCGGAATTATATTGGAGTTTAGTCCATACAGATTGCCGAACGAATTATTGGGTGTGGTTGTTATACCCCTACTTTTTCAGTGTCTGAGTATCAATAATTTTCAGATTGATCCAGCTATGAATCTTTTAAGTAATATTTAATATTCGGTCTTGTTACTAACATTTTTGTTGCTCGACTGTCCAGGAAGCAACATGACGTTGGATGGCCATCCACTTGGCCGACCATCCAATATTTCATTGGACGGCCATCGAGTCCAATACTTACTAATACTCTAATTCCTACTTTATCATTCGACAACTCATTACATGGTGGATCAAGAATGAGTATTCTATAATAACTCAACAATATCTGATTTCCTGACAAATACTTGACATATCAAATTAGGTCATGATCCAGCAATCTTGTCAGGCCAACGTTCATCAATCTAAAACATCTGAGTATCATTGATCCCTCAACTGGCACAATGATATGTCAACAATTAATTTGATTCGATGTCTACGCATTATTGTTGTCCCAGCAGACACCTTATGCTCAATTCATCATAGCATATCACATTAGACAATTATGCTCGACTCATCAATGCTAAGACTCCTGGTCTATCCAAGTTAACAATTGACCAACTAAATGCACGTATGCCTTGCAGACCTCACATACATGAGACATCAATCATGTCACATGGGGGGATACTCATTAAGGTTTTGGTCTGGCGGCCTACAGTACGTGCGATGTAACATTACATCCACGATGAGAAATATGAGTAAGTCATGCTGGCAGTTGAAGGATTTTCCTAAGTAATGGATGGAAAATCAACCAAGTCTCCCACGCAATGTGAAACTGGTTCAACAACGATTTCCCACTTCCCCATTCTTCCACTCCTCTTCAACCGTCACACTTACTGAAGATCAATGTGTTAACTACTTCTGCAATATAAATAGGTTCATCAACCTAAGATTTGATAAGACAACTGAACTTAACTCAGTTAAATTTAACTGAATATAATTCAATCAATCTAATCAAAATTTATCGACAGTCCATCAAACTCGCAGAAGCCTCCAACACGGAGAACTCAACACATCCACAATACATCAATCACCATTGATCTCACACAGTTCTCAGCTTCCCTCATAAAGATCGACCCTCATCCCTCTTTGTGATCACATTGACTCTGGAACGACCATTGTCTTGGTTTAGGCCGGAGTCATATAAATTGATCTCTTAAACTCAAAGCACTCCCGTGCAGTGCATCTGTTAAAGGTTTAGGCATTTTTTTTAACTGGGGATCCACCTGCTGCACAACTCTCCACTTTTCCTCAAAAACCAGTAAATCGTTTTTGCCCATCAACAATCTTACATGTTGCATTTTTCTAATTATCAATTCCTAAACTGTTCGTTCAGATCATTCACAGTGTTTCGGTAGTTGAAATTTTATCTGTTATATCACTAGACCAACCAAAACTTTGGGTTTTAGGAAAAGTTTTAGTTTTTTAAGTCACCTTTTTCTGTAGTGATGTTAAATCTAATTCTAAATTTGGTAGTCAATAGATCATAGAAAATGATCGTTGCGCCATCATCTTTCTTCCCGAAATATGAATACTTTTGAATGTTTTTCTTTTCAAACTGAAGAAAAAAGAAGAAGAAAATCAGTGTTCAAGAACTTGAAGATGGTGGAAAGTAGCTTAAAGTAATTTTAATATGATTAAGTTTTTTCGTGTTAACATAGTAACTTTCGATCTGTACGTGTAAGGAAATTTCTTCAAAATACTACTCTCTTCGTCCCTCAATAGATTACTAGTCTTGTTTTGTGCACACTCTTTAAGTAATAAACCAATCGTATTGGTTGCTCGAAGGATAAAAAAAAATTCGTTAACTAATTTAGTTTTTATTTTAACTAGTATGTAACCCGTGCTACGCACCAGGCCGATGAGATCACCTAAGTTAAAGTGGCGGAGCTTCGCCCCGCGCCCGTGGTCAAATGCTTTAGATTATTATTTTTGAACAGTCTTTTGATTAGATTGATTTTTTTAAAAGGATAGGGACATATGATACCCTTTATGTATCCAATAATTTGATGATTTAAGTTTGGTATTATAAACATAAATTCATGTATTAATTTTATGGATATCTACTAAAATAATTAAATTTTATATGCCTATATTTATTTGCAAACGAAGATAATTACACCCCCTTTTTTTTTCTGGTCCAACCTTTTTTTATTAACAAATTATCCTATCCAACGAATTTATGTGTAAAATTTTGGAAGATATCACAGATTTGTGAAATACAATTTTCAAAAAATAAAAATAAATGTAAATGCAAGAAGTGTGCATTCGGTGTTATCACAAAGATGGCTTAATTTATTTATGTCGAGATTTAGAAGTCGATCAATATAACAATACTATATATGTTGAATCCAGTTTCACGTAGCACCTTGTCAGCATTACATGCTTGTTGGTGGTATTTGAACTATTATCTAAGCGTAGTTCCATGATATAACTTAATAGGCCTTATCTGATATGGGCAATGGTCCCCAAAAAAGAACGCTATGGTAGCTTTGTTAATTATAAGATTAGCATACATTTAGTTTAAAATGGTCACGATTGGTTTTTGGTTTGAAGAAATTTAAACAATATGCTTGCCGGAGGATAATAATATCGTTCCAAAGCGGTGTGCCTAAAAATAAATACTTATGATATCTATAATATTTATTAATAGGTAAACACTCTGTTTCCTTCTTCTATCTCGACCAACGGTGGCATGTCAGGATCCCTTTCCATAATCTCGTCTATTTCATCATCATGTTCATCCATTTCGATTAACATTGTCATGTCATTGTCGTTTTCTATAGTGTCATACTTTTTTTCCCCACCAGGTCTTTCTTAGTATGTGTATGGAGTTGTTCTTTGTTAGGAGGTGTACTTACCCTTTTGTTTTTGTTTAATAGATATGCTTTCTCCAAAGCAGTATCATAATGAAAAGTGTCATGATGTGCTTTCAAACTGAGATATATGAAGTTTCTCCCCTTAAGTATGAATCTAAATACCATTGATTTCCCTATTGCAGTTAATATTTCTTATATGCAGTCTGCACGATTTTTCTGCAAAACAATATTATTCTTTAAGAATTTGCATTTTTTTTTTCTTCCAAAATTGTGATTATCATAAACATTATGGTTACCTGTACATCTACCGTTGGTAGCCCTCACAGCTAAGTCTTGGGCAATGCTCATAGCGACCAGGACGGCAAAAGATCGAAGCTTGCCAAAGGTTCAATTCGAAACTGATTTGGAAAACCTGCTTCGATTCTTATCCTCAGACGTCGATCCTCCTTGGTACATCTCAGGAAAGATCTCTGAAACCATACAAATCATGGGTCAGATCCCTGACTGCACTGTCAACCACAACTACAGGAAAGGAAATCAAGCGGCGGACGGACTTGCCAATCTGGCAGCAGACAACGGCTAATTAGGGAACCTTACAACTTTATTTTGGGACCATACAATCCCATCGTGCATCAATCAAATTATAATGGATGACTCCTTGGGTATTACTTACCATCGTGTGATTGCCGCTTAATTTTAATAATATCTTCATGCTTCAAAAAAAATAATCTATTGTTGGCAAATCCGTCGTTGTTGTTACTCTAATATTTTAATCTACAACAACTTCAGTCGTTTGTCCCATTGTTATGAATATACTGCTGTCGTTACCATCATGTACTATAAGTTGGAGAATGTGACTATCACAAAGCATGTATTAGTTTAGTAACATTTTTTTATAACATGTAATAAGAAATAGGTGGATATTTATAACTTAACATTTAGACTTGTTATCGTGGATTTGGTGTGTTTACTTAACATGTCGCCTTTCTTGTTGACATGCCTTCGTTTGCATACTGGACATGCCATGTAATACCATAGAGATCCTGTCTCAATTCTAATAATTGAACATTTAACGGAAAATGTTGCGCCATGCATTGCATTCAATTCTTTTATAAAAAAATTTAACAGTTAAATATAATTTAAATTGAAATACTTTTCAGATTTTACCATAAAGGTTTCCTTTTTATGTAACATTTTAGTGCTTCGTCGAGTGTTATATAATTACCAACCGCCAATTCTTCCCTTGTTTGGTTTGGGATTCCTAAAACACTTAGTTCTTCCACTGGCATATATTACCTGTTACCATCATGAAATATTAAAATCATCAACGATTTATGAAATACTAAGTTGATATATTCAAATGTGTTTCTCATAACGTACATTCCCTTGTAAATCACCAAATCTGGTATATCTAGAGTTATGTATGTTCTTATAGCTTTACTGAACTGCAGAAATATATCCCATGTAATCATTCAATTTTCAATGTTAAGCTCAATTTAGAATTTCAATTTATGCTCAAATATATTGTACCGTCTTATGGCTTTCAGTCTATATTAAAATGTGTTGTTAAACTCAATTTAATTTAAATTTTACACACTTTGAAATTGCTCAACTATTGTTGAAGTTATTATTAGTATTCGTCAAACCCCATCGTTTTCCATCATAGAATCAATTAAAATTGGGTAATCAGATTATACCATAGCTAGAGTTACCCTTATCGAAATTCCACTGTGGCTTTGAATTAGAACATCACGTGCGGCTGTATCAGTTTCGTATTTTCTACGTTTCATCTGACTTTTTGAAAGCCTCCTTAAGATCCCAACAACATCTGTAAAAAATAACCACTAAGTTTAGTTATTCTTATTGTGTATTGTTTTATAATATTACCTATTAGATCTGTTCTCTTATCTATCTTTTCTCTAGGTATTGTAAAATCCGATACTGCAAATTTGTATCTTGGTATTTGATGATCATTTTTAGGGAGAAGAAATATGCTCGTGAATGTATTCACCCATATTTTTCTTGCACCGGGTACTGGTCGAAAATCTATGTGATACGATTGTTGATTAAAAATGTTGGATTTCAATGATTTGTTGATCCTTGATTCTGTCTTTGAAATAAGGAATATCTTTGTCTTAATGTAAGTATGTATCTGGTTTCCCTGTTTTCAATGTTCTATTAGGTATGGAACAAATAATATAGGCGAACATAAAATAACTGAAAAAATGTTATAGGAGAATAAGAATTTGGGAATAACGAAAGAAGAAAAAAATAATGATTTTTTTTTATTAGCCACTTATTTTCCATCCGATTTCGCATGAAAAGAAAAAGGGAAAAAAATTGCGATCACCCCTATATAACAAACAACCATGTATTTGAACTAATTCCTAATTTATCCCTCACTAATTAGATTTAGTGTTAATTAAAATTAGTTAAGTTATTAGATTTATTGATAAATGATTAGTATAAATCATAATCACTTCACTTGGGTGAGAGTATAAGGAATTTTTTTGAGGTAATACGAATTTGGTTAAAAAATGAGTACTCCCAACTTACAAAATGCCGACAAAATTAATGCGAAAAAATGGGTACTCCCAACTTACAATGCCGGCATTGTAAGTTATTTATCGAGCACGCCGGCAACATTTTTCGGCATGGTCTTCATCACTTCCGACATGGTCTTCATTACTCCCGACATGGTCTTCATCACTAATACAATGCCGGCAATGTAAAAAAAATCATTTCCGGCATGGTCTTCATTACTTCCGGCATGGTCTTCATCACTACCGGCATGGTCTTCATCACTTCCGAATGTAAAAAAAAAATGTTTTCAAAGTGAGGAGCCGGCAGTGAAGGAGAAGAGAATTTAAAAGGGAGTGGGGAATATTTAGGTTTGATTTAGTTTTTATTTTTTTTAAAGGATAGTTTCGTATTTCCGCCCAAAAAACACCCCTTAGCAGACACCATTGGATGGAGATAGTAATTTATATCCCCCAATTAGTTTATGTATCCCCCAACTGCGCGTTCATTAAAAAAAGAACACAACTATAATATACTTGTAATGTTAATTTTAATTCTGGTAGCATAACACTTATCTTGGAGTTTTGGAGTTCTTTCTTAATTTTGATACACGGAACACGTTTATAAAACTAAAGAGATGACCAAGTTCAATTTTGTACAAATTTGTTATAAAACTAAGGAGATGACCAAGTTCAAGTTTGTACAAATTTTAAGGAAAAATGGAGATAAAAGTATTTTTAAGTAATTTTTACAATTGCACCCTTATGGATAATAATAAGTAAAACTTAGAAATGATTTATTTCTCAAACCGTACCACGGATATTCGTAAACTTTATACTGTTGAAAAGCATTTTAAAATATAACAGATTATAAACATGACTACCAAATTATACATATTTCTTGTACCAACAATAATCAATTAAAAGGATAAATTTAAAATATCTCATCGTTTAATGATATAAATTATCTATTAATGGGACAAAATTTAAAAATAAATAGGTCACCTATTTAGTGATGGAAAGAGTATTTGTTAGCATCTAAATACAATAAGATCTATTTAGACATGTTTTAGATTTTTCCAGAGATATTAAAGGAATTTTAATACAGTAAGATAACTGATTTTAGGGATCATACCCAGAGATTTTAGGTAACCGATTTTTCTACACAAAATGCAGATTAATTATGCTCTAAACGGAAGCCTTCATTCTTCTCTCACGTTTGTTCGTATGCTGAAATCGAGTTTTAGATTTAAATTCTGTTTTAATCTGCATGCATCAGATTAATGGGACTCATACTTAATATGCCACTTGGTGTCTTCCTTACGAACTGGAAATCGTTTACATTGACGTTCTACAAAAGAAACGAATATTAGGCTCACCAAAATTAATCAAACAAAGTGTTTATGGTCCATAAGGCGGATCAAACAAAATTGTTGTTGCATATTATTTAATTTTAAAAATTGGATTGCAGTAGTTCTAATTTATTTATGTATGATGTTGTGTATATCCTGAATAATATGGTCTATCAATTGCATATCGTCATAAATTTCCATGAGACATGCGTAGCAAGTCTTGACTGGAAACTGCAATCGACTCAGAAAAATTTGAGATCCGTCATTTGATTTAGTAGCGTGTATCCTCGTTAAACTAACCATCTGCCCAGTTTTTTTTTGCTTGGGCATTAGCACTTTTATTTGCGAATCCTTTTGTTTAATCCTAAGAATAGAAAGTTTTTTTCTAATATTGCCCTGGATTTCCCACCTGCTTTTTTGAATTCTATCAAGATTTTACTCCTACAATCACTCTGGGCATGGATTTATGTTATGATCAATCTTGTGATAAAAAACTTAGTGCCTTTACGAAGTTCTTCGCTGCTCATGTCTTCTAGCAATACGATTGGCATACCAACCTTAAGTCGGATCACATGACATGGGAATCCTGAATATTCCAAGAGATTTAGAATATACTGACGCTCATAACATTCTATTATGTTGTATGTCAATTTAGTTTCATTGACATCTGAATCCACGCTTGCATATGTTCATCTAATAAACGGAGCTAGCAACCACGAAAAATTCCCTGATAAATAAGAAAAGAAAAGAGACTACATATCGCTTTTCATGCAAAAAACTTCCTTTCCCAACATATCACTTTCCATGCAAAACACTTCCTTTCTCAACATATCGCAAATCCATTTTCTTGGATCGAAACAGACCTCGCCATCCCTTGCTCATTGCCTAACAGTAAATTCCCAGTTGGATGTCAAAGAAAGAGGCCACTTAAATAATGTCGTTACGTTTTCAATAAAATTGTTGATTATAGGTAAGTACCTTAAATACATGTAAATTAGTATTTGATTAAAGTATACCAACTCACCCATTATAAATGATATTCACATACTTGATTCGAGTCCGTAGGCGCATACACGCATTTTTAATGTTAACAAAGAGCATTACCGAAGCGGTAATCGTAATTGAATAAAATTTATGAAAAATGATTTGAAAAATATCCTATATTTCTAATATTGTGTATCATCACTCTTAGCCTCTTAAGATTATCGGCATTTAGAGTGACTGTCACGAATTAACTGTCTGACCGAAATTCAAGCTTCGGTCTCACTTTCCTCATCCGTCTGCCAAGAATTATAACGTGAAGCAGTCTATAATGAACGCATTTGTTGAGCTACAATGACATTCAAAATTCAAACATAGCATCACAGAGATGGTTTTCTAACCTTTTTACGAACACATGTTTCGGTATATGAAAACATATATGATCTTTTATAGCCTTTACGTGCAGAATGACCGTCTCTACTCTCTATGTAGTTGCCACAGAAGCTCCAAACGATGGAATATGCGTAAGATACATCAACCATCCATTACGTTGCAGCCGCACATCAGTTCAATAAGGACCATGGTTAGTAAAAGAACAACCACATGGAGGAGTAAATGAATCCTTCTAAACTTCCCGACCCAGTCAAAATAAATGATATTTTTGGATCTATTACAGCCACATAAACCATTATATTGACGAACAAAATCATTAATCAACACAATTTTTTTCTCCAAGCCTTTCTAGCTGTTGGCTTCGTGCAGATAGATGTTTGCCTATGAACATTTTCATCCATTGAACACATAAACCAAAAAAGCCTTATCCAAAACAAAAGTCCTGACACTACTTCCATGGTACCGCGTTAACATTCTTCCTTAACTTGAGGTGTCAGATGATCCTGCTTTGGTTACATTTTTCCAACTGAGCTGCAACTTCAGAACATTTGTCATGTGTATCGAAAATTTTAGTGGTTTCCCATTATGTGCATCGAAAATTTCTGCCCTTTCCTATAGTCATGGAAACAAAACCAAATTGTAAACACTTCAAAAGACGAAACTTCCATACCATCAAAATTAACGCACCACATCAATAAGCCACACTGGTAATTCTAGTTCATTTTCATTTTCATACAGTAGATTTTTGGTTGAAGTGCATACCTACTTAGGAAAGAAAAGCACCTACTGCTAAAAAATGGAACTGACATAAGCAGCTCCGAAACAATCAAAGCGATAGATTCCTTGTTCTTTTCAAGTTCACCTGTAAAAGTGCTTTAAAAGAATTACTAATCTTTCGGACATACTGAAAATAAAACATAGCAAACCAAGCTAAAAAAAATAAAAATTTCCAGAGATTGCTATTGTCAGTGATGTTGCATCTTGTAATTCAGATGACATAATAGAATATACACTTTTATTTCAAAGTCTAAGTAAAAATTACAGTAACTTTGGTAGGATAAGAACATAAAAAGGTAATGACCCTATAGTAGCTTCAGGTATAATCCCAATAGATTGCCCTTCTCTATATGGAGCTTCACCTTAAAATCACATTATATCATCCATGGTCTTAAGCTCACTACAAAGCTAATACGATGGCCATATTTTCAGACAAAAATCCATGACATTCCTAATCCAGCTGCAGCGGGACCAATAGGAGGTCCATCAGAAATCCTACAAACAAAACAAACATCGATCCTGGCTAAACTGGATAACTATAATGGGTACACAAATTTAAAAACGAAGTGCTTCTCAGTTAAGCTTTCTTGATGCCGTGAACAATATATATGATCTAAAGTTGAACTTTTTACCTGAGAGTCAAGGTAATAAAGCTCAGTTTATCAAGCTCATGTATAGGAGTAATAAATTTCAAAACATGATTAAATTTAGATGTTGGTATTGCAAATCGCTATCCAACTTATTTGCAAGCATGTAATCAAACTTGGTTAGCTGCACAACTTGGCCCATTCATATATTCAGAAAATGTGAGGGTGTACATTGATAAGGTTGTGACTTGTCTTTACTCATCACTTACAGCTGTGATCAGTTATATGGCTACTGTGCAAGTATCCACCTATTTCTGCTGCCACAAAATATTCTATGAGGCATAAAATATATAAACACAAATGTCGGATAAGAGGTCATTTCGTAGTCTACTATCGTCTATTGGAACAGACAGTTTTAATGACAGCTGCACTTGCTCAAGTCTCCTCAGTTTTGACATCAATGACAAAACTTAGAAGTGTATAATACTAAAAAACTGTTCTAAAATAGGTTACAAAGATCCATAACACTACCACTCACCTCCTCTGCCAACACTAAAATGGAACCATGGAAGTCTTGCTGGCAGCGTAAAACTAAATTAAGTATATTACCTTAGAAGGAGGAGGTCAACTTACAAACTCAACTCTATCACCAGCCCCACCTTATCATTATGTTGACATCAACTCTATCATCAGCTTTTGTGATTGAAGTTCTTTTTATAAATTTTGCCCTTTTCAGTCACAAAAAAAAAAACAAAAAAAAACGTTGTGGCTACTGTTTCAAGTTCCCCTGGCAACTACTGACAAGTCTAATGCCCATAAAAAAATAAGAAGGTAGGATAACAGCAAGAGCCAGGACAAAATCACATCAAACGTGAATCAAAAAACAGATCAAAATTTTTTTTTTGCATTCACCCGAACACCCAACCCAAACTAATGAAACACCATCGAAACTAAATAAATGAAAGGTTAGCAACTAAAGCTAACCGCAGGGAGATTGTAAAGAAGGATCCTATTAATAAAAACTCCTGTCATCCAAATAGCAAACAACACATCTAAATAGCAAACAACACAACCAACACAACCTTTTTACGCCATGCCAGCACTTCGCAAAACAAACACAGCCAAAAAACAATTACAATGCGATGTAACAAAACTATAGAATCATTGTATACATACGTCATGATTATTAGCAAGGAAGAATGATATGAAGCAAGAATACCTATTCCCTCGTATGCGCCGACCCACATTAATTTTAGATCCTATGAAGCCGTTGTACCTATACCCCTTGTATGCACCGAGTCACCAACCATTCTCATTTTAGGCTCTACCAAGATGTTGTAACATTTCACTCGATAACGCATCAAACACCATCCTCTCCTCAACCATAAGAAATTTTCTTCATTTCAAAAATGTAGAGAACACCACCCTACTAACACATTCCTTCCTTGTTATTCACTTATTGTACATTTGTAAGTTGCATAAAATGATTTGTTTGTTTTTTTTCACATGCTAGCTCTCACTAATTATCAATTGTGAGGCAGTATACACAGAAAGAGAGGTAAAATCCATCCATCAAAAATAAGAACATGCATTAGATAGAATCATCTTTTAGAAGATATTTGCTCAACTCAACCTATGATCATCTTTTAACCAAATGCTCCCAACTTGAAAAGTCACTACAACATTACCATAAACATATTTGATAAAAATTCACCGTCAAAAACGCATTTTCTGTCAATATAAGTATAAACCGATGGTACAAATTTACTTTGGCGACCGTAATTAAACTGATGACATCATGCTCATCTTGATGTTTAAAGTTTATGAATTACCTGAACGTGCATTCGGCAGTTTCTGTTGTACTTCCCTGGTGGAGCGAGTTTGCGAAAAAAATTAGGTAGACCATCTTCTTCTCCTTCCTACATAAAGGTAATTTATCTTGTACTTGCTACGTTCAAATGATCACCCAAAACAAATTCAGCTAATACCATGAGCAACAACATAAGCCCAAATGCAAACAATCATCCACGTCATTTGCAGAGCTCGGCCAAATTTGTTTTAGATAATCACTTTAACATAGTAAATTTCCACGACAACTCTCAAGACAACGCAAGATTAGATAAACCTTCGGACGACAAACATGAGAAAAATGATAAAACAACCCCAAAAAAAACGACAAACCGGGAGAGAATTACCTTAGATCGCAACCACATCTTTACCTGCCGAATCCGCCCCAATCCCACCATTTCCCTCTTACTTTATTGGGTCTTTGAAAATACAGTTTTGTCTTTCCATATTATTCACCACTTACACCAGCAAGATTCAATTCTAAATAATTAATAATCCCAACTACCATAAACAAAAAAACATCACCATTGTCACCACGACCTAAACGACTCGCCAAAATTATTTGAAGGCTAAGAACCATCTACATCTATCACTGTAAAAATCATGAATTCAATTAAATCAGTTTGAGTACAACTGGCCTAGAGCAGTCAATCAATAAAGATTGTACCCCAAAGACATCTCCATCAAATGTAGTAGTGTAGAGAACTTTCAGATTATTATGAGCTAGGCTACTATTTAGCATTGCACAAAGCTAAATATCTAACATGCTTATATGCTTATAACATTAGTTACATTACATAACTTTTGTTTAAAATCTCCATTACGTCTTTAGTTAGCTTTCCACACAGCTTCCCAGTTAACATCTAAGATTTACTATAACAATGACAATGAATTTCCTATTTAACAAATAAATACCATTTTGTCAGCTGCTGTTTTGTCTTGCATTCCAGCACCAACCACATACCTGGATCCAGGATCAAATGTTATGACTTTTTTTTAATTATCCATGTACGCTCCTGGAGTATGTGTCTAGGAAAGAAGCTATGATGAATCAATTCAAGAAAACTACCAAAGATGATTTTCATTGCCTTTTTTGAAACAGTAAATTATGATACATAATACATGCGTGTTGTTCCGAGCAAGTCCCAGAAACAATTTGTGACACGGATATTTACTCACTTGGTACATATTTCCCTTGGGTTCTTTTCTCTGTGGCTCTCGTAGTTCAATGACATTTGGTGTCTCCACACCAGAAGTAGTGCTGAAGAAAGAAAAACCTCATGAGTACACATTATAATCTAGACTATTACGACACACTGTCCCCGCCAATAGATACAATGCCATCCTTTAATTCCTCTTCTGGAATATCTTCATCCTCCTCCCTTTCTACCTCTCCTCCAAATCTCCCCATCGCTTGCTCCTATCAACAGGCCCTTCCTGAAAATTACATCACCAACAAAATAATGAACCAAAATTGTCGACCTTCCCAGGGAGAATTTTTCATGTACTTCATAATGAAAACAATTGCATCTCAATGTGCCGTTACCTTGAAATTTGAATGCCACCTTTAAACATGCCTAACGATTTCCAAATAACCAGAGTCAGAATGAAAAGATTACACAAAGAACAGAATAGAATCAATCAAACAGTGAGTCGAAATCATGAGAAAGGAAATAAACGTTGAAACGCTAAATATTCTGCACTCCCTAAAGAAATATGTTTTGTTTGGATTTTTCAGGTGCAAATGGGGAATTGCTAAACGACGGATCTGAACCAGAAGGTAATCTCAATTTCAATAGTTACATCTAACAGGACATCAATATTTTAGAAACATCAATGAGTAATTTGTCCTAATTTATCTCCAAAAAACCTAAAACATTCTTGGTTAGTTTGAAAGAAAATTAAATCTTGTAATTAAAAGGGTGAAGCAGTTGAATAATCAAGAAAATGATGTTTGTCCTGGGTGTATTCAGCGAAATCTGAATTTGACAGCATGGATGAAGAGCCGTTGTGAAATGGTCATGTTTTTTTTAGATTAGTAAAATGAATTCTGGAAGTTCTTACATCTTAGATGGAAATAAAAAATTGAAAATCATGTCATGTTTCATATTGTTGTCCCGGAGGCGAAAAATTAAAGAATATCAAGGCAGGGGTATGCAGCAAGGTGAATTATTACCCTCGTATGATGGAAAGAACTATCCCCATCACTGATAACTGCGTTGATATTTCCATCATACATATATATCCATGACAACCTTGCTCCATAGTGTGTATCTGAAATATTGAAGCCAAAAAATGGTAAAATAGTAGCATCACTAAAACTAATTTAAAAAAACTCAAACCAAATTAAATTAACTGACATGTTGGGAAAAAGCAATAGCACCGACACTAATATCTCATGATCATTGAAATGCGCCCAAAAAGTTATACAATAGTAGAACCCATAAAATTAAGAATCCTGACACTAACATCTCATATCAAAGTAAGCATCCTGCGAATAACAAATCAGAGTAAACCCCAAAAATCAGAAAAACACAATAAAACAAATAAACCCTAAAATCCTACCTAAACAAATAAGAAGAAAAAGAAGAAAACAGTGTTACCTTGCTATGATCGAAGTTGGGGTTTGATTCATCAGGGTTGGTATACATATTCTGCAAACAGAAAACCTAAACATCACATTGGGGAAAAAAATAAATCGAAATCGCACAAAAAAATCAAAACGGAACACATATTTTGACCTATGAAATTGTAATGCATCAACTAAGAAAATCGACAAAACACTAAACTTTAACCTTAGAAAAAGAAACCAGTACTACAGAAAAAGAAGAACCGGTAAAAAAAAAGCTTATGGTTAAAACTTTTTGGCATAAGATCTTAAACTGAAAATCATGGATCAACAACCTAAAATCTTAAACTGGAAATCATCGTCACCGAATCCTAATAAGAATGGTAATTATTCCTTATTAGCTTAGGAGTCTCAGATTTATTTCTCAAATTATCTTTAACAGGAATGGTATACACGTATAGAATAAATGGTCTCTATGTCCACCGAAAAAATTATGGTAAGTAACTTTGGTTCGACATGGAAACTAATAAGACTATTCCAAACATTTCCGTATAAATCATCAAAATAACTTAAAGAACAAATCTATACCGTGTAAAAAATATTTATGTTTTCTTTTTTGTTAACATTTTTCGGTATAAAAATTTACTTTTATTGCAAAAATCCGGAGCATTAGATCGAATCAATTCAATTAAAAATGAACGGCCACGAAATGTAAGGGGCTAACTTGTTTTTCAGCCAATGAGGAGCGAGAGTTTCTTTGACCGACCAATGGGAGAGGAGGTTAGCACAACTCTCGACATGGAGTAAGAGATGTGATTGAGTGTTTAGGTTGTTGATTTTAATTTTAATTTTAATGTAATTGTAATTTATAAAAGACAAGATTTATATATATACCATAACCTATTAACCAATAAAACTATAAAAGGCAAGGAATTATAGGTAGTTGTTCTCTATCGTCTCCCTTAATTCACGGATTAGTTTCCTTTCCCTAACTTTAAAATGATCCCGTAATACTTCCTTTCGGGAGAATATGACCACAAAATGAAGACTGAAGGGAAATTTTATGTGATTAGAATTTATAGTGTACTTTTCTATTGGAATGTTTGTCAAGAATTTTTAAGTTCCATTATCAGTTATATGAGCAATATGGGCATCAAAGGTTTATCTGTATATGCTCTGATTGATGCTTAAACCGCCAAACAAAAATATAAAGTAAAATAACAATATTGTCGGGTTCTGAAATTGAGCATCCATGTCAAATAAGTTTAAGTATTTGTTAAGTTTTTTTTTGGTATGACATGCAGTTTAAATCAATAATCTTGCAGTTCTGTGATAGGTTAATATAACAACAAAATTTAAAACCATGGCTAATCTAATTTCCTTTCTTAAAAAACACTACATTAGAGGTTAAATTAGATATGGTATATATATATATATTTTTTCATATTATTGATTACCATTAAATTAAAAAAATAAACTAATTTTATTAAATAATTAACGATTTGTTTCGAGCAACCAATATGATTGGTTTATTACGTGCACACTCTTTCAAGGAGTGTGCACAAAATTGGACTCATAGATCACCTATTCATTTTTCCACTAATAGGTGAGCTATATTATTAAACAAGGGGATATTTCTAAAACTACCATTTTCATTGATTATTGTTAGTATAAGGTATAATTTAATAGTCATGTTTATATTCGTTATGCATGTGTTTTAAAATGCTTTTCAGATTTACGAATATCTGTAGTATAGTTTTAGAGGTAAATCATTTATAAATTTTACTAATTATTATCCACAAGGGTATAATTATAAAAAAATAATTAAAAATACTCCTCTATTCTCGTTGCCTTAAGAATTGTGCAAACTTGAACTAGGTCACCTATTATAGGACGGAGGGAGCACTATTAAAATTATAGTATAGGTTGGCTGAAACACAAATAAAGTAAAAGGACCGGTTGTTGTGAACTGGAAAAGCTAAATTATATTTAATCAGATGGTCAGTAAGATCATCTGACGATAGAAGAGTTGCTAGCTTATTAAGAAGTCTCGCTTGGCCGCGCGAGACAGCACTGCTCGAAAAGTTAAGCTGTGTTTTATGGTGGTCTCACATAACATATATATATATTTCTTGAAATCGAATATATATGATAGAAAATTAGCCATTCAAGGATTTAACCTGAGTGATTTTTTACCTTTGGAAGGTACTACAATCCGAAAATAAAGGGTTGTGAAAAGACGAGGGTACCCAAATATACCTCAATCTAAAACTTTTCAACATATAAGTCCTTTCTCCGAAAGTGATTGTCTATGGACTGAGTCGAGACAATAAACCGAATCGGTTCACACTTCGTGTGATCGTCTATGGATACGAGATCGAGACAATACGACAACAAGATAACTTGCGTGATTGACTATGGATACAAGATCGAGACAATACAACAACGAAGTATGATTACTTGATAATAGGTTCTGGCTTAACCAAACACTATAGGATTGCTATCAAGTAACTAGGAATTAACGTTTGTGTATTTTACTTCTAATTATAATAAAAACAATTATAATTGCAGAAATAGAAAAGTAAAAGACACAGAAAGATTTTGTTAACGAGGAAACCGCAAATGCAGAAAAACCCCGGGACCTTGTCCAGAATTGAATACTCTCAGAATTAAGCCGTTATACAAAATCTAAACCAACTTCGTATAGTTGAGACCAAGCAACTAAACCTATAGTTCACCTAGTTCCCTCAGTATCCCTGCGCCTCCAACTTGTAATTAGTCACGCACTTGGAACAATTCCTTTGGTTCGTATTCCAAACAGTAAAGGAACAACAAATTTGTTCGGTAACAACTCTTTTCAAACAACGTGATATGGGTTTGAAAAAAGGCTCTTCCGTTTATCCCAATAAACTCCTTTGTCGGGTTCTTAGATCAATCTCTTCAACAACTACCAAAGTAATTGTTTAGACTATGCAATCAATACTATGAATCACAAAGAAATGTATTGATGCCGATCTACATAACTAATCAATCCAATCTATCAAAAGATAAACCGATTATAGTTGGATCCCCAGCCGATCAAGTTTTGTGCACACCAAAGATTATGAACTCAAATAATAAATCTTCTTTGTCTTCAAATCTTCTTAGATCTTCAATAAACACCTGCACACAAACAACTTGAATCTCTTGTGATCAATCACACACAGAACGGAGTCTGTTAACGATGGATTATCACAAGACGTCTTTAGATCTACAAACAGTTCTAAAGATCCACGTCGATACTTCGATCTAGTTTGAGTGAATCTTATATCAGAAGATAATATTTTCAAGCATAAACAAACTAGGTGCAATCAAAGTTCAACAACCGTTAGTTAATCAAATCAATCGAAAACTAATTATAAACTGCAATTATCTAGTTTCCCACCAACGGTACTTGTAGAGCTTCTCAATCCCAAAGAAGTCTTTAAAACGAGCGGTCGTAAGAGATTTCGCCTAATTAGGGTACTTTCTTCTCCGAATAGACGGCTCCACCGGTAACAACACAACTAGGTAGTTTTGCTGGCTCTGAGGATTAGTTTGCTCGAAATGCAAACTTCAATATTTATAGACTAAGGAAGTTTGGACACCAAGGAATTTCCAAAACCGAATATTCTCAAAGATATGCAATAAAGCCAAAATCGGTTTCCATAATTCCTGGAAATGCACTGTCCAAATATTGACCAAAATCTCAGTAGAAAATCTCCAATTAGTAAATGCACATTACCAATTTTTATTTTCTAAAGATATGCATTTAATTGCTGGAAATTAATAGCATATAAAACTAAAAACCTTAATTAAAAGATTCTCAATTTATTTCGATTCGGGATTCTCCTTTAGTTATTAAGGAATATCTTTGAACAATAAAAGATAAGAATTACTGCACTTGTTCAAAGTATGTCGACATCTTTACTTTGTAAATCCTTTTTCATATTTACAATTTTGGAATCGATTTGCCACACTTCCAAACAAATTTAGAATTGGTTCATTTGACTTCCAAGAACTATGTGATTGATTATCCTATCAAATCACCATTAATGGGTTTCACGGTTCTACCAAAACACAAAGCTTCGGTTCTACCTCCATGTGGGTACTAGGATCGGTCACACTAGCTTTCCAAAAATTGGTTGACTAGGTACTAGGGTCGGTTACCACATTATTATGGTATATACTTGTGATCGGTTGCACAAGTCATAGGATCGGTTACCAATAACTAAGACTTGTTGTAACTCTTACAAGGATCGATTCCACATACTTGTGATCGGTTGCACCTCTTACTAGGATTGGTTACCCAATGTCTAGAGTTGGTCATACCAATTACAAAATATCGATCATACCATCTCAGGTGATTACTTAAGATCGGTTTCACTAATAAAAGTCATACCAATACAAAAGTCAGGCATTGTGAATAGTTTTACCAAGATACATAAACAAGTTATAAGCGGTTATACTAAACACACATATTGGTAATCCAAAGATTTGCAATGAATAACAATACCAATAAGCCTAGCGATTTCCCTTTCGATTCATAAAACAAGTTTATGAATTGTACTTCCTTTAAACGAATGTATAACATTGTTTCCTAGGACGAAATCTTCACCCATACCCATACATAATTACAATGGCATTCATACGATTATGTCGATGTCTTATATACGAAGTTCAAAAGATAGACGTTATACTTCGTATTGTAATTCCTTAAGACTATGTCTAACTAGAGTATAATCATTCACAGCTTCGCAGTTATGTTTTAAATATGCACGACTTGAAAGATACGTTAGGAATAAAACAGTTCAAGTCAAATATTACTAACCTCAAGAGGAAGGATGATGTCGTTGTTGTAGCTCTTTACTTCTTCACATTCTTCAAGTCTTCACGTAATACTTGTAAGTCTCATATCCTAGTAACTTTCTAGCTAACCTATACGAAGTTGACTCTACTAAATAATCAAGCGACTCTTTAAATAAGTTTTGGTTCACTAAAATTTGACAACCAAACTTGACATACCAACGCTTGGTGGGTTCAACCGAGCAATGCTCTAACAGGTTGCTATAATATCCAGAGGATGTAGCGTAAGTATAAGATATTGCTTTTAGTTTTAGCTGTCAATCTAGCCATAGGGGATTACAATTAAAAGGTCTGAAATAACAAAATAAGTCTACATTATCATCGATCATTGTTGTCTTTGATGATATAATCAAGTAATATTTTCCCTCATCCAATTGGTAGGAAAATCAATTGAAAGCTTCTTTTGGGGCTACCGATTTTTATTGAAGGGCTTTACATGTATTATATTGTCTAGAATGTGGATAAGGGGCGTCTTATGGTGCCAGTTCCTATACAAGTTATATAATGCATAGTTTCCCACTTTTGCACCCACTACGAGTATGCGTGGTAAAGTGGCAAACATAACTGGATAAGTGTAAGATATACCAATTAGTCATGCGTGATAGGGACTCCATCGCTCGCTAGTCTTTATATCGCTCATTGGCCAGCACAGTGCCAGCGACATTAATATTATCGCTCGACGCTAATGTCGTCGCTCTGTAGTTCATCACCCAACAATCATAATTTTATCTCTTTATAAATATTCAATTCCAAACTCATTTCAACTCACACCTCTTTCATACTTATCATTATTGCACACCTCTTCCGTGCCTCTCAAAACTTTCACAGTTTTTCATATGAATTTTACCATGGCTGAGTTCATAAAAACCAACATTCCTTTGAAAATCAAAGATGAGTTGACCGAGCCAATGTGCAATATTGAAGAATAAGAAATTGAGGTCCAAAATTTCTTGTCGCCGAAGATGAATATATCTGTCGGAGTTATGTTTATTTTTCCCGAGATTGTAACTATGGTACACAGCAACAAGGTTTCAGTTTGTGGCAAAACATATTCAAGAAATTTCAAAAAGAAACAATGAACCTCTATAATCGTGATGTGAGCGGGTTGAGCGGCCGCTTCATATTAATCAATAAGGAAGTTTGTGTGTTGCTCAGGTAATGCAAGCCGGTCGAAACATAAGGAGTGGTGAAACCATGATGGACTTTGAACAAAGGTGTCAGGCAGAGTGGCTCCACATTTTCATAAAAGACTTCTAATAGGGAAATTGTTATGAGATCTTAAAGGTATTGCCCAAATATAATCCAGTCTTATTATTTTAAGTTATGTTTATTTAATTAATTTCTTAATTTTCAACTTTAGTCTAACTGTAGTTTTATTTTATTTTTTTAATTTCTTAATAAAATGTAAGTCTAATTTAACGTAAGTTTTAATTAAGTATTGATAAATTAAAAATATAAGTTTGGTTTTAATTTAGTTTGAAATACACAGTTCATGGGCTTGCATTTTTAGTTTCCTTTATGCCTTTGAAGGAGTTCTAACTCACCTCAAATATAACATCTGGGATAAGGCCCATACCATGGGATAAGGACGATTCCATTATTGCTAACGTCTAGAAGTGTGACTTTGCCTGATATTCATGTGAAGATAATCTCAAAATTTCTCAATATACACATACTAAAAATACAACAATATATGTCTTAAATGAAGAAAAAGGAGCGAGAATCATCATGTAATCAAGTTTGCATTCTACCAGAGACGAATATTCAAGAAAAGACGTTGGAGTTACAGAACCTTAGCTATTTAAAAATCCTAAACCATAGCAAAGGTGAAGCAAGCCAAGAAATTATCTAAATCATGCATAAATCAAAATATCAAGAAAATATTATATGAATCAATATCAGGGTTTATGGTTTAAGAAAACAAAATTGCCATAATGAATGTTATGACGACGAATACCCTTGCAAGAATAATCATACAGACAACCTCTTTTACTCTTACACGCAGATGATAAAGCTAGTACAAATTGAGATTGTTCATAAACATTTAGTACTACAGATTTCAACAAGTTACTTTGGATTATTGTTTTTGTTCAACCGCAAATAAGATTCTCCGCGAAGCCCAACAAGCTTCAATCACATTCTTATATCCAACAGAAAGTAGATTGCTATCTTCCATAATCAATTCAAAAATTATATGAAAATAGTACCTCTTTGCTCCTGCTAGAGTTAGAAGAACCAGGAATTATATGAAAACTATTGAAGCTCATTTTCAATATAATGGCTGATACATGTTAACAAGTCTTTTCATTGTTTACCTTGTAAAAGAGATTTTCTTAAAATCAGGTACAACAATGACAACATATATAAATCTTGTGATAAACATCACTAGTAACAATTCATAAGCTCTCCAAATAAACATAGGAGGAAACTGATTATAATTTGAATGGAAAAAAGAAAGTGAGCGCTTCTTCTGCCGAAGAGTTGTACTTGTAACTATAAATTTATTTAACATAATCTAGTTAACTTAAAGTATAGGATTACAAACTAATTGTACTATAACTGTAGTTTCTTTGGGACTTTGCTGGTTGGACTTCATCCTGAATACACTATTGTATAAACAAAGTACTAGGACTGAAAACAATGTCTATAGATGATCGTATCCCACCAAAAGATAACAGCTCATGGCTGCCCTAAGTTCTACAATCAGTGAGATAATTCAGAAATAACATGCACCACATCAAACAATCTAAAAAGAACATGGGACCATATAACTGAAAGTCATCATCTCACATTATCATTTTTACAAACATTCAGCAATGCTCTATTAGGTCATCAAATGCTGAATGGAAACAACAAATTTCTTCAATCCAATTAAAACCCATTACTAAAAGTTTTACCTATTTCCCATCCCCACTTTCCCTAAATCCCATCCCAAGTACACAAATCAATTTTCGTTTAACTCTTTTTAGAATAGGTAGACAAAACTCACCCTATTATGCTCTACTGGTAATCTTTGTGGACCACCGTCTTTCTTCTTCCTCTGGCTAAAATCTAATCCTAAATCCAGTAATCCACCATTACCAAAAATTTTTTTAAAAAAATGACAAAACTATTACTTCAGATACATCAATCAAACTAGCAAGCAAACGCGCTATACATTGTCAGAACTCAAATGCATGGAAATAGAAGAGAGCATCTACGTATCAACTAATACATTAGATAGACAAGGACATAGAAACATTAACCTGTAGTTCATAGTACAGAGTACCGACAGAAATGTTAAGGCAACATGAAACTTAAGTTTAATTCAAATACATCAAAGTAACATGGGACAAAAAAATTGGTGATTGATTTTTCCAATCTTAGTTGGGATTTTATTTCTTGTAATCATACAAGGAAGACTTTAAATAAACTAAAAATGATATACCAAAGAATCATATAATCTTCATAGATATTCACCGTTTTAATAAGGTTTTCATTAATTGTATTCAATTATCCCTAAATTTAAAAACTTTACCCAAATGCCCACACATTCAATCTTCACAAATCTGATTAAGATGGTGATTTGAGGATCAATATCCATACTCCATCAATTTGGTGGCGGTAGTGGTTAGAGTTTAGGTTAACATTGGTGAATAATAAGGTGAGTTTTATTTACCCAATCTAAAAATAATTTAAAAAATTGATTTATATAGTTGGGATGGGATCTAGGAAAAGTGGGATAGGAAATAGGTAAAACTTTACTAAAGCAACGACAAGAAGTCATAAAAATCCAATCAAAAAATGGTATTAATCCGATTAATTTTTTTGAATTAATCCAATCAAGAGAGAGAGAGAGTTCCTTATTGGTTTTTTACTAAAACCCCAGAAATAATATTCATTAGATACAGAAAATCGGAATGAGAAAAAGAAAGAGGAGAATAGTACGAGAAATACATGTGTTGATCATGGCTTATTCATCCTTCGCCATCATTTTCAAAAAAAAAAATCTAGGATTTTCGTTTTTATGTCTGAAGTGAACTCATAACAAAATCAAAGAAGGAATATGAAATTGGTATTTAAAAACTTGGACATTTTAGTCATTAGAAACGACTCAGAGGTAAAGATCATCGAGTCAGGGACATTTGCATGCCTAACTCAGTTGTGCCCGAACCAGGGATTACCTCTGAGTCAGACCGCGAGTCAGGGATTACTAAAAATTGAAAACAAACAGTTTAATATATAAGATGGCGATTAACGAAAGAAAAGCACCTAGTGGTGTTGATTCACACCACCACTTGACGAGGGTGCTAGAGTCAGGCCGATTAGGGGGTTAATTCAGATCCATATCGCGCGTCAAATGCAAACAAACAAGGTGTATTAAATTGGATCTTCGATCCGCCCCACCGCACGGTATTTCTAATCATATCTGACCATCGTATTGTTCACCCTCTTACGGGTGCTTAACATTTAATGAGAGACATTTGGTAACTCTCTTATCTTCCACTGTCCACCCTTGAGGATATCGTATCCAGTCTAGACAACTAACTTCAAATCATTGTCTCTCTAATTGATCCTCCTTTCTGCATTCCATAATGCAATCTCTAGGGTTTTCACCACTTAATTCCCTAGGAAGTACTAAAGCAACCACTAAATTTCAGAAAGAAATAAGCAGAGACCAATTGAGTAGTTTAAAGCCACTGTCTTTAAAATTCAAACCTTGTTACAGTACTCGATTTTACAGAGTAAGTAAAAAAAGAAAATCAATTATTGTCTTAGTTCTTGTTTATGCTTAATGTATTGATCATATAATGGGGTTTCTGAAATGGGTTTTTGAATTTTGATTCAGAATTCAAGTATTCAAATGTCAGGGAGTAATGATGAAGAGGACTTAACAAAGCAAATGAAAGAGATGAATGCTGCTAAAAAGAGATGGGACGCTCTGGTATTTGCCAACACATTCAGTTAAGACATTAATAATTAGTTTCTTTTTTTTTAACTACCCAATTATGAAGCCAATTAATGGAGAGTTGGCGAAACCGATTGATTGGTTCATTTCCATTTCCTGCGTTAAGTTTTGTGTTATCTTGTGGTTTTGAGGCTCACCATAAGTAGTCGGGTTTTGTAGATTAGAGAAGAAAAGGTAAAGTCTCTTACACCAAGGGAAGCTGGGTATGCAATTCAACTGTCTTACAAAACCCTCCTTGACGTTCGCCCTTCTTTTGAGCGCAATAAGGTGAGCTTTTCTTCACATTATGTGTGTAGGTTCTTATTTACCCTCAGAGAGTAAGATGTTTGCGCTTAAAATGATTAAAATCAGAGGCAGTAATGTCTTGGTAATTTATTGTTTTCGAATGTCATCTGTTCTCTTAGAATAGCTGAACTGGATGTTGTGAGTAGGGTCTTACTCATTCTCATATTGAGTTTCTATTATACATTTGAAGAAAGTGTTTGCTTTGTTGTAATGTTGTAAAGAATGTACCGTTTTTATTGCTTCCAGGCATGGGTTAAAGGCTCAACTTGGATTCCTATATTTGATGTTGATAGCAAATTAGATGCTGGAGCTCTTTCCAAAAAGGTTACAAACTTCTTGTTAGGTATATACTAAACACACCCTATCTTTTCTCCAAGTTTTCGTACACTTCCACGTTCCATGTCGTCTCCACATCCTCATTCCTTGAGCACACTATCTTTTCTCCATGTGTTCCTCTTAACTTAGTAGGTCTCAACTACTTCAACGAATTCGAAAGGATTCCTATTTCACAATTCAATCATACATAGCAGTGATAGTTTTTCAAGTGATTCCTGCAATTAGAGTTCTTCTCAAGGATTTGTCTAGGTTGTCATTAGCATCATGAGCCTGTTGCTTGTTCTTTTATGTGTATATAAGCTTAAAGGAAGTGATTTATAAACTCCTTGATATTCATCATAGTTTCTTTGGTGTTTGGAGGTTGGGGAAATACAACTGTTTATAAGTGGTTTGAATTTGTATAGGGGGTTGGTGGAGTGGCATACCTACACTATCCTACGAAAAGTATGTTCAATGAATCTTACTAATCTACTTTTCTTGCATAGTTTCTTGTGATTACTCATTGGCACTGTTAATTAACTGATTTACTACAATATTGTAACAGTCAATTCATATCAAGGGTCGAGCAGCAATTCCCAAAAGACACTGACCTTATTGTTGCATGCCAAAAAGGATTGAGGTGAATAGTTGTAAAACTGGTTGGATAGTTCATGTATATAGTGTATTGTATGTATTCACTTACCTAGGTCATAATGATTCCACTTGTGCGGGATTTCTTTTTGTTTGTATGTCAAACTCCGGAAGGAGCATTTATTTATAATGATAAGGAAACCAAAAACTGGAGGGGGCGATAAAGCCAAGACCTGTACAAGTAATTATATTAATAGCTCGACATGGAGCTGTTTGTCTTGTGATTTTGCCCAATGATTTTTCTGTCACTAAATCACACTGTGAGTGGAGCAGATCCCTTGCTGCCTGTGAGCTACTGTATAAAGCAGGCTATGAAAATATTTTCTGGGTTCAAGGTGGTCTAGAGGCTGCTGAAGAAGAAGTAAGCGCTTTTCATTATTCATCTATCAAATGCGTTCCTCATACCGAAAGTTTTAGCTTACAAATTTCACATTTGGAGCAGGATTTTGATAGAGAAGGTCCTCAACCATTCAAATTTGCTGGAATTGGTGGTGTTTCAGAGTTTCTTGGGTAAGGCATCACATTGCACATGCACTTAGCTCATTTAATGATTTAATATGAAGAGACAGATGAGATTGTTTTAGTGTGGACCTAAACTAAGCATCTAATTTGTGCATAACCTGGATCATTTGTTTGTGGATTCTTTCAGCTAATTAGTTCATATTTTGTTAAGTTTCCCTTCGATGTTTTCAGTTGGACTGATCAGCAACGAGCGGCAGCTGCCAAAGATGGCTGGGGTTCCCGAGTAATTTACTCAGCCCGTTTGGTATGAACCTTAAAACTGTTTCAAGAGAAACCAATCTAAATATGAATCCGTTAGCCTCAAAATGTATTATCCACATATCTAATTTTACCATATGCTTTTGTACAGATTGGGCTTTTTATCCTTGCAGATGGCTTGTTTATTGGGGTTCAGCAATTGACTCACTATCTTCAGGAAATAAGATCTTCTTAAACCAGCAACAGAAAAGATCAAAAGAAACTTATAATGAAGCTACCGAGTCTGAGAGTTGTATGTTCTTTCTTCACGTTGTCGTGACCTTGAGTCTGTCAAGAGATTCTTGGGAGGATCTCAATTTTTGTAATTAAATTATAAGCCCGACTTTACGATTTTGTTTGAGCGTGTATGCAGTTTCAATTACGTATTGTGTTATCTTGTTTGTTGCATAACTCTTATCTTATTCTTAGAGCAAGCATTAGGGTGGGGAGGGATTCCACCCAAGAGGAAAAAAACAGGTATTGTTATGGTTGTCCCTGCACACACAGCGGAATCATGGTTATCCATAAAGCATCCATCATCCTGCTCATAGTCAAGATTTGACAACAACTGGATTGTGGACATTCAGTCCCATGTATCTTCTTTACAGAATCTAATGTGCTCTGATCTTGGTATTCTTGTTGCGTTTGTTTGTGTTTGAACAATTTGTGATGATAACATTTGTACTTCAACTGCATTCAAAGAACGGAACACATCGCATGTACTAGGTAACTAGGCCACCTAAAAAAATACTTTTTTTTTTTTTTTTGAAAGGAGAGTTTTGTTTAGAGGCACGAATATTCAAGGGTTACATATTTTAGGAATGTAGCGTTCCCGTCTTTACAATCGGGTAAATAAGACATTAGCATAACTAATTCCCAATTATAAGCATTAACTTCTGACCGTCTTGTTCGATTAGACCTTATCCCCTTGGTAGCCTGAATGTCATTGCGAACTTTGATTCTTGTTACCTGCATAGTTTTGTTACAATCTTGATTATTTCCGGGTTCAGGTGTGTGAATCCACAGTTGGTGTAGACCATAACAGTTACAGCTAGCCAAATAGTTGTTGATGGAGTGATGGAGGTAGATCCTGAGTGTGAAGGTTATAAAACCTTCTTCAATAACTATCCACAAGAATAGCCTAGATTTTGAAGGATACTTCAATACAATGAAGTGATCCGTTGGTGTTACTGATGATTCTGTAACTGAGGGTTTGGCGGATTGGTGGCTGTTGCTGTTGTGGTGTGGTGTATGGCTCTTGTCCCCACCTTCTATGAGCATCTTTTGTAGTTGTTGTTGATGTGAAACTTGCATACTTGGATCATGTTGATGATGATTCGCACCACCTAAGCTATCATTAATACTACTAATAAACTTAACTAAAATCCTAGGAAAAAAAAACATAAAAGCAAGTACTGGTTGACAATTACGGTAATTCTCAGGTTGGTTGTTAAAGTTGTGACTAATATCTTTGTTCCCTGATTTCAGCTTTTTATGCGTGGATGGGAGTTGTGGTTGTTGGTGATGTTGCGGAGCTGAGTTGCTGGTGTTGTATCGTATTAGCCAAGAGTAACCAAAACCTGCAGAGTGATCCCAAGATAGGGCATGGTAGAGACCGTAACCTGAGCCTAGATCTAAAATACAACGGACAGATGATGCCATCGCACACTTATTTATATACATAAATGAAATTGCTTTTTTTTTCATTCTCCCTGCCTTCGATTGTAGAAATAATTTTAACTGGTCCTGGGAAAAGAGATTTCATCAAATTACTTTTAGTTGTAATCATTATCTTAATGGGATAATATACCTCCACGTGATGACCCAATTTGTGTCCCATATCCTGTTGTGCAAAAGTTTCTACGTGTCGTCCAAACGGACCCTTAGCTATTTCATTGTCGGAAACAATAGCAGACAGGTAGACAGGCTCTTTCCCCAAAGCGATATATGTCCCCACTAGAGATAATGTGACCCGAATCCACATTGTTCCGGGTCGAATCAAATTGGTCTTCCCCATTTAGATTTCTTCCGATTCCGTAACTCGGGTTGCCATTGACTCGGCCAAACTGCTCTCCGAAGAAAGTGAAAAAAAATGAAGAAGAAAGTAATGTCATCTCCCCCGTAAAACACTTAATTAGGATTGCATTTTTCTTGGTAGATCTGGTTTGAATCGAGTTTTGATGTTGAATTTCTCCGATTCGGTGGATATGCAGATCAATTTCCCAGGATTTCCGACCACCACCAGTTTGCAGATGGAGTATTACCAAAAATATTGTTTTCTCTTCCAGGCTTGCAACCAAACTAATTTCTCTGTGTTGATTAACTATCTTCTTTGGTTGATGATTTACTAGCACCTGTGTATCCATAGCTTTAAATCTCTTTATTTGTATCAACTTGGAGATCCAGATGCGGCTCCTTTTGAAGGACAAAGGAGTTGTGATAAACCCATCAAATAAAAACCGATAGTTATAAGGGCTATTATTATGGAAACAAGAAAACAGATTGTGGCGTGATGTAGATGATGTTGATTGGGGTTTGGTCATATGAGGAGTGACCGTGGAAATTGTTTGGACTGATTTTGGTGTAGAAAGGTAAGGTAATGAGATTTAAACTAAATCAGCAAGGACTGTGAGAGAACAAAGACTCGGAATTGATTTTGGATGTTATTATTTTTGCCAATCTAGGTACCGCAAACAAAAGGAGACGAACTAAACTAAAAACAAAGTTACGATGCTTTGAAACTCATAAAAGCCACCTGGAATTTTTTTCTCAAACATAGTAATAAAAAAGTTCTGGCGAATCTTATGATAATGTATGAATGAAGAAATTTGTCCAGCCAGGTAGATGGGCACACTCAGTTTGCCACTTTGGGAAAATGCACTTAGCGCCAGAATATCTGACTCGTGACAAAAATATGTGTTCGAGCATCACTCGGTCCAACACGAAAGTGTTTCTATCTCAACCTTGTTGTCAATGTTAGATATACAAAACTATATCTTGATTTCTAGTCTATTGGCGTACTAAGATTAAAGAATAATAGTTGAGTATCAGGTATCACTGAATACCCTCGTAGATTGAAAGACTGAAAAACAAACGACGTTTGCGATAACTTCATTAACAAAGAGGTATGTGTAGACTGACATATCCTATTTACTCATTGCGTATACCATTTTATATTAGGGATAATTAGACTTTGGTACTCGGTTTTTGTTCAGGACTAGGCTTTGATCTAACATTTGTCCAACGTTAGGGCTTGGTACCTAGACTGGACGTTGACTCGAGTTGACTTCGTTAAGTCTTGACTTCGTTAAGTCTTGACTTCTGTTAAAAAATTAATTAAATTTATTAAACAGATTACACTTGTACCCTAAGTTCCTAACATTCATCTAGCTACATCGGTCAGAATACTCGTTAAAAATCTTGATAGCATCGGAACCATACTCAGGCCATACCTCCCAGCTCAAACACAAATTCTCCCTTGCGATCTTCTAAACTCGCAGCTTCAACACTCCAATCAACATTAACTTGTGGCACTAACAGTCTAGCTGCAATTCATCCGCTACATCAACTCATTACCACCACCTTCTCTGCAGTTCAACCACAAACCCATTCTGCCAATTTCAATTCAAAGTCTTCTAGCACTCTTTGTACATAATAATGGCAGCAGTACTCCATTATCTCAATCACCTGCCCATCACAACCCATCTGAGATTGATTTCTCATCTTGAAGCAACACCACCAACACTTTCATCTCAATCCACTGATAACCACAGACTCATAGCATCACCGAACCCTAAATTTCCTCTCATGTAATTCGAAACTCATCTTCAATTCCATTTCAAACTCAGCTGCAACATTCAATTACAGAAACAACAGAAACCCATTCTTCCCAAAGTTATAAGAACCTTAATTTCACCATCAATTCGAAATCAAACCATCTCATCGCCAAATTCAAAATTAACTCAAACCTTGGCTGATCACCACAGACTCATAGCATCACCGAACCCTGACTTTCCTCTCATCTAATTCAAACTTCATATCAACCCATTTTCAATTTCATTTCAAACTCATCTGCAACATTCAATTACAGAAACAAAAACAAAAAAACATTCTTCTCAAAGCTATAAAAACCCTAATTTCACCATCAATTCGAAATCAAACCATCTTACTGCCAAATTCAAAATTAACTCAAACCCCAGCTGCCAATTTCCTCATTGATTCTGAACAAACTTTCTAACCATCTCGCCTGAACCCATAAACATCAACATCTCAGATCCCCTTCTCTCAAATCATCGAACACCCACTTCTATATCACTTCTCGGTGTCATCTTCTGCATTAAATCCATCAACAGATTCTTGTTCTTCGTCGACTTTTCAACATCACTTGCTAAAGAAAAGATATGCAGCAGCAGCAACAGCAGTGGCGTATTTTCTTTGTTCTTCACGATGGGTTCTAATGAGATGAAGAAGAAGAAGGCGTAAATAGGATCAAGCTTTAATCTCGACCGTACGCTTAATAATGTTTTTCCAGTCCGTTGGATTTTAGATTCACTTAGGGGTACGATTGTAAACTTGATATTTTTATTTTATTAAATTCATAAAAGTTTGGTCATAACTGATCAAATTAGGTCAACGTCTATGATTTTATAGTAGAAATATTACAAAGAAGAAATTTCGAGTTCAAGCTTGTCTTATTTAAACTCCCGAAATATGACTCGAGTAATGGATGTTCATAGATCTCTATTAATTTTTAGCAATCTTATTCTAGAACAATTATTTTTCGCAAATTATTTTTGTTTAAATTGGTCTTTGGAAAATTGCCCAAACAAACAGTCCACGTGCTGTTTAAGGTACGCATACTAGTAAGTATACTATTTGACTTTAAAATACACAGTTCATGGGCAAATGCTACTTCTAAGCAGATTCTAAAAAGATTATTGATCTGTGTTATTTAATTTATGGAAGACTAAATTTACTGAAAGTGGTTAGTTTTAAACAAATATTGGGCTCGTGGCTTCCATAGAATTTTAAAACAATTTCATTTAGTAATTTGCAGCATATGCATTAAGAAAATGTGAATTTCATATCCAATTACGAATCCCACACATATTAGATAAATTGGCGAGCAACTAAAATTCACTTGAAACAAATAACTAGCAGTATTCTTATAAGGTCATGGGTGAGGACAAAGTTGAAACTGGACAACTTGTATGCCGTATTAAAATCTAGATCAACATTTATGACCGTTGAATCATCTATATCTTGTCTATATAATATCTGTCTGATGCCCTAAAAACACGAGGATGTAAATATCATCCGCCGCCTGAACCTCTATTCTTATTCATTTTTCTTCTTCAGATTCAGATCTAAAAACTTCAGTCAAAAATTGTATCTGTGAAGCTAATGGATCCTTCAAGAACATATTCATCTCTCGTTGATATTAAAACCATTCTTTCTCTCATTATTACTTTGAAACTTCCAGAAGAAGAAGATGATAAAATCCTCATCTTGTTTTTGATGATGATGATCCAACTCGTACAATGATTTTTCCTCTCAAAACTAAGATTTTTCTTTTGACTCTCACCTTGCAAGAAAATCTTCACCTTCTGTTGACTTTGGTAAACACTTCATTTATTTTTTTTATTTTTCCTTTTGTTTGATTCTAGTCTCATAAATTTAATTTTTATGTGTGCAGATTTCCTTGGATCTTTCACAATTTGGACTTCTGTCAATTGTGGTGAACAATTTTTTTTTTTTTGTTTTAGTAGCAAAGAATGGACCCTGAACCCTGAACCCTGATCAACTATTAGCGTAATTAAACTCCATGACTTTCGATCTGATCAACTATTAGCGTAATTAAATTTTTCTTTTAATGAAAAGATGTAGATCTTGAGCTCAAGATTATATTGTTATGTTATGTACAGATATTTATCCACAAATAGTTGGCTTTTTTCTTTTTCTTGAAATGGGTTTTGTTATTAAGTTTGGACTCTGATATGAGTGAATTTTCTTAGAAAATTTTCAAGTTATTTATGATTTTTGTGGCCAACATTGCCTACCATTGCCTTTATATTAAGAAACAATGTCTCTCATAACTTCCTTTTAGCATTCTTATTATGTAAAATTCAGTTCATTTGAATTGCAGAACCTTACCGGATGACGTTTCATAACATTTGGATGTCAGCAACATAGTATTATGAAGTGTCGCGATAATAGATGATGAAGAAGCAACTTTTTCAGCTCCTTAAGACTATTACTCTTTCAAATAACACGAATCAAGGGGTTGTATGTTTGTTATTCAACTCACTCCGTTACGTGTAGGACATTTATATGTTGGAATTGTTGGGGAAGTCAGTCTTGCTTGTCGTGGAGTTACAGAGGGAGATAGCTAGTGAAATGTAATGTGGTTCTTTACTTTTATCTGGACATCTTTTCTGGTTCAACTTTAAAACAACTTCTTAGAACAACATCAATTCGAATTCCCTACTTTCGTTTTTGACCTTCTTCGTCTGTCATTAGCATGCGAAATCCCTGATTAGCATTAAATTATTTGATCAGATATTCTTGCACATAACCATTACCCGCGTGGACTTATATGGATTTATTTTGTAGAAAATATGATATCAAAGACTTAATGAAACAAATGAAATATTGTGTTGCCAAGTTTTATTTTGTGTTTGTTTAGTTTTATGTTTGTTTCTTAGTTTATGGACTTTGGTTGGGTTTGTCTTAAAAGAGTATAGGTTGTAGTTCTCGCTGCATAGGATAACACTAAAATGCATCAGCATGAACTGAAAAAGTCGATATGAATATAACTTTAGGATTTTACAAAAACGATGAAGTATGAATGACGATCGGCGGTAGTAGTGAAGTCACGCATGTAGTAGTTACTGCATTGTGTGCCCATTTCTTTTGAAACAGCAGGAGACAAGATATTATTACTCAGCAGAGAATCAGATTCAATTCACATTACAAAAAATAAAGTGTTACTCCCTAGTTGGTCTACAACTATTATGTGCGAAGTATATTTTTTGTATGAATACCACCAACATTTTTAACGGTCAATAAGGCGAATACCGAATGGGTTTCGATGCATTATACGAATACAATTTTTCACCAAATTCTATAATGAAGGATTGCCTGTATAGTTCATGTGAATTTTCCGAGTAGTTTCAATGTATTTGTTGTTACATAATTAGTTATATCAAGACGTACAAATAGGGTCCCCAATATATACACTTTGTGTCAGTGATCATATTATTTAGTTATTACTAACTCTTTGATTGCTATCTTATGAATTTTTTCTTGCAATGAAAAACAATGATTCTAAAACATATGATAACTGACATGAATCGTATTTGATTTTACCATCTCAAGACGAGAGAAGATTATATAACTGGAGCTCCAGATAGATATACTTGGCCATTTGAATCCGATATTACCCATGGCAACGTTATGCAAGGAACTACACCTCTAGGAGTGTGCAATGCTTTTTTACTTGAACCCAACTTGATTGATATTTCTTTTTTATGTAGCGTCATTCATTTAGCAAGAAGCAATGAGAATTTCAATTGATTTTTTTGTTGTTGTTGCTATTGTGCAGGAACTATTGGATTTTTTACCAACAAGGCTTGTAGGCCACTTCTTTGTAGGATGGATTATACTAGCCTTTGTATCATCTATTGCGTGTTTTTTTTTTGTAGGATGGCTTGTACAGTACTAGCCTTTGTATCATCCATTGAATTGTAATGCAATCTCTTAACAAATCTCTGAACAAATGTTGTATATGTGTTTTTTAGTTTATTCTCATCAATGAAGTAATGGTAAAAGAAAATTTATAAGATAACCCAGTGTAACTAAGGGTATTTTATGTCCCATAAAATTCAGTCAGTTGAGTCAGGTTTGACTCAAAAAACAAACACATTTTCTGAGTCAGCCCTTAGTGAGTCAGATCCAGACGAGTCATGTGATTTCAGTCAGATCTAAACGACTCATATCCATACGACTCAAATGAGTCAGGAATAAACAAACAAGGTGTTAGCTAAAATCTTCTACTTTGCGACAAAAATAAATTAGGAACTTATATATTGGCTACTAAATAGTTTTGTTTTACACCACATTTTTTGTACGCCTCAATTTTCAATTTTTTGATTTAAGTTGAAGTAATTGAAGGTGAGATTGATGGAATGCATTCCATTTCATGGAGTTAAATTATAACTGGAAACCCCAAATCTCTGATTATTAAATCAAATTTATGAAAAGAAACCGATGCAAATTAGATTAAACCACAGTTTTTTCAAGGTTTTAAGGTCGAATTTATTGATGACCGATTTGGGTTTTGAACGATTTGATGGTGCTTAGTAATAGTAGGGGATTATAACTCTTCGATTATCGAATCAATTTTGGGGAAAAATGATTAATTCATGTTCAATTGAATCTATTAAAAAAAACAACGTTGCGGTACATTGCATTTTTAGCCCCCATTGTGATCACATAGAAGGACTCTCTTCGGTTGTCCAATAATATTGTTTACTTGCAGTAGCTTTTTTTTTAATGAGGAAAGATGCACTTACACTTTTATTTTCACACTATCTCACACTTTGAGTGACTTTTTATCTAATAAAAACCTAAAAGGTAGCAGATTTGAAGCTAATATTTTGGGACTTGGATACTTGGAGTACTTCACTTCCTAACACTTTTGTAGCTATTTTCACTCTTCTTAGGATGATTCACCTAATATAAAAAAATAAAAATAAAACAAGAATAATAACAAGATAATATGCAATAATTATATCTAAAACAAGCATAGTTTTAATACTAAAATTATATAAATTATTATGCACTTATTAGCTAACAGAGTGTAGGTGTTCCGGATCCGTGAGGTTTGCTGGAATTTGTCTACTGCAAATAGATTTCTAAACCTAAATTGAAACATATCAAAAGGGAAAATCAAATAGGCTTGTGTGTGAGAGGAAGATAGGTATCAAAAGTATTCACTGAGGTTGAAGCAACAACAACTCTTAGACCGTAAAGGATGTCAGCTGAGGAAATTAAATGCGTAGAATCTTGCGAGGTTCAAGAAACGTAAGGAACACGACTACAACAGAATTTCTTGGAGGGTTAATTCGGTCTCAACTGCATTCCAGTTCGAAATCTGATAGCAGGCTAGTGTCTGTAGCGGTTTAATATAATATGGTTTTCAAAGATGGACGAGATCCCGGGGTATTTCTGCAGGTGCAGTTTTCCTTGTTAATAAAATTTATGTTGTCTTATGTGAAAAAGCGGGGGTCTAACAACCAAACCCAATATTTCGTTTGGCAATCTGAATAGATAAACTCCAATATACTTTCAAGAGAATCAACTAGACAGTCAGACCCAATCTAGAGAAAAGTATATCAAAGAGTTTTATATCTCTATCTCTTAATTCAATCCGCAATAAGCAAATAGGAATTTGCGAGCCCGATTGAATATAAGATAAATAACTTAAACGGTACCAAAGACCAATGTTCAAGGATCAATCAATTTCAGTCAACAACCAAAGGTTGGATTTCCCAATTGATCGATTCAACGCACAACCTATGATATTTCAATTATATAACAAAATATAATGCGGAAAAGAAATAACACAGACACCAGAAGTTTTCTTAACGAGGAAACCGCAAATGCAGAAAACCCCCGGGACCTAGTCCATATTTGAACACCACGCTGTTTTAAGCCGCTACAGACACTAGCCTACTACCAATGAACTTCAGACTGGAATGTAGTTGAACCCTAATCAATCTCACACTGATTAAAGGTACAATCGTGCTCCTTACGCCTCTGATCCCAGCAGGATACTGCGCACTTGATTCCCTTACCTGATCTCACCCACAACTAAGAGTTGCTACGACCCAAAGTCGAAGACTTTATAAACAAATCTGTCTCATACAGAAAAGTCTATTGGAATAGATAAATCTGTCTCCGAAAAAATACCTATGAGTTTTGTTCCGTCTTTTGATTAATCAAGGAGAACATGAACCAATTGATATACCGGACTTATATTCCCGAAGAACAGCCTAGAAATATCAATCACCTAACATTAATCCCAATCGATTAACAAAACAAGATATTGTGAAATCACAAACGATGAGACGAAGATGTTTGTTACTACTTTTCAATCTTACCTATCGGAGATAAATCTCAAACAAATCTTATCAAAGATAGTACTCAATCACGATAGTAAAAGTAAGATCAGAACACGCAACTACAGAGAAAATAGTTGGGTCTGGCTTCACAATCCCAATGAAGTCTTTAAGTCGTTAACCTACAGGGTTTCTTGAAAAACCTAAGGTTAAAAGAGAATCGACTCTAGCTTATGCAACTAGTAACACACAGGAGGTGTGGGGATTAGGTTTCCCAGTTTCTAGAGTTCTCCTTTATATAGTTTTCAAATCAGGGTTTGCAATCTAAGTTACCTTGGTAACAAAGCATTCAATATTCATCGTTAGATGAAATCCTGATTAGATTCAAGCTAATATCTTTCAACCGTTAGATCGAACTTAGCTTGTTATACACAAATGAAATGTACCTTCATTTAGGTTTATGTAACCGTACCTAAACGTGTACACCATGTTGGCTCAACAGTAGTTAACCGAGGTTAGCTATATGAACACTCTCATATCAACCTTATTCATCTTAACCATAACTAGTTCAAATGACTCAAATAAAACTAGTTAAAGAGTTGTTCAATTGTTATATTCTCATAGATGTATACAAGAACACAATTGAAGCAAAATCGGTTTGATTCACTCGAATCATTCATCAACATTATAGCCACGGTTTGCAAAGAATTCATTCCTTAATATATAAATGTATTTGTTTATAACAAAACCTATTTTAGAACTTTAGCCATTCAAGTATGCAAACGGGTACGCATACTTGAAATAGCCGGACCAAATTTGGTTTTCGCAAGTATGCGAACGGGTACGCGTACCTCCAAACCCAGCAGAAAATTATGGATACAAACCTACGCCAGTTTGCGTACGGGTACGTGCACTTAGGTTCCCGTACTTCTCAAACCAACAGGTACGCATACGGGTATGCATACTATGGTTCCCGTACATGGATCACACATATGCAAGAGTGCACAACATGTTTATAATCCAATGATGGTTAAGTGTTCTAAACTCTTATTTCAATCATTGAAACTTTCTTAGAGGATGACAATAGCTGTTTTCACA
>JAJJMB010012161.1:3974129-4036415 GCA_023531105.1 Papaver atlanticum
ACTCGAAATCTCAAATGTGTATAATCGAAAACCATATAGTAATACGAATTATGTCTCAATATAGGAGATAGATTAGAAATAGACTTTCAAAGTGATAGATGGGTTTTAGTCTCCACGTACCTTTTGTTGATGAAGTTCCACAAGCTCGCCTTAGTAGTTCTTCGTCTTCATTTGATGAACGCCGTGAAGTCTAATGCTCAACTACATAATCTATCCTAGTCCGAGACATCACTATAAGTAGACTAGAAATCAATACTTTTAGTTTTGATCACTAAAATTGACAAACAAGCTTGAGATAGCAACGCTTGCTAGTTTGACCGAGCAGTGCTCTAACATTATATTTTTCCTTTTACGCATGTGTAGATGGTGAAATTTGGATAAGGGGAAAAAGTGTCATTTCAACCCTATAGACAGAATTCAACTCTCACAGGAGAGATTAATCCCTTGGCCCTCAAGGCATCCTTAGCCATGATTTCTAGTATACGTCCCAGCGAGACAGTGCTGGTCGTGATGCCGTGATTCCTAGCGCACATCCTCGATGAGATACTGCTGGTCACGTAGGTTCTGTAAAGCGTAAAACGTCCCCAGTAGACTTATGAACCAGAACATCCACAATTCCAGCATGTCTTCGCGGGACGGAGCTGATTGTGATGCCATGATTCCTAGTATACATTCTTGACGAGATGTTGTTGGTCATATAGGCTCTGTAGATGCATATATACGTCCCCGGCGTACTTATGACCCAAAGCGGAGATATACATATTTCCTGTAAGAACGACTCACCCTATTTGAGATCAAGGACTGATTCCTAGTACATCATCGCGAGATACACTGGCCATGTATGCTCTAGCCTCTGACTCAACTTACTGAGGTTTCCGAATAACTCCTAGGACATCCCCGCGAGATACACTGGTTATTCTACCTCCGGGACCTTTCGACAGACTCTTAGAACATCCTTTCGAGATACACTGGTCTTGTTGGCTCATCATATGGACACACAGTTGATTCCTAGCACATCTCTGCAAGATACGTTGGTCAAAGATAAGTGATCCAAAGTCTCGCAGAGGCATTAATCGGGCGTACAAAACCTTTTCTCTCTCTCTCCAGGACGAGTCCCAGCTAACCACAGAGAGATTCGGATCCGTTAAGAAAATATTCGTAGAGATTTTGATCCTTCTGCAAAATCTCGGAGATATTCAAATCTCTCTACAAAATCTCTGAGAGATTCAAATCTCTCTGCAAAATCTCCGAAAGATTGAAGTCTCTCTGCAAAATCTCGGAGAGATTCAAGTCTCTCTGCAAAATCTCTCGGGAAATCTCAGATAAGGCTGAATATTCCCCATGGTAGGCACGAGCCTCATGTAGGAATCGAGTCTCCTCTTCACACGAATTCTGAGGCATCCCATGCCTTTTCACGTGACTCATCCTAGTCATTCTTACAAATCGGAGAATATCTCTCTATCTCGGCCAACTCGGGCTAAAGAGAATACTTTTCTCTCTCAACACGTCATCACAAAGGTTGACTCAGCTTCAAACAAATGGGGGGATAACAATTAGGGTTTTGGTCTGGCGGTCTATGGCACGTTTGAGAAATACCCGGCTTATTTCTCACCACATAAGAGAGTAAAGGCGGTGGAATAATGAGATAAACTCAACCTAGTTTATCCTTATTCAGGAAGAGACGGGAGAATTGCTCCGCACGGCATGGAGAGCAATCCTTATCTTCACCGACCTAAGATTAGAGAATTCAGCTATAAATAGGTCATCTATTTCTCCAAGCTACATGATCTTTCTGATAACCTCTCAGAGCAATTCTTCTTCAAACCCTAGAATTCTCTGATCTCCCTCTTCATCTGCTTCTCTCCCTAAGACCATCCCTATATCTCTTCCATGTGACTGAAGCAGCCTTTGAACGGCCACTGTGCGTGGTTTAGGCAGAGACTGTTCATGCTCAACCTCCCGTAACTCACTTTCAGAAACCTTAGAATCCCACTTCTAACCTTTATCAGATTTTAGGTAACTACATTTTGGCGACCACAGTGGGAGGTTGTTCACTCAGTTACAGATATCAATCATGGTCTTTTAGAAAGCAAGACGATTCCACCAATACAAACATAAAAACGTTCCATTGATTTAGTTTTTGTAGATCCATTACAGGTTCAGCCGAGAGAGTTATCTCTACCAGCACTTTCTTTCTCTTTCGAGTTTGACCTTAGTGAATAGGTTAGTGTGTCCCGAATCACATGGATCTCTTCCTGCATAACAAAACGCCCTAGTAACTTATTTTCATAAAAATCTACTGTTAATCCTTAAAAATGTTGGATACGGACCAAGGAGAACTCCCGGAGACTCAACAGAATCTTGCAAAATCTCAGATTGACATCAAGACTTATCTGAAAACACCTTTAGAGTTACAGTAGGGTAGATCCAACAAATCTAGATCGAGTACACGTTTCCTAAAGAAGGAGTACTAAAACTGCTGAGAATAGCACTGACTGAATCTTTCCTGCAATCGACCTCACCGGAGAAGATAAAGCTCATTACGAATGCGACAGAGCAAAGTAGCAACCAACCAGCCGACCTTATCATTCTCAAGGACCTCAAGTACCAGGCGACGCTCTAAACTTGGAGATTCTGACGAATATTTTCTCCAAAATTCTTTTAGGTCAAGGGCCCTTAACCTGATCACATGGGACTCGGGAAGTTTACTTCACTTTACTATTTTACTTATAATTCTTTCATTCTGTATCTGATTAACCTAGTTCTTTTTCTATCGGATTTGTCTTTTCGTCGTTTATAGGATAAAATTAGCAAAAATTTGGAAAGGTTCCAAAAAATGCGTGACCTAGACAAAAGCTTTGCAGAGCCACATAAGGTCATAAATCGCCAGCCGAGATGCATCTTGTCGTTTTCGTGTTTCAGATGATCATGACCAGAACACGACAAAGTATAAGATGAGACTAGATTCCAAGACATTGCTCGGACAAAGATCATACTTATCTGAAGATTCAAAGCCACCGGTCGATATGCTATCTCAACACCCGTCCCATCAGAAAGAAAATGAGTCCTAGAAATTGTACGACCAAGTCTCAATGAGCCTCCATCTCGGCTAAACCAACGATTATCCGGTATCATTTTCCGATGGGACCTCAATTCACCCAAGAAGGAGAATATCTTCGCACATGAACCTACGAATTGAAAAGAAATCCAAAGTGAGGCCAAGATAAAATTTCATTACTCGACATACAGCCGCAACCAACTATTATAAATGAAGTTAACGAGGGAAGGATCTGATATCGTATCTCTAAGCCGCTTACAGTTCTGTCAGTAAAAGCCTCCTCTGTCAAAAAGATATGCTCGGCAGGCTATCCCAAAGTAAGAGTCATACGTGATAAGCAAAGGACAAGATATGACGATCACTTACAACTTCCTCAGGTCGAAATACGATTCTACCGAGTGAAGAAATGCCTAGAAGATTTCCATAGAATTATCCCATCAACAAAGTTGCCACAAATTGATTGTTCAGCCGCAACCATAGTTCTGCTAATCCTACAAGGCGTATACTGTTCTTAATTTTGGTTTACCGTCTCCCAGAAGAAAGACAGATCTCGATAGATGATTCGGCTACATAAGTTTGCGTGAATCCTTGTCAAGACACTTAGTAGAGGCCGAACAATAGCTTCATCTTATGCAGGAAGACACATGCGGCAGTACCTTGATATGATTCTCCATGGACGTCTCCAACCCATAGAGTATCGCTTGCGCACCTTGAAGACTCAATCTCATACGCTACAAGGGTCTTATTTCATTTTCCAAGCATCCCGAGTCAATGAGAATCCCTAATCATATATCAAACTGGGGACTAATGAAGAACCGTCCGTCACACACCCACATGACCAACAGGAGGTGTCCCAGACATCCAGTTTTCATATAACAGATTTAGAAACGATCAGCGCAAGTGTCTCAAAAGATCGGGACACATCAAGACCACTCAACTCCTCAAACCCACATTACAACATGTTATTACTTGGGATTAGGTGACTAGAGATCGACCTTTAAAATCGTGAAAGGGACTTATCTCGAGAAATCTCACATCTCTTTGGTCTCGTCGAATTCTTCTCCGTCAGCATCTGTACTCAACAATTGCAACCATGTCCCGGATCATGACTGAACATAAGACGTTTTAAGGTTTTATACGCGTGCACCATAACTATATCAAGTAGAAGAAGCATTCAAATTATCCCTCAATTATAAACGCATGCAGGAGAAAACTAGGGTTCACAATCGGTTTAAAGAGGAGTCTATAGCCTCCACTCTACTCAGACGCGACTCATACTTTAGTCACATGAATCGAAGAACTAAGACAAATGGGTAGAGAATTCGAAAATGCGCAATTGATAAAAGTATCCGTACATGTCTCTCCTACCATGTGTTAAAAGGGCATGATGTTTCAATACACGATCCAAGAGATATCATCAAAACACTTGAAGGAATTGTTGCTAAATAGATCTGGACTCCAAGTTCAACTTCATATGGATATATCACAAGAAAAACAAGCTCTAAATCCTAATTTTTCTTTAATAGATGAAGGTTGGGTCTTTTCTGTTCGATAGTTGGGGTCAACCACTGAAATCGGACGTCAAACAAAGTTTTTACAGCCTCTGGAGTCAGGATCGCGTAAGGAAGGAACTTCTATTACGAATTTAACTTATGGTTTTCACCTACTCACATACCCGACAGAGAAATCTAGGGATTGCATCAAGTTCGAACTTATGAGGGTCCTATTCCTTTACCAGATGTATGGAAAAGGTTCAGAGAGAGAAAATATCAACCCTGGAGAAATCTTCCGACAGAGCCCCCTAGAGAATATCTCTTTCTTCATGTTCCGCTGCTTCACTTTGGCCTCTGCATCTCGAGCCACCTTCTTAGCATGTTTCATCTATTCATTTACCATGCTTCATTCCAGATTAAGAAACTCTCTAAAATACGAGGACCTGAACTCAACTCACCCCGACGGATCCTAAAAGAATTGAGCCCAAAGATTCTAACGAGTTGTCACCAAGTTTTCCAGGTTTACAAAATCATCAGAAGCAAGACCGTTCGGAGTTATCATTCTCATGATATAATCCATCGGTAAGTGTCTCATCCGGAGCCAAGATATGGGTTCTGTGAAATTACCCTCATGCCGGTCAGTTGTCTCTGCACCCGAATCTCTTCCTGAAATCCATTTGAAATTGTTGAAGCCCGCCTCATAAGCATTCTACCAAGATCTAACTCGTTCTCACCATGAAGAGTACTCTACAAACAAAGAGAAGATCAGATAAGGCTGCAAAGTTCAAATTACATAAGTTAAAATCAAGGGAGTAACAACACAGGACTAGGGTTTGATTTACATGAGGACCGGCCTTTCCCCCTACAATCCCTTCAAGCCTTGTCTTCTCTTAGTCCCTTCAAGCATACCCTCATGCCAAGAGTCATGTACTTATCAAGAAATCCATCTCACATCTCAAGAAATACTCTTGGATTTGTCTGGGTCCACACTTTAACAAGGGATCAAACAAAATACGTTTTATGGAAACCAAAGAGTAAAAACGAATAATCAATACCAAAGACGTGTCTCTGGCCTAAGAATACAAAATTCACGACATAAACCAAGCTAAGGAAGGGTAGTGAAGTCATAATACTCCTAGGGGTTGTGCTTGAAGCAAGAGAACGTTTTAAGAATCCAACTGAAACAAGGATTCCTTTGGTAATTCAGATTGATGAACATTGCAGCGCGAATACTTGAAAAATGATGACAACTCATAAGGAATTTCGGGGTACTTTCTGAAGCAAATGTGTTCCTCTATGTCTTCCCAACAACATACCAAAAGGGTGCTTCAAACGGACAAAGGATCTAGGAGATGTGGTCCCAACACCGAACTAAGTGCAATCTGAAAAACTCCTGAAATTTTATACGGGATTTTTGAAGTCAAAAGTATACACGGATTTGATTGGCCAAACGAACTCGGAATCAAGTCATTCTTTTTGCATTAGAAATTATATTCTCTTTTGTTTCAAATATGGGGCCGTGGACTCAAATCAGAGTCTGTATGAAGAGTTTACATCCATTCTCCCTAAGTGTCTCAAATCTGAAGTTGTTTTTTTTTTTTGACGAACACCTAAACAAAGTGAATCCTTGACAAATGCGACTACTTCTATTCATTCAATGGTCGAAGTAATATTAATATAAGATCAAGGAGGGACAAATATCAAGACTTACCGAAGATGACTCTATGGAGAACGAAGGATGGGTATCTACATCAGCAAACTCAAGATGATAAGTACTTCTGTTAACTTCTATGTCATCAGTTTGAAGATTAGTATCGTTTTGAAAGAAGAACAAGGTTACCATCTATGCAAAATAAAGATGCTATCACTCAGCACGCCATTATTAAGAACTTAATTCAAGTACACCAAGCATTAAAAGTTAGCACGCGAATTTTCATCAGAGTGCAATATAAATCCTATTTCAAATAAAAGGATGAATCTCACTTGAACAGGGAAACCAACTTCCAAAAAGAGTCCAGGACGTGTTCTACTTGTTTCTATCCTTACCCAAGTAAATCAAAATTCATGACGAAGTTTCTCCACCTCCTTGAACGCAGACTTATCAATAAAAAAGGCAGAAGTAAACACAGAAGTGCCCCTAATTCGATATTTTGGCTATTTGTGAAGAAAAGGGGATTTGGCTAAGAGAAGTGATCAAGTTCTTATAAAATCATGGAACCAGACCCATTCACACGGTTTTCAAGTTACCTCAGTCTCCAATGCGTCCAACTAGAGTTCAAGCCAAGCAAGGAAAGGAGTTTAAAGAGAAGGCAAAGGAATTCAACTTAAACAAGGAATTCTACTATGAATAAAATTCGTGGAACATACTGGACCGGTTTCTAAACCTAGAACACGTCCAAAATACTTCTATTTTCAATTTTATTTCCAAAGGGAAGCCTTGAAGCAAAAGGAAAAAGATTTGGAGTTAAAAGAGGAAATTAGAGGAATTTGGATCGAATAAGGAAACTGAGGGTTTTCTTTCTTCTAAAAATTCTTCCAAACCGTGGACAAGCCATTTTCATGTGTGAGGATGCTATCCTAGGCCAGTGGTACGTGATTTATTCTCTCAGAATGTTTTCAGAGGGATCAAAGTCGAAGAGAATTAGGGTTTTGACGAAAATAACCCTAATTTCAAGAATTTGGTGAAAAAAGGGATTTATTCTAAAAGAGAGGGGAATGAGCCTCTCCCATTCTCTTGGACGGTTCTCTAGGAATCTCTCAATCCTTTTTAGCTCATTACTCTTCAACAAAAAAAAAGCTCATAAGGGATTTTGACCAAAATACCCTTATATTGCAATTTTGAGTATTTTCAAAGAAGAAATCTTTAATACAGATAGAGACCGACCAAGCTCTCATATAATCATTCTAAAGGCCTCATACACGTGAATATTGAGTTCTCTAAGTGTTCAAAGAAGAATGGAATCGAAACGGAATCCAGAAAGGCAGAATTTTAGAGAAAATAAAGGGAATCTGTCTCAAAACAGGGAATTCGGATTCATAATTTCCAAAACCAGGACCACAGACGCACCAATCCCTCTTTCAAGAAGTGAATATGCTTAGGGAGGCTCCATGTTTCTCTCATGCCAAAGAAAAATCAAGCTCATATTGGTTTTTGACGAAAATACCCTTAGTTTCAAAGGTATGTACTTTCTCTAATAAAGAGGAGTCTGATTGGCACAAGGAATTAAACAAGCTCTCATCACACAAGGTGCCGACCCCACAAGATATATGCACACCTTCCAAGCCTCGTCAAGCCTCTCCAGAGTGTCTGAAGGAGTCAGACGCGAACAAAAGAGAAATTAGGGTTTAGGTATGATACAAGCCTGAATTCAGAATTTACATGGGATAGGGACTCCGTAACTTCAAAAGTAAATGCATATCGTTTCTCATGGCCCCTCACCAACATCAAGGCCATCCAGGAAGGGTACATTAATTATATGCCCCTAGTTTTAATGACCAACAAATATACCCCTACTACATAATAAATATAGCCCTCACCTTATCCACTTAAAGATATATTACATTAATACCCTTTATATTATATAACTAATTCTTATTTTATCACACAAACACATTTCTTCATCAAAAAAAAAAAAAAACTCATTTCACCACCGACACTCCATCACTAGTCTACCACCGCCACCAATCCACCACCGCCGCCAATCCGCCACCACCAACGTCACCAACAATCTACCACCAGTCCACCATAACCATTGCCAATCCACCACCGCCGCCCCCACCGCCACCAATCCGCTGCCACCACTCCACCACCGTCACCACTCCGCCCCCACCGCCACTCCGCCGCCGCCACCACCACCACCGCCAAATTTTGGTGTCAACAACTAAAGTTGATCCAAAATTAAAAGTTCAAAAATAACTTTACTAGTTTATATTCAAGTTTTTGTGTATCTACAATGGAAGTTGATCCCAATGAATGGTGTCAACAACCAAAGTTGATCCCAAAATCTGGCGTCAACAACCAAAGTTGATAAACTTTCTTTGTTTAAAAAATAACTGAATAATACTCCCAATTTTTTTGGGTCAACAATGGAAGTTGATCCCAGTGAATGGAGTCAACAACCAAAGTTGATCAATTTCCTTTGTTGACACAATAAGTGAAAAAATACTCCAACTTTTTTGGGTCAACAATGGAAGTTGATCCTAGTGAATGGATCAACAACAGTAGTTGATTCCATAAAAAATGGTGTCAACACAGGAGTTGATCCATTTATTGGATCAACAACAATAGTTGATCCCACAAAAATGGTCAACAGTAGAAGTTTATCCCATAAATAGTTGATATCATGCATTGTTGGTGATTTCAGTACCTGATATATACATAATCCCCAATGTAGTAGTACCCAAATATACATAAACCCAATGTAGTAGTCCCTAAATCTGTTCCTGAAGCTAAAATAGTTGCAAAATAAGCCACCACCAGCACCTTCAAAACACACCACCACCATCATCTCCAATACAAAATCATCATTACTCATCTCTTCATAATTCCATATATATTCCCTGTAATTCCTACACATTCATCTAATCATTTTAATCACAATCCATTAGAAGCATTAAAAGCTTTAGATTTGAACACACCCATTACTTCTCAGCAACAACAGGTTCATCATCTCCAACATATCCCATTGATTCACACAACATAACCATCTCGAAATTCAATTGACCTCGCCTGCATCTCTGTGTATCAGGTTTGGTTACCATTTGTTTTTCTAGTTCTACTTCAATCTTTAATCACTTACACCACAATAATACCCATCCTGCCTTTTTCTTTCTATTTCGATTCTGCCCAAAATCTTGAGCAATCACCCATCAGACGCACCTCCAATTCCTTCGAAAATCAACCATCCAAGGCTGTAACAATTTCAATCCTGTATCAATTTCTTCAACTGAATTTCATCTTCTTGAACTCAATCGCCCATTAAACCCATCATCTACACTATCTCGGATCAATTTTAACGTAGAAGCTCTCAGATCCCCTTTTCTTAATTGAATCGAATCACATCACCATCTTCAATGCCAACAGCGACCACCAATAATTCGCAGACTTTGCTCAAAACTTGATTTCAAAACCTAAAAAATCAGATATGGATTTTTTTGGATCTGATTTTAAAAATCAATTATAGAATAAGAAGAAGGTTTTATATGTTACTGATACTTCTCGATTGTCGGCGGCGAATGTGGGAGTATTTGCAGAGGTGGTGACGATGGAGATGTTGGTGGTGGTGCTGGAGCGATGAAGATGGATGGTTCGCTGCTAATTAGAAGAAGAAGAAGAAGAAGAAGGGGAAGTACGTAGGGATAGATATACAATGAAATGAATGTGTGGAGGGTGAATCTGGAATTAATAATTCATTCTAGAATCGGAGGGGTATTATTATTGGTGTCAAGGGTAGTTGTGAAGGTCAGTCAAGAGTAAGGGTAATTATATAATTACCACATCCAGGAAACCGTTAAAAAATTCTCTCTTCCCCACATACTCGCCTATACAAACTCAGAAGCTCAAGGATGCACAAAGAGAGAAAATTAGGGTTTTGGCCAAGTAAACCCTAATTAACAAATTCCATTCGACGGAAATTTTGTCTCATCAAGATTTCATTATCATGTCATTAACGTCCAACATAAAGTCCCAGGAAATTCCAAGGTCCAGAATCGATTCTAAGATCAGAGTCATAACAATCGGAGGCTAAACATCAATTCGGGGATTCTGCAAGTCTAAAAGGACGAACGAATTGTAATTGCGTACGAATAATTTGTTCCATCTATATACTCATCATAGAACAATCAAGGTTCTACTCTGAGAAGGGGACTTAATGTAGATGGTGAAATTTAGATAAGAGGAAAAAGTGTCATTTCAACCCTATAGACAGAATTCAACTCTCACGGGAGAGATTAAGCCCTTGGCCCTCAAGGCATCCTTAGCCACGATTTCTAGTATACGTCCCCGCGAGACACTGCTGGTCGTGATGCCGTGATTCCTAGCGCACATCCTCGACGAGATACTGCTGGGCATGTAGGTTCTGTAGAGCGTAAAACGTCCCCAGTAGACTTATGAACCAGAACATCCATAATTCCAGCATGTCTTCGCGAGACGGAGCTGATTGTGATGCCATGATTCCTAGTATACATCCTCGACGAGATGCTGCTGGTCATGTAGGCTTTGTAGATGCGTAAATACGTCCCCGGCAGACTTATGACCCAGAGCGGAGATATACATATCTCCTATAACCACGACTCACCCTATTTGAGATCAAGGACTGATTCCTAGTACATCATCGCGAGATACACTGGTCATGTCTGCTCTAGGCTCTGACTTGACTTACTGAGGTTTCCGAATAACTCCTAAGACATCCCCGCGAGATACACTGGTTATTCTACCTCTGGGCCCTTTCGAAAGACTCCAAGAACATCCTTTCGAGATACACTGGTCTTGTTGGCTCATCATATGGACACACAGTTGATTCCTAGCACATCTCTGCAAGATACGCTGGTCAAAGAAAAGTGAGCCAATGTCTCGCAGAGGCATTAATCGGGCGTACAATGCCTTTTCTCTCTCTCTCTCTCCAGGATGAGTCCCAGCTGACCACAGAGAGATTCGGATCCGTTAAGAAAATCTTCATAGAGATTTTGATCCGTCTGCAAAATCTCTGAGAGATTCATATCTCTCTGCAAAATCTCGGAGAGATTCAAATCTCTCTGCAAAATCTCCGAGAGATTCAAGTCTCTCTGCAAAATCTCGGAGAGATTCAAATCTCTCGGGAAATCTCAGATAAGGCTGAATATTCCCCATGGTAGGCAAGAGCCTCATGTAGGAATCGAGTTTCCTCTTCACATGAATTCTGAGGCATCCCATGCCTTTTCACGTGACTCATCCTAGTCGTTCTTACAAATCGGAGAATATCTCTCTATCTCGGCCAACTCGGCTAAAGAGAATATTTCTCTCTCTCAACACATCATCACAAAGGCTGACTCAACTTAACACAAATGGGGGGATAAAAATTAGGGTTTTGGTCTGGCGGTCTACGGCACGTCTGAGAAATACCCGGCTTATTTCTCACCACAGAAGAGAGTAAAGGCGGTGGAATAATGAGATAAACTCAACCTAGTTTATACATATTCCTGAAGAGACAGGAGAATTGCTCCGCACGGAACGAAGAGCAATCTTTATCTTCACCGACCTGAGATTAGAGAATTCAGCTATAAATAGGTCATCTATTTCTCCAAGCTACATGATCTTTCTGATAACTTCTTAGAGCAATTATTCTTCAAACCCTAGAATTCTCTGATCTCTCTCTTCATCTGCTTCCCTCCCTAAGACCATCCCTAAATCTCTTCCATGTGACTGAAGCAGCCTTTGAATGGCCACTGTGTGTGGTTTAAGCAGAGACCGTTCTTGCTCAACCTCCCATAACTCACTTTCAGAAACCCTAGAAACCCACTTCTAACCTCTCTCAGATATTAGGTAACCACAGCATTATATTTATCTTTATAATAGGAATAGCATAAGTAGTACATAATCAATCGAGATAGTTTAGGTCATTATTATTTGAGATAAAAAAAAACACTTGTTCTTGTTGAGTTCATATCTTGAAAGACATATTACAAATTTCATACTTGTTAGAATTTGGATCCTCTGAATTCAGATACTGATAAGTACCTAAAATACATCAATTGAATATCGATTTCTTATGCTTTTCTTAGCTATTTTTCTTGTATTTTTTTATATCCCGCTTTGTTTCTATTTTATAGGTACTTTGGAGTCATGCAACAAGAAAGAAGGCAAAAAAGAGGTTCAATTTGCTACTTGGGACCTTAGGCGTTGTCTCAGTCGAAGCACAGAAAGAACACAAATATCTATTGTGTGTAAGTGGATAGTTACTGAAGACAGATTAAGAAGTTACTAAAGACAGGAATCTCTCGCTAAGGGCCATCACATTCTCAACCATGTATAAGAAGATATTTATCCGTCCATCTTGGAGCAGTTTTGGTTCTTCCTGTCACGACACGGTTCTGGCTACAGGCGAGCCATAGGACTTCATAAATGCTAAGCCGTGGGTTCAAAGAGTTATAGAAGTTCAGGCAAACAAGTTAACTTCCAAGACGACGAAGTGAGCTTTTGTTTTGTCTCGGTTCTTGACAGAAAAAGAGCTCTCTGCCATTGATAAGAAGTAGCGAATGGGGAGGATTCACTGAAGTTCCCGAAATGCAGATAAACCAGGATTGTTGGGTTTTGAATTGAGTTTGATTTGGACATGGATCTCGAACCTGAGACAAAGAAGACGATATGGGTTTGTGTTAGAATGAAGTTGACAGCAATTTGAACTTGAATTTCCAGCGAGAAGATAACATGAAGACAAGCTGCTGCCATAGTTCTTTGTGATTGAATGTGTGATAGTCCATCTCGAATTGCAGGGAAGGAGTCTCGTGTGACCTCCATTATACAGCCAGTATGCAGCCATATCGGTTTTCCAGATGCACTGCAACTGTTCGACAAAATGCTTGAGCCACAGAACATATCCTATACATAGCAACCAGGCCCACAACTGTATGCCATTGCGAGCCATGTTCTTGTGGGTGATTGCCAAGAATAAGAGAGTATTTAGAAGCTTTCAGGGAACCGAAGTGTAGTGTTAGCCAAGGGTTAGGTCAGTTTGAAGCCGAGATGAAGAAGGTACAGTTTCCATAGAGTTTTGGGCTGAGAAGTCAGGGGAGGAAGTGACTGTGATACCGTTGATTCTGATGATCAAATGGGTTCCTATGAGACATTTCAGAAGTCAAGACAAGGAAGAATGGGTGTGCGTCTATAAGAAGAGTTTGAGGAAGATTCAGATCTAAGGTTTGGTTTAGTTTGGCCGAGAAGAATAGGTGCGCGTCTTTTGGTACAGCTGCTAGCCATGGTTCATTGGCTGAGTACAGGGGTTAATTGGCGATAGCAATGACTTGATTTAAAAGCTCTGATGGACACGGACTTATTGGTGTTAGCCGTATATGGCTTTGGGTTTAGCTTGACCAGAAAAACAGGGCATTGAAGTCTGTTATAGCCGTTGGTTTTAATGGAAATAAATGGCATAAATTGAGAAGTATTTTTAGAAGTTGTAAAGAAGTAGGAGTAGGGTTTCAACCCGATTCGAATTCACAGGAGTTTGAGAGTTATAAAAGGGGAAGAAAGCTACAGAATCTCATATCTCATACCCCTTTCAACTGCCGCAGCCCTAGGTTTCAGCGAGCTTTGCTCGCTGAACAGCTACCAGGATCTCCATTCCATTACCATCTGCATCTCCATCTCCATCTCCATCTATATCAACATACCACCACCAGCATCATCTCTTTCATCCACTGCGTACATCCATCACCACTTGTTCGCAGATATCTCACCACCACCAGTTCACAGTACTATCTACTCAGCAGTTGCCATTGCTCCACCTCCCATCAGCATATCACCAGTCCACTTCTCACCCCACTTATCACCGTTCGCCATACAACCATCCCCAGCTGCTCGAGGAACCGTAATTGTCTAGAGATTCTTAATACAAGTAGCGCTATATGAATATTGACGATGGAATTTTGTTAAATATCCATATGTATTGTATGACACTAGTAGAGGAATCGAGCCTTTGTGTTTGTCACTAGGAATAACCTACCTCACCTAACTTAATGCATTTGTTTAAGTCTCACCTAGAGAGCATACTTCTAGGAAACTTGGCAAGTAGAATCCGGTAGTCGAGCGCTTCCGTGTCCGGTGAATTTATGAGATTGCGGAGTATTTGAGCGTACTAAATATTCTAGGGTTTTTAGTAATGGGTATTTTGCAGAAACATAGCTATTTCAATAAGATTCATGTTTTGTGATTGAGAAAGAGTCCTTGATCATTCTCATCCTCATATTTGCATTAATATTCAGAAATTGAATCGACAACTTTGACTCAACTCTCCCTTAGGAACGAGCCTGCTTGTCATTGTACTACTAGTTAGTGTAAGAGAAGTAAGGAATTTATTTTTGCGAGTTCGACACCTCGTCAAAATTGGCGCCGCTGCCGGGGAGCAGTCGGTAGTTTGAGTTGTTATTTAATTTTCTTCTTTGCATTTGGTTTTCATTATTATATTTTATTAATTGGTTTTCTTAGAATCTTATTTTCAGGTACAATAAATCACTTGTTTTGCGTGTGCACAATTGGGAACAAGAGGTAAGTCTCTTAACGAGTTGTGTGCATAATTTTTCAAGATGTATCCTCTTGGGAACAATATATATGGTTCACACGACCAAGCATAATATGGTAATAATTCTGATTTTCAATCTCATTCTTACAATATCTTCCAACCATATGTGGGATATAATCAAAACCAATCTTTTGGCTATGATGACTATTCTACAAGACCTTGTGATTATTCCCTTACATCTCAGCAACATTACGGTGGTTATGTAAGTGGACAATCACAAGGATGGAGGGATAGTTATACTTCTCATACGTTCCAATCTAGTTTCATGCAGATGTTTGAAGAATTCAAGGATTTGCGACGTACATGGAACCAGATTAACTCAACTCCCAACGTGCAGAGTTTCGTACCAAGTGAAACATATGATAGTGTATTTAGACCAGTTCCGGATCGTACTTATGATCCTTCACCCATTCAAATGGAAGATACATGGTCTAGAGAACCTATTGTGAATAGTAGCGGAAAACGTGTTAACATAAAGAAACTCTTTAGACAATATGAGCAGTTGGGAGAAGAGGGAGCAACGGAAGAGACTCTTCAAGCAATTTCTAGGGCCATACATATGGAGGTTAACCGTCGTGTGGATAATGGAGAAGAGCCCCAAGAAGAAGATTCTGAGGATGATGAATCTTTGGGAAATGTTGATAATGACGGTGCTACTAGCTCAACTCATGATCATAATGATCATTCTCCTATTCAAAAGGAAGAAGTCGAGTCTAGAAACACTACAATTATTGATGATAAGACTTATGTTTTGTATGAGAGCGATGATGATTATGACTTCTTTGTGCACCCTACCCAAAATTCAGAGATAGTCGATACTTTGAATAAGAAGTCAACTTGTAATGAAGAACGTAAGGATTACGATGATTTGCTTGGAAAAGATCCTGATTTTTTTCCCGATGAGGAGGACTTGGTTATAGAAGAAACCAATGAATGTCTTAACAAGAGTTCGAGTGAGAATGATGATACTTGTGATGTGAGAAGGGAAGTGTCCAGCAGTGCCGAGGATCCCATAATACAAGAGGTTTTGTAAGGTTTGTCTAACCCTTTACATGAATCTCTATCTAATGATGATCCTCCCAAACTTGAAGTAGTTTCTCATAGAGTTGTTAACCCGACTTTTAGGAAAATACCTCATTTGGGGCTGGAATTATGTGCTTCTAAAGTTCTTTCTGAATTTCTTGCTTCCAAATATCCACCATATGTGTTTGAGTCTAACACCATGCAGGTTTGCCAAGAGGAACGAATAGAAGTACCTTCCACTTATGTTTTGTATACACTTCCTAGTGTAGAAAATACTAAGTGTGGGAGTGACTCTCGTGGGATGATAATTTCACTTTTCCCACAATATGCTAATATTCTTGTGAAGCTTTTGCTATATATGCAGATTGTTTTGTGGGTGGATCCTCAAATTTTCTGATTGTTGATATATGGGGAGTCTATTTTGAATGTTTCTCGTATGCGTCAATCAGGTGAACAATTCCAATTCTTACTTCCTTGTCTTTTTCAAGTATTCCTCTTATTCTTTTTGCAATGGTTTGAAACATTGAGGACAATGTTTGATTTAAGTGTGGGGGTAGGGTATAATAAAAATGAAAATTGACGTATACAAAACTCATACTTTTAGAGATTTTTGAACATTTTAGAATAAACACTAGCCTTTCTAAGTAGATGGAATTTTTTCTTGACGATGAGGTATATTTCAACTGAGTCGGGATTAGATGCCAACTAAATAGCTTGTTTAGTGTTTATCCTCTATTGTTCAGAAATAGCTATAAGTTGGAGTATCAGTTTATGTAATTTGTATATAATTTGTAGAGTTTGATGCCTTTAGTTAAAAAAATAAAATAAATAAAATATAGAAAAATAAAATAAAATAAAATTGCATGATAAACTTCAAAATCTAGAAACTTGTGCCTTCAGGATGACACTAGACAATATAAGTGGATGGAACCATCTTGGTTGCAGGAGTTGAGAAACCCATTAACTAAAAGGACATAGCTCAGGAATTAAAAATAACATGATAGTTGTTACCATATCTCGGAATCGTCACCATATCACTTTCTGATTTTATTTTTGCAAACTTTTTGTTTCTCTAAGTGAATTGGTGGGTCACTGACATCGAATTGTTATTACTGCTAGGATGAAATAGAGTGATTGAGTTACTAAAAAAAAGACCAGACCAATTAGACCAACCGGTGTATATAAAAAAATTAAAAAAAAAATGACACTTGGATAGCAATATATGTGTGTTCTCCCTGTCTCCGTCTCCTAAACAATCGTGGAACGTAGGATCCATGGGAATTACATGTAATCAGCTGACAAGAAGCATGCGCTTGGATCCAAAAGATCTAATCATGTTGTCAATTCGAAAAAGAAAAAAAAGTGAAAAAAAAGAAAAAGATTTTTTTTAAAATTATTATCATTGTTCAATTAATAAATCGACTATTGGTTCCCTTGTATATGCCAGCTGAGTTGATCTAGAATTAGGATTATCGATCACTGGTTCCCGTGTATATGCCAGCTGAGTTGATATTAGAATTCAGACCAGTATCTTAATCCGTTAGGTCATAGGTTCATCTTGGCGGTGACCTTCAGACAGATATGGGAAACACCGTTCACTTTAGTCAACATTCGCAACCATCTATCTCTATATCCATCTTCTTAATCTATTCATGTGTGATTGTGGTTTGTTAGATTCCGAGTATTGTGGTTTTGTTCAACTTTCTGAGTAGATCTTTGTTACTTATATATAAATTGGATTCGCATGTGGGTACTTCCTCCTGTAATCATTTTGGATTTGTTCATAGATTCTTCATAGGTAGTTGGAAATTGGAGTAAAAGGTTTTGTAGGTACGCCTCTTGTAAACCTTCACGAGACTAAAACTCGTCCACTAGGGACACCTAGGGGTTTAAAGTATTGTTACATTCGCTAAAAGTAACCGTAATCTAGACGAGACGGAGTTGTTGTATTTTAGTTTTGTTTTGTTTGCTCGAGGACTAGCAAAGATCAAGTGTGGGGGAATTTGATAAGTGCCTAAAATACATCAATTGAATATCGATTTCTTATGCTTTTCTTAGCTATTTTTCTTGTATTTTTGTATATTACTCTTTGTTTCTATTTTATAGGTACTTTGGAGTCATACAACAAGAAAGAAGACAAAAGAGAGGTTCAATTTGCTACTTGGGACCTTAGGCGTTGTCACAGTCGAAGCACAGAAAGAACACAAATCTCTATTGTGTCTAAGTGGATAGTTACTGAAGACAGGGCCTGAATTTGTTATGGGGTAGCCATCAGATTAAGAAGTTACTAAAGACAGGCATCTCTCGCTAAGGGCCATCACATTCTCAACCATGTATAAGAAGATATTTATCCGTCCATCTTGGAGCAGTTTTGGTTCTTCCTGTCACGGCTAAGTTCTGGCTACAGGCGAGCCATAGGACTTGATAAGAGCTAAGCCGTGGGTTCGAAGAGTTATAGAAGTTCAGGCAAACAAGTTAACTTCCAAGACGACGAAGTGAGCTTTTGTTTTGTCTCGGTTCTTGACAGAAAAAGAGCTCTCTGCCATTTATAAGAAGTAGCGAATGGGGAGGATTAACTGAAGTTCCCGAAATGCAGATAAACCAGGATTGTTGGGTTTTGAATTGAGTTTGATTTGGACAGGGATCTCGAACCTGATACAAAGAAGACGATATGGGTTTATGTTAGAATGAAGTTGACAGCAATTTGAACTTGAATTTCCAGCGAGAAGATAACATGAAGACAAGCTGCTGCCATTGTTCTTTGTGATTGAATGTGTTATAGTCCATCTCGAATTGCAGGGAATGAGTTTTGTGTGACCTCCATTATACAGCCAGTATGCACCATATCGGTTTGCCAGATGCACTGCAACTGTTCGACAAAATGCTTGAGCCACAGAACATATCCTATATATAGCAACCAGGCCCGCAGCTGTATGCCACTGCGAGCCATGTTCTTGTGGGTGATTGCCAAGAATAAGAGAGTATTTAGAAGCTTTCAGGGAACCGAAGTGTAGTGTTAGCCAAGGGTTAGGTCAGTTTGAAGCCGAGATGAAGAAGGTACAGTTTCCATAGAGTTTTGGGATGAGAAGTCAGGGGAGGAAGTGACTGTGATACCGTTGATTCTGATGATCAAATGGGTTCCTATGAGACATTTCAGAAGTCAAGACAAGGAAGAATGGGTGTGCGTCTATAAGAAGAGTTTGAGGAGGATTCAGAGCTAAGGTTTGGTTTAGTTTGGCCGAGAAGAATGGGTGCGCGTCTTTTGGTACAGCTGCTAGCCATGGTTCATTGGCTGAGTACAGGGGTTAATTGGCGATAGCAATGACTTGATTTAGAAGCTCTGATGGACACAGACTTATTGTTGTTAGCCGTATATGGCTTTGGGTTTAGCTTGACCATAAAAACAGGACATTGAAGTCTGTTATCGCCGTTGGTTTTAATGGAGATAAATGGCATAGATTGAGAAGTATTTTTAGAAGCTGCAAAGAAGTAGGAGTAGGGTTTCAACCCGATTCGAATTCACAGGAGTTTGAGAGTTATAAAAAGGGAAGAAAGCTACAGAATCTCATATCTCATACCCCTTTCAACTGCCGCAACCCTAGGTTTCAGCGAGCAGCTACCAGGATCTCCATTCCATTACCATCTGCATCTCCATCTCAATCTACATCAGCATACCACCACCACCAGCATCTCTTTCATCCACTGCGTACATCCATCACCACCTGTTCGCAGATATCTCACCACCACCAGTTCACAGTACTACCAACTCAGCAGCTTCCATTGCTCCACCTCCCATCAGCATATCACCAGTCCACTTCTCACCCCACTTATCACCGTTCGCCATACAACCATCCCCAGCTGCTCGAGGAAGTTTACTGCCAAGCCTTGGTTTTTGACATCTCAGCAAACAAGGAGTACCAGCACAGCAAGCAAGCAGACATCTCCCTGGAACCATCACGCACAGTACCAGCAACCTGGTTTGCTGAATTGAATTTGAATTCGAGTTGTTTAATTGCTTGATGTCTTTACTTCTTTATGATATTATTGTCATGAACTCCATGGTTACTTGTAGCTAATTTCTTGTTTGATTAGGGACGACTTCAACGTCCGGACATGAACTCGAATTGATATTTAAAATACTTTGTTTCGCAATTAATCTCGTTGTTGTTCATTCTCTACGGTACCAATAATGTTTATGAATTATTCTTGAATCGTTTAAGTTGCAAAATGAATGGTTGATAGATGATTTTATTGCTAGTGAAGACCTCTTCGACCCGTAATTGTCTAGAGATTCTTAATACAAGTAGCGCTATATGAATATTGACGATGGGATTTTGTTAAATATCCATATGTATTGTATGACACTAGTAGAGGAATCGAGCCCTTGTGTTTGTCACTAGGAATAGCCTATCTCACGGAACTTAATGCATTTGTTTAAGTCACACCTAGAGAGCGTACTTCTAGGAAACTTGGCAAGTAGAATCCGGTAGTCGAACGCTTCCGTGTCCGGTGAATTTATGAGATTGCGGAGTATTTGAGCGTACTAAATATTCTAGGGTTATTAGTAATGGATATTTTGCATAAACATAGCTATTTCAATAAGATTCATGTTTTGTGATTGAGAAAGAGTCCTTGATCATTCTCATCCTCATATATGCATTAATATTCAAAAATTGAATCGACAACTTTGACTCAACTCTCCCTTAGGAACGAGCCTGCTTGTCATTGTACTACTAGTTAGTGTAAGAGAAGTAAGGAATTTATTTTTGCGAGTTCGACACCTCGTCAGATACGACTAGATTGATCTTGGATATTGATTTTTGAGATCGCCCAATAACTCTTCTACTCAATCAGGTACACGAAGCTTTGGTCTACACATATTGATTGTGTAATAGAGAGAAAAACTCTATATACAATCTTCTTCAAGGATTTTTACGACCTACTTGTGATTGTATTAGGTTTTGTTTATACAGGTTGGAAAACGAAAAAATTGGTGGTGTATTTGGCATCCTCTCCTTTCTAGCTCATGTTTGTAAAATCACCATATGGTGCTTACTACGAAACAATATTATTGTGCACTAAGCAAGGGACTTAATATTGATGGTGAATCTTTGACCCGGCATCAAAAATATAACGCCTAAATTTTATATCATATTCCACGAGAGAATTAAGAATATAAAACTATAATTACTGGCATCCCATGCTGATCAAGTAGGCTCTCTGAAAATGTGTATTTATGTAATAATAGAGTCCCGTCCATTTGAGCTTTCTATATTTTACATATCAATATATATATAATATTTATACTATATAACTCATTATTTATTTTCATGTATTCAAAACTCACTTCGTGGAGACTTCAGAACTTCACCGATGCTTGTTACAACACTTCCCAGAGGAGTTATGATTATGCAAAACATATATTCAGACTTGGGATTCTGTCGTCCCCTTCCTTTACCATGTTCTCGAATAAACACTTTGCTCCTAAATAGATTGCCTACTAGTATATATCGACTCATAAGTTTTAGTGTTATATTCTAAAATTTGAATTCCTATAAAATTTTCTATTTTCATCAAAATAAATCACTACATTAATTTATAGCTTTTATAAGCAGAATTACATAAATCTACTGTAAATATCGGTCTTTTTTAGACATATGGGCTAACACTGGACCTTCCCGAGAAAATGACGTGGGTATACATATCAATATTTGGTCTTAAGAGCATGCTAGAGAATGGTGGAAAGAGGAACAAAGCATACTCGGTCCCTCCTCATCACATTGGTTAGTCTGTCTACCACTCTTTTGGTTAGTTCATCTGCCATATTATGTTTTACTACTTGATATTTTAATAAAACTCGACACTATTTTAATTAGGTCTTGCTACTTAAATTCCCAGAGATCTTGCCACCAAATTCTAACTAGGTCTTCCTACCAAAACTGTACTTGGTCTTCTTGCCAAGGATTACATATCTCTTATCACCAAAGTCCTGAAACTTAGTTTTATACTTTAATCTCCCTATTTTTCTGCTCAAGCCATTTTGACATAATATGTCGAGACTAAATATTTTAAAATTAATTTTGACATTAGGATTTTATTCAAATTGACAATCATATGAATTCCTGTCAATGCTTGACATATAAAAACTCGTAAAGTATATATAGATGTCGGTCTCTGCTAGACCTAGCAAGCTCATTAGACGTATGTTTACCAATCTAATAAGATGATTCGAACACTATTTTTGTCCCGGATGACATTGTAGTATGCCAATACTATCAATACCAAAATTTATCATACTTTCCACGTCTATGGTATATTAAGCATCATTGCCTTGTCTCAGCAGACACTCATCTACTAAAATAGTGAGTCTCTACGAAGTATGCCAGGCTCATCACTGTGAGTTATTCTAGACTCACCAACATGCTAGGACTAAAATTATTCTAGCTAGGTCAACTAATTGACCAAATAAATACAGATCTATAATTAAATAGACTCCATTCTATTCGAGACATCAATTTTGTCACATGGGGGGATATTCACTAGGGTTTTGGTCTGGCGGCCCAACAATAACTAAGTCGTGCAGGAAGTTGAAGTAAATGGAGTGGTTGTCATACAACCGTGAAGTATCCTTAACGAAACAGAACTGGTTACACCACGATTTCCACTTCTCTAGCCTTCCACTCCTATGAAACTATCACCACTTACGAGATCAATGTGTTTCACTAATACTACTACAAATAGGTGCTTTGACCTATTTTACAAAAGATCTCGGAATAACCTTAGACTTAGGAAAATAATCTAATTCTTACATAAGTTTTCTCTCGGTTCTAACACAGAGAGACTCTCTTCATAGTAATTCAAATACATCACCCCATAAACATCCAATCTCTTTGATCTCAATACTTTTTCTGTTTTCCTCCCTACAGATCGACCCTTCTCCTCATATTGTGATCGAAGCAAGACTGGAATGATCATTTCTTGGTTTAGGACAGCATTGTACAAATTGATCTCTCGAATCTAAAAGTACTTATACAGTACATTTGTTTTAGAGTTCAGGTGAATTTCTCACACATGCATCAACTTACGCCGTTTTTACCCTCTTCAGAGTAATTCGTTTTTATTCAAAACAAGTTTTCAGTTTACATTAGCCATGAGTGTAAGTCATGGCCGTTCACAATGAAATACCGATCCATAAGGAATTTACACATTTCCTATCAGAAAACACTTATACCACAGTGATCTGCTAAAATAATAGAAATACATGAAGTAGATACAAGACACATAACATGAAAAAGCGGGGGTCTAACAACCACACCCAATATTTCGTTTAGCAATCTGAATAGAAAAACTCCAATATACTTTCAAGAGAATCAACTAGACAGTTAGACTCAATCTAGAGAAAAGTATATCAAAGAGTTTATATCTCTGTTTCACAATGTAATCAGCAAATCAAACAGATGGGAATCCGCGAGCCTGATTATTATGTGAAACAACTTGAATGGTACCAAAGACCAATGTTCAAGGATCAATCAATTTCAATCAACAACCAAAGGTTGGATTTCCCAATTGATCGATTCAACCCACAACCTGTGATATTTCAATTATATAACAAAATATAATGCGAAAAAGAAATAACAAAGACACCATAATTTTGTTAACGAGGAAACCGCAAATGCAGAAAACCCCCGGGACCTAGTCCATATTAGAAAACCACACTGTATTAAGCCGTTACAGACACTAGCCTACTACCAATGAACTTCGGACTGGACTGTAGTTGAACCCTAATCAATCTCACACTGATTCAAGGTACAGTTGCGCTCCCTACGTCTCTGATCCCAGCAGGATACTACACACTTGATTCCCTTAGATGATCTCACCCACAACCAAGAGTTTCTACGACCCAAAGTCGAAGACTTGATAAACAAATCTGTCTCACACAGAAAAGTCTATAGGAATAGATAAATCTGTCTCCCATAGAAATACCTACGAGTTTTGTTCCGTCTTTTGATAAATCAAGGTGAACAGGAACCAATTGATATACCGGACTTATATTCCCGAAGAACGGCCTAGAAATATCAATCACCTCACAATAATCTTAATCGTATGGTAGCGAAACAGGATATTGTGGAATCACAAATGATGAGACGAAGATGTTTGTGACTACTTTTTATCTTGCCTATCGGAGATTAAATCTCGAGCCAATCTTAAAGAAGATAGTACTCAAATACGATAGAAACAGCAAGATCAGATCACACAACTACAGAGAAAATAGTTGGGTCGGCTTCACAATCCCAATGAAGTCTTTAAGTCGTTAACCTACAGGGTTTCGTGAAAAACCTAAGGTTAAAAGGAGAATCGACTCTAGCTTATACAACTAGTGTCACACAGGAGGTGTGGGGATTAGTTTTCCCAGTTGCTAGAGTTCTCCTTTATATAGTTTTCAAATCAGGGTTTGCAATCTAAGTTACATTTTTTATCAAAGCATTCAATATTCACCGTTAGATAAAAACCTGATTAGATTCAAGCTAATATCTTTCAACTGTTAGATCGAACTTAGCTTTTTATACACAAATGAAATGTATCCTCATTTAGGTTTAGTAACCGTACCTAAACGTGTACACCATGTTGGATCAACCGTAGTTAACCGAGGTTAGCTATATGAAAACTCTCATATCAACCTTATTCATCGTAACCATAACTAGTTCAAATGACTCAAATGAAACTAGTTAAAGAGTTGTTCAATTGCTATATTCTCGTAGAAGTATACAAGAACACAATTGAAGCAAAATCGGTTTGATTCACTCGAATCAATTCATTAACATTATAGCCACGGTTTGCAAAGAATGCATTCCTTAATATGTAAATGTATTAGTTCATGAGCCAACCGATTTTAGAAATTTAACCACTCAAGTATGCAAACAGGTATGCATACTTAAGTAGCCGGTCTGAGTTTGGGTTCGCCAGTATGCAAACGGGTACGCATACTTAGTACACTTCCAAATCCCAGCAGAAATTCCCGGTCCTATACCTTACGTAAGTATGCGCACCGTTATGTGTACTTGGTACACGGAATTTCACAACTACAAGTACGCATACAGGTATGCATACTTTAGTTCCGGTTATGGATCACATACATGCAAGAATGCACACTATGTTTATAATCCAATGATGGTTAAGTATTCTAAACTCTTATTTCAATCATTGAAACTTTCTTAGAGGATGACAATAGCTGTTTTCACACACTATTAGCATCAAAGCGATTTTCAAGTTATTGAAATAATCATAACGAAACATTCCAAGTCTACACCAAATGATTGTATCACACAAACCATGTAAGATATTACTCGGCGATTTTCACATGATCATCTTTTAACTTTCTTCAAGAATATAAGATGAACTTGGTTGAAGCGAAATCTTACCAACACATATTCCGAGAAATATGTAAGCGAGTTAAACTCAGCTCGAAATCTCAAATGTGTATAATCGACAACTATATAGTAATAAGACTTTTGTCTCAATATAGGAGATATAGTAGAAATAGACTTTCCAAGTGATAGATGAGTTTTAGTCTCCACATAACTTTTTTTGATGAAGTTCCACAAGATCGCCTTAGTAGTTCTTCGTCTTCAATTGATGAACGCCATGAAGTCTAATGCTCAACTACACAATCTATCCTAGTCCGAGACATCATTATAAGTAGACTAGAAATCAAGACTTATAGTTTTGATCACTAACATTGACAAACAAGCTTGAGATAGCAACGCTTGCGAGTTCGACCGAGCAGTGCTCTAACATAACATACATCATGTCTGATGCAAAAATTGTCCATTAGTATTATAATGTGTAGTTTTCCCTTACATAAGTAGTTGCCAAATAAATATCAAAAGTATTTTCTGGAAATATGTTGCTTCGCTTAGTCTACGTTGAACAATTGTTAATGAATGCCGATTTTTAACATGCAATATGTGACAAGCCGGGCTAAGACTTAAGATTACGGTATCTTACTTATCAAACTCAAAGTCCCGGCAACTCATTGCATTTGTCTAAAACTATTATCTAATAATGCTTACATAACGTGATTTACAACACATAAGTTAAAGATTGCATATCTTTGTTCATCTTGAAATGTACAAGACATAACATTTTATTTCAGTTGTTTTGACAATCAAAACTTTGCTTTCCATTTTAAAACTACCGACAGTTGTAATCTTGTATCCAAAGATTTTGTAACTGCAAAAAAAAATTCAAATGCTGAACCGTTTTTGGATAGACTGTGCAGTGAATTAGAAACTCCAATACCTCTTGCAACGTAACTCCAATTGGAGCCTTTCAAAATGGGGTTTTAAAGTTAGAACCTCATCTACAAGTTTATTTATACCACAAACTCAAACGAGCAATTACGATGTCAGAAACTTTCCATGAACATGAACTGATTTCCCAGTTCGTTAAAATTTTCTTGCAACCTAACTTGACTTTGTCTAATTTCTAAGAACTACTTGCGCGAGTCCAAAAATTATGTGGTATGGTGGATCATTAAGGTATCTTTCCCACTCAATTAAAAAGACTAGTACGAAACCCTTTTCAATGGGGAGATACTCCCAATTTCCTAACAGATGTAAAAGACCTCGATTTTTACGGCCTATAATCTTTAAATTTGTTGCGAATCTCTACGTATATATATTTTCCTCCAAAAATCTATGATATGAAATACCTCAATTAAAAATTCCCTAATGAATGTACATCTTGTATCCTATATTTGTTTCAAACTATTAACATACCACAGTTTACGAACTTCGTCGAATTTATGAATCAAATAAAATTATTTTTCCTTTACATTGTCTTTTTTTGACCAGGTGCCATCTCAAACAAGCAAAAAATATACATTACATGTACTCAAATCACATCTAAATTTTGGTTTCAATGATGAATTCAAAATCATTACTAACTCGAAGCATTGTCAATTACATTGTTAGGGTACCGATCCTAACTCGTCATAAGCCATGGGTAGAACTCAACCCTAAAACCAGTTTACAAGTTCAGGGATCCCATTGAGTTATAAACTATCCAATTAAGTCTCATCTAATAAATGTGAGACTACAAACCCAACATCCCACCACGCTTCCAGACCCAACATCCTTATTATCCCATTCTATCGACACTGGCCTGGCGATAGCCCTTTCCCTTATGGCGTCTCCACTCGACTGCAAGTATTCAATATAGTGACAACTATACACAGGTGCACCAACACCTTAATCTAGCCTATAGGTCACCCCTTCCGTGGAGCGGGCATGGGTCGTGGTGGTTGGCTCTGATACCAAATGTTAGGGTACCAACCCTAACTCGTCATAAGGTAGAACTCAACTTTAAAATCGATCTACAAGTTGAGGGATCCCATTGACTTATAAACTACCCAATTAAGTCCCATCTAAGCGATGCGGGACTAAGGTCCCAACATACATCAATTTAATGCCCTTTGGATTCAACATGGGCCTCACCGTTAAATGACGATTCTTATATGTCATCAGAAATTAACTTTGTGAATTTAGCATATGGATAACAAGCCTAATCTAGGTTTCCTCATTGACCAATTTTCAATTTCCTTGAGGCGTTGCACCCATGGGTTGTGTGCATTATAATCAACACACACCATCACACAATGAGAATAAATAGTTCCAGTGGTTTTCATACACACATAATTGAACAACGTTGAACTGAAATTTAAATAACCTGCATATTTTTCTTCCTATGAGACAACATGGAATAATCATGCAAACCAAACAAAATTCGAAAACGTACGTGGTATGTTCATTTGTGATATATAACCACTTTAAGATTTTCAAAATGGTACCGTGCCCGTTGTACAATAAATCTAATATTAAAAAGCATCAAAATTATGAGAATTCGGGACTCACCAAACTATGTCCAGTGCAATCTAAGTATATAGCAATTGTTAATTTAACTAGTTCTATACTTCAACTGGTGTAGATTGTAACAAAATTAAATTAAACAATCTAAAATCCTAATGTGTAGTATATAATCAAGAATTAGATAAACGTTAGATGTCCGAAGATCGTTGGGAAATTGTATCTACCTTGGTTACTAAATGTTAATGCTACTACATAAATCAGCAACACCAATGTCTTTGAACTATAACAAGACTTCTTCTAAACACTTTGGGTGCAATCTGACTCGGACAACTTTACAATCCAAGTTATGATTCAAGATAGTCTTATTATGAAGTCACATAAACAGTGATACAAACACCTTATTGTGAATAAAGACAACATCTCGAGAAAGTTGTTTTGAGATCCGGTTTTACATGGTTAGTAAATCCAACCTTATGAAAATAGTAAATAAACAAGTACGAAGAAAGAAATGCACCATGACAACGAAAATCAGAAACGAAACAATCAAGTAGGCATATTGAGGTCGGTAATTCTTTACTTAAGATATTTAATGCTATGTATATAATGTTGTTACAGGAAATGACATATATCCAGTGTTCAACAATATCTCAATGTTATTCACAACGCTCAAACTACACCGCATACGAAAATTATAGCATAAACTCTCTTAACATACTCTAAAAAATGCATTCGATGAAAACTGCAAATTAAACTTAAGGATTATTTATGTATCTTCTCTCTCGGGAAAATGGATTTTTATTTGGGTTGAAACAATGCAACGGTTAGCCAAAAACTGTTTAAGATGACGGTTAGCCTAAAAGCACAAGTCCCAATGGTTGTTTTAATTCATTAGATTGCAACTCTTCATATTACACAATTACACTAGATGTGATCCTACATTCCTACCTGTTTACAATTTTTCATTCATATGAAATATCTATCCTACCTGTTTACAATTTTTCAATCACGTGAAAGATTTATTTCAAACAATACATACCGTTAACACAAATGAAAATACTTAGCTCTTTGACTTTTCCCACCGTAAGGTGTGTCAATTACTCATTAGTTACATATAACTTTTTTATGAGATCCACTATTTTTAGAAGAGTTAACTATTCTTAAATCTAGGTTTAGATCGGTGAAAAAAATCGGTTTGGGATTATTATTTTTTTCCCCATCAAAAACACTTTATAACAAACTTGTAACAAACTTTTACCAAAAATTGTGTTTGGTAATTTTTTTCCCAAAGTGCTTTTGGAGAGAAGCACTTCCATTTTAGGCCTGCTTTTAAAAGCTACTCAGCACTAGCTTTTAAAAACTGAAAAGCAGAAGCTGTGGGCCCACATAATTTGATTAAATTGATTCCTTATTTTAACCTTGTTATTTTATTATAAAGACAAATTTTACCCTTGAATATTATACACTTGTCGTTATATTTCTAACTTCTATTTTGTTCCTCTATTTTTCATTTTTTCTTTTGAAATAATAAACAAAAATATAATGATAACTAGAATAATTTTTTTTTTGAAACAAACCATAATTGTGAAATTATTTATTAAATTATACAAAATAAATTAAATTAATAAATAATAAAATAAATATTACATATATTTATTAAATATATTAGAATTGAAAATATAATTCATTTTAATTACAGTGTATTTAAAACTAAAACAAGTCTATTTTCGTCATTAACTACATTACCGTCGGTTTAAAATACCAATTTACCAAACAGAATTTACAATTTGTCAATTTCACAACACTTTTTAAATTATAGTTTACGAAACGTCATGTCGCTTTATTTTCACAGCACAACACAGCAACGCACAACACAACACAAAAGAAAGCGCTTTTCTAAAACTCAGAGTAATACCAAACTCACCTTTACCGTGAAAAATTTGTAGAGCGAAACTTAACGGTACAATACCGGATCACGGTTAGTCTAAATCCAATAGTAGCACATAATGACATAAACAACTAACACAGAAAAATTATCAGTATATTTTCGTTCTATACCTACCCAACCCCAGCACCGCCGCGTAACCGTGTAGGGTACCCGTTAACAGTAATAACCTTATTATAAGCATCCCGTGTTAAAAGAATAGTTTGTCCTGCTAAAAAGTGCAGTGACAACTATGTTTTAGAATAAAAAGGCCAAACATTAGTGAAAACAATCATCTATCTTTGAGGAAAAAAATAAAAATAAATCAAGTATCTGATTCTTTTATAATTGAAAGGTCCGAATTCATTCTTCAATGATTCTCTTGACAGTCCAATAATGAATTCCATCCATCTTTTAAGGGGTGGTCTTCTTTAGATTGATCAATACATTCACACCTACAAAAAAAGATTCCTACCTTATTAGAATTTTTTTTTTTTGATGGATACCTTATTAGAATTGTAAGTTTTAAGTAATCAAATCCTTTCATTATCTTCTCCCTTTTGTAAATACCTTCATATAATACATGTTCTAGACTATTGAGTATAGACAGATAAATACTTTATAATGAATAGTGGCTATAACTCTTGATCAAGAACAAAGAATAGTGGCAATAATTGAAAGAATATGATGAGCATAAATTGGCAAAGAAAAAAAAGAAAGAAAACTAAGTTTATTTTACTATAGTAGGTCTAGTGTGGGCTCATAAATTTATAACTTCCACATGCCACTCATTTTCAAAGCTAACCTCACCATATTAATATGAGCATAGACATTACATAATCTTCCTCCTTTACTTGCGTATTCATCCCTCAACCTCTCTTTCTTAAGTTTCATTTCTTCTCTCCAAATTTGTTCACTCGAAAACGGAGGAAAAAATACAGGAAAGAAACTTGTATGTTCTGCAAACAAACTAAAGAGACATATCTCAAAACAAAATAAAGAGTTCGTTTTTAAAATGTCTGTGCACAGGTATCGCGAGGAAGGTCTTACACTAATACTCCGGTTGGCGATTTTCGTATTCATTGTTGGAGTGATCACAACGAGAAGTAGTGGTGTAAATGCATTGAATTCATTGGTAGACAAAAGCAACGAAGTGAGTGCGTCCGTGAAGCTAGACGAAAACACGGTGGTTCCAGGTAATGAAAAACAGCCCAATACCGACGTAGGTGATGTAAAGTGCGTTCCATGTCAACAAAACATCCCTCCTCCGCCACCACCACCATCTCCGAAAGCTCCAACAAAGACATACTGTCCACCACCGCCTTTCTATTATATAACAGGTCAGCCCGGAAATTTGTATGAATTTGATCCGTATTATGCGGGAGCAGCCGGTGATCGAGTTCGGTTGTCTATTTTATTGGTAACCGGGTGTTGGCTAATTGGCATGTTTGGTTATTGATTCTAGGAACAGGCTTTGAGTGTGAGTTTAATTGATAATTAAGTAGGGTGTACTTAAATGATTCGGTTTATGGGAACAGCCCTAAAATTTAGTTGTAATAATTAATAGAGGCTTACTACAAATGCAAATTAATTTTCTTTCTGCATTTCTTGTTGATACGGTTGTCTTTAGTGTTTTTTATATGGTTATTTACCAATCGATGATGATGTTTATTTGTTGGCGGTGTATAAGACAGCTTGTGCTCATCATGTACTGGCAATTAAGTAATGGAAAAGAGATAGAGAATGACTGGAAATTGATTGGTGATGATTGATGATCAGTATAAGCAACGTAAAATAGGATTATTATATGGAGCTATTCATGAAACATGATGACCGAATAAGGATAAAATCCTTCACGTTTTATTTGTTACCGGGAATAACCCGTGCCACAGTGATACTGGTTAGGACTGAACCAATGTGGCATGATTCTAATAAATTGGCAGTAGCTTTATGAAAAAAGTGTTATAAAAATTATAGAAAACTATCTTATCGGAGTTCTTTAAAAAAATTGTCGTATAATACTTTACGGGTTAAATGGGTGTGTCAGATTTTGACTCTAATCTTTCGATTTAAGTTAGAATTATAAGAATCTCAAATTACGACACTTTTTTTTTTTTGATTGGTAAAGAAGTTTATTGATCAAAAAAGGAGAAGGTACAAAAAGGCTTGTACCACCCTCAAAAGTTACAAGGAGGCAGAAAAAACAAAGGAAACAAAGAAAGTAAGCACTACTTCCTAGTGAAGAGAATCCAAATACAAATTAGGCCAGTTCAACATAGCATCTCTATATGTTGGATTCTCTAAATTTTATAAATTCTTAAACACCAAACACCAAGTAAAAAGAGTGTATTTAATTTTATATTGCACCCCAACTTCATTACACTCCTTATCTGCCATGGTTCTTGAATTTCTTTCCAACCAAATGCACCAAATGATAGCTATTGAAATCATACTCCATATCTAAGATTCTTGAGAAGAACTGAGTGACAAATTCCAAGAGTAAATCATAGTGAATAAGTCATCAGGCATAACGAATTCCCAGTTCAACTTCTTCTGAAAATGAGACCAAATGTTTCTTGCAAACTGACAATGAAGAAAGAGATGATTGACTGTTTCATTTTCATCACAAAAGCTGCAGGTTTGAGATACAGTCATACCTCTTCTTGTGAGCATGCCCTTTGTTAGCAGGCTATTATGAGCTAGAGTCCAAAGAAAAAAACCAAATTTAGGAGGTACTTTTTGTCTCCAGATATAATTAAATAAATACCTCTGATTTTGGTCTTCAACTTCATGATTGAGCTTGTCATAGGCAGTTCTGACTGAAAAATCTCCCTTGATGTTTGGAGTCCATTTAATTTCATCTGCAACATCCCTGTTAAAAGTATAATTTTCTAGATTTCTCTGAATATCTTCAAACTCTCTTCTAGTTATTGCATTCATTCTTCTTGGAACTACCAGATTCCAGCTGTTAGAATCTTCCACAAACATTTCAGCAACAGTTTTGTCTTTGTGTCTGGAGACTGCAAAAAGATTAGGGAATTTTTATTGCAAAGAAATATCAAGCAACCAAACATCTTTCCAAAAGCTGACATTGTTACCAGAATGAGCTTTAAAATGAATATTACTTTTGAAAGTATCTTCACATTTCATAATGCCCTTCCAAAGAGATCTACCATAAGAATTCTTTGGAACTTTAGAGAACCAACCATTCAGCTCAGAACCATACTTTTCTTCTATAATTTCTCTCCAAAGAGCTTCTTTTTCATTTGCATATCTCCACAACCATTTTGTCAGTAGTGCCTTATTCATCTTTAACAGACATTTAATACCCAAACCTCCATCTCTTCTCTTTTTATATAAAGTTGGTCATTTAACAAGATTGAGTTTTCTCTTATTTTCATTATCATTCCACAGAAAATTTATCACAATACTTTCTAGTGTTTTTGCAATTGAGACAGGCATAACAAACAAGGACATATAGTAAACAGGTAAGCTGGTAAGAACACTCTTAATTAAAGTGATTTTACCTTCTCTATTCAACAAAGATTTCTGCCAACCAGATAATCTTTTTAAGAATTTGTCAATCACCAGATCCCATTTTTCCACTCCACCACTTTTGTCACCAAGAGATAAGCCAAGATAAGTAGTTGGAAGAGCACTAATGTAGCAGCCTAGAACCTCAGAGAATTGAGTCAAATCACCAGAATAACCAACTCCAAAAACTTGACTTTTTGCAAAATTAATCTTTAGCCCTGTGAGTTGCTCAAAAGAAAGAAGAAGCAATCTGAGATTCTTGATTTGATCAATGTCAGCATCCAAAAAGATTAAAGTGTCATCTGCAAACTGCAAATGACTTATGAAAGTACCATCCTTCACAGCCTGAAATCCAGAAATGAGAACTTGTTGTTGAGCATTTTTTTATCATGAATAAGAGAGCTTCACCAACAAGAAGAAAAAGGAAAGGGGATAAGGGGTCCCCTTGTCTGATTCCTTTCTTGGACTTGAAATAACCTGTGGCAGAGCCATTGATCAAAATAGAAAATCTTACATATTCTAGACAACATTTTATCCAACTTCTCCATTTGACACCAAAATTCATGAGACTCAGAATTTCTTCAATAGAATCCCATCTAACATGGTCAAAATATTTTTCTAAATCAACCTTTACAAGAATACATGCCTTCCCACTTCTGATTCTTGAGTCTATAAGTTCATTTGCAACAAGAACTCCATCTAAAATTTGCCTTTTTTTGATAAAAGCACTTTGCTGAGAAGAGATAATTCCTAGCAATGTAACTTTAAATCTATCTGCAAGAACCTTAGAAACTATTTTATAGACACCGTGAATCAAACTGATGGGTCTTAAATCTTTAATCTCTTCTATAGTTTCTTTTTTTGGAATTAGAGCTATAAAGGTGTTTTTTAGTCTCCAATCCAAAAAACTTATGTCTTGAAGTTCTTTGAAAACCATCATGATATCCTTCTTCAAAATGTCCCAGCAAAGCACATAAAAACTAATTGGGAATCCATCTGGTCCTGGGGCCTTGTTGTGACCTAATCTCTTCATAGCTGCCAAACATTCTTCTTCAGAGATCTCACTTTCAATCTAAATCTTTTGCTCTTCAGAAATGTTGTTGAATTGCACATTCTCCATAGTGACAGTCCTGTTTTATTGTTGTTAAAAAATGTTTTAAAAATGAAAAATGAGCCACAATACCATCTTTGATCTCTGATTCAGTAGTAGTCATTTCCCCATTTACTTTGATTGCACCAATATAGCTTCTTCTTCTTCTATCTGTGTCCAGCCTATGAAAGTATTTAGTGTTGTCATCTTGCAGTTTCATGTGCTCCACTCTAGCTCTAGCCCTCCATTTCTCAGCTTTAAGAATTGCCAGATTGCAATATTCCTTCCTTGCATTCAGCCTAGTATCCCATTGTTCTTCAGAAAGTACATTGTGTAAATTCTCCCCTGCATCTAGAGTGATAAAATATCCTGTAGCTCCTCCATTCTTCTGTCCAAGTCACCAAATTCTTGTTTGCTCCAAGTTCTTAAGAGTTGCTTCAAAAGTTGCAATTTCTTTCAAATTGTAAAACCAGCACTCCCTGTAAAAGACAAAGAAGACCAAGAAGAAGTGATAAAGGAAATAAAATCAGGATGAGTAAACCAGAAATACTCACATCTAAATGGACCTGGACCAGTCTTCACACCATCACAGAAAAGAGCAATGGGGTTGTGATTAGAGCATGGTCTTTGAAGAGCTTGTTGCATTACTCTTGGAAAATATTGCTCCCAAACTACTGAGATCAAAAATCTATCCAATCTGCTTCTAATGTTGTTAATTTGATTGTTGGTCCAAGTAAATGTTGCACCATTCAGTGGCAAGTCAAACAATTCATGTCTTGCAATGAAGTTGTTAAATTTTGTCATGCCTGTAGTAATTTCTCCAGAAGAAGACCTTTCATACAAAAATCTTATCTCATTAAAATCTCCACCTATCACCCATGGTAAATCCCAGTAACATCTAACTTCTTCAAGCTCTCTCCAAAACAATCTTCTTTCCTCAGTATTATTTGCATTTGGAGCATAAATCCCAGTGAAAATCCAATTGAAATTTGTGTCATACATTTGGCACAAGATTGTAATTGAATAATGTCCCACCAAAGAATCTAACACCTTAATTTTAGAAGTATCCCAGCAACACAGAATACCTCCTTACAACACTTACAACACTTAAAGCTATGCATTCGACAGTTTGGTTGCCACATTTTTTTTTTCTTTTTCTTTTTAGAATCAGTAGTAACCCAACATTATAAAATGTTTATATGAATCTAATCTAACTATAGTAAAAACTCCATATATTAATAGCCTTGGTACTTTACGAAATTATTAATATATGGAGTTTATTAATATAAGGAGGCATACCAAAAGAAATGATTTTTTTGCTAATTCAAAGTATGTAAAAGATAATGGATATGGATGTCTTCCTTAATCATTCAAATGAGCAGCAAGTCGTATATACCAAAAGTTTAAACATGCCAAGAAGCTTTAAACATGCTCGACAAGTTGGAAATATTTTGGCTTCAACAAGAAAGTGCCCGTAGTATTGAGATCTTACGCATCTGCAAACCAAAAGATGCCATAACAATCCAAAATTTTACATTATTTTCTCAAACAACTATAGATTAGTATTTTATTTCATATTAAATATCGATGTACAAGATCTATAAGTTTCCAGTAATGACGATTATATTAATATATGGAGGTAAACTCCTTATGTCGGGACTAGAAAAATCTATTAATATTAAAATGTGGAGGTTATTACTATTTGTAACTGGCCCAAGTTGGGACTATGGTTTTTTATTGATATATAGAGTTTATTAATATATGGAGTATCAATATATGGAGTTTTTACTGTAATATAAAGAAAAGACGTGTTTTCTCCGGTTGCACAGGAAATGACCAAATAACCATTATGTGTTTCTGATCTTTCTGATTCTGTTTGCAGTAAATTCGTTACAAAAGAAGGGCAGATTCATATTTAGTATTCTTTCTTTATTAAACCCACTGAATTCTAGCTTGCATTGAAGAACTCAGACCCAAATTCCAAGTTCGAGATGTTGCTTTCATTGTTTTGCTTTTATCGATCAAAACCAAATTCAAAGTCTATCAAAGTAGAAACAATAAAAACGGGAATCAATGTTTTACTACAACTGATTTAGTTAGGTTCAGATGGTATTACAAATTGAGGGTTTATAAAGATTAAAGCTTTGGCCAAAACTTGGAATAGATAATTTCAATTGTTGATGGTAACACTGATAAAGGTAAATTGGGGTAATTTTCCTCTTCAGGCTAATCATGATTTTTACAGATCAACTTATTTGTATCAACACATTTCACCTAGGGCTCCATAAATCTTACTAAGGTAATGAGCTGAACTTTTGCAACTTCAGTTTTGCGAAACCCGTATGATATTCGTATTTGGTTGCATTGTAGCTAGATGAAACCATATTTGTGGTAAACAACCAAGTTTGCTTACGTATTTCATTTGATTTTCTTTACCAATGTGATGTTTGAAGAAATACCTACAAGAAAATGTTACAAATCGCTTTGTGTTTGAAAATGAAACGGTGGAATTAAATGCATGTGCATCTAATTAGGAAGGGTAGTATCTTGGTACTTAGTGTTAGAGCATTGCTCGGTTGAACCCGCTAAGCACTGGTATGTAAAGGTTAGTTTCCATATTTTAGTATCAAAACTCAAAAGTCACTTGATTAGACTACTAGAGTCAACTTTGTTAGGTTAGACTAGGAAGTCTAGAAATGTTGAGACATACAAGTATTACTCTGAAGACCTGAATATTATGAAGACGTATCGACATTAACGAAGGCATTATCCTTCTACTTGAGGTTAAGAATACAAGACTTGACTTGTTTCCGTTTATATATATCATTACTTTCAAATCGTTTAGATTGAAAACATAACATGCGAAGTGTTAGAGCATAGCTCGATTGAACCCACCAAGCGTTGGTATGTCAAGTTTGGTTGTCATATTTTAGTATCAAAACTCATCTAGAGTCGCTTGATTAAATACTATAGTCAACTTCGTTTAGGTTAGACTAGAAAGTCTAGGAATATTGATACGTACAAGTATTACTCCGAAGACCTGAAGAATAAGAAGAAGTAACGACTACAACGAAGACATCATCCTTTGACTTGAGGTTTGTAATATTGACTTGATCTTGTTTCCATTCCTAACGTATCTTTCAAGTCCGATTATATTGAAAACATAACATGTGAAGCTGTATATATATAATACTCTAATGGTTATACTTGGTCATATCATTATAATCAAAGTTTCAAGGAATTTATTGAATTACGAAGTATAAACGTTTATCTTTTGGAACTTCGTAAATACGACATCAACATAATCTTTGTATTTAGTTACTTGATTATGTGTAAGATATAGGTGTGATTTTATCCTAGAAAACTATGTATTATTATATTAGTTTAAGGAAGTAAATGTATGAACTTGTTTCATAATCGAAAGGGAAATCATGATTGGTCTAAATCTTTATTGAATATCTTTTGGATGACAAATGCAAGATGACAAGGTAGAACCTATCTTAACTTATGTTGAGAATTGAGGTATAACTGGTCACAGCCTATAATGTGTAGCATGTTGTAATCGTTCACAAGCTACTTTGTGAAGCATGGTGTAACGGTCACAACATTGGGAAGTTAGTTGTAATCGGTCACAAGCTACTTTTGGAAGCAAGGTGTAACCGATCACAAGCTAATTTGGGAAGTTAGTTGTTGTTAGAGCAATGCTCGGTCGAACTCGCATACGTAGCTATCTCAAGCATGTTTGTAAATGTTAGTGATAGAAACTATAAGTCTTGATTTCTAGCTTATTTATAGATGTCTCGGACTAGGACATAGATTGTGTAGTTGAGCTTAGACTTTACGGCGTTCATCATTTGAAGACTAAGAACTACTAAGAGGAGCTTGTGGAACTTCATCGACAACAGGTATGTGGAGACTGAAACTCATCTATCACTTGGAAAGTCTATTTCTACTCTATCTCCTATATTGAGACATAAGTCGTATTACGATATAGTTTTCTATATACACATTTGAGATTTCGAGCTGAGTTTATCTCGCTTACATATTTCTCGAAATATGTGTTGGCAAGCTTTTGCTTCGACCAAGTTCATCTTATATCATGTGAAAATTGCCGAGTAACATCTTATATGGTTTGTGTGATACAATCATTTGGTGTAGTCATGGAATGTTTCATTATGATTATTTCAATATCTTGAAAATTGTTTTGATGCTAATAGTGTGTGAAAACGGCTATTGTCATCCTCTAAGAAAGTTTAAATGATTGAAATAAAGAGCTTAGAATCATGTAACCATGTTTGGATATAAACATAGTGTGTTATCACATTTGTGTATTAGTCCAAAACCGGGAGCCTGAAGTATGCGTACCCGTACGGGTACTGGCGGTTGTTGGATGTCTTAGCAAGTATGCATACCCGTATGCATACTGGCGGAAGTCTCACGTCCGTGAATTTCTGCTGGAGTTTGGAAGTGTGAATAGGTATGCGTACTGGCGTAACCAAACTTGGTCCGGCTACTTAAGTATGCGTACCCGTTTGCATACTTGAGTTGGTTACTTTCTAAAATCGGTTGTGTGCATGAACTTAAACATTTAAAAAATAAGGAATGCAATCTTTGCAAACCGTGGCTATAATGTTCATGTATTGATTAGAGTGAATCAAATCGATTTGCTTCAATTGTGTTCTTGTATACTTCTATGAGAATATAGCAATTGAACGGCTCTTTAACTAGTTTCATTTGAGTAATTTGAACCAGTTATGGTTAAGATGAATAAGGTTGATATGAGAGTAATCATATGGCTAACTTCGGTTAACTATTTGTGAGCCAACATGGTGTACACGTTTGGGTACGGTTACATAAACCTAAATGAGGGTATATTTCATTTATGTGTGACAAGCTAAGTTCGATCTAACGGTTGAAAGATATTAGCTTGGTTGAATCAGGTTTTTCATCTAACGGTGAATATTGAATGCTTTGTTAACAAGGTAACTTGGATTGCAAACCCTGATTTGAAAACTATATAAAGGAGAACTCTAGCATTTGGGAAACCTAATCCCCATACCTCCTGTGTGTTACTAGTTGCATCAACTAGAGTCGATTCTCCTTTAACCTTAGGTTTCTATCGAGACCCTGTAGGTTAACGACTTCAAAGACTTCATTGGGATTGTGAAGCCAGACCCAACTATTTTCTTTGTAGTTGCGTGTTCTGATCTTGCCCGATTCTATCGTATTGAGTACAATTGAAATAATTGACTCGAGATTAATTTCTCTGATAGGAAAGATAAAAGTAATCACAAACATCTTCGTCTCATCGTTTGTGATTCCACAATATCTTGTTTCGATAGTCGATTAAGATTATTGTGAGGTGATTGATAATATTAGGCTGTTCTTCGGGAATATAAGTCCGGTTTATCAATTTGTTCCTGTCACCTTGATTTATCAAAAGACATAACAAAAACTCTTGGGTATTTCTGTGGGAGACAGATTTATTCAATCTATAGACTTTTCTATATGAGACAGATTTGTTTATCAAGTCTTCGACTTTGGGTCTTAGCAACTCTTGGTTGTGGGTGAGATCAGCTAAGAGAATCAAGTGCGTAGTATCCTACTGGGATCAGAGACGTAAGGAACGCAACTGTACCTTGAATCAGTGTGAGATTGATTAGGGTTCAACTACAGTCCAGTCCGAAGTTCATTGGTAGTAGGATAGAATCTGTAGCGGCTTAATACAGTGTGGTGTTCAAACTGGACTAGGTCCCGGGGTTTTTCTGCATTTGCGGTTTTCCTCGTTAACAAAATTATGGTGTCTGTGTTATTTATTTTCCGCATTATATTTTGTTATATAATTGAAATATCACAGGTTGTGCGTTAAGTTCAATCAATTCGAATATCCAACCTTTGGTTGTTGATTTAAATTGATTGACACTTGAACATTGGTCTTTGGTACCGTTCAACTTGTTTCACATAATAATCAGGCTCGCGGATTTCTATCTGTTTGATTTGCTGATTACATTGTGAAACAGAGATATTAAACTCTTTGATATACTCTACTCTAGATTTAGTCTGACTGTCTAGTTGATTCTCTAGAAAAGTATATTGGAGTAAGTCCCCTCAGATTGCCAAACGAATTGCTGGGTGTGGTTGTTAGACCCCCGCATTTTAAGTTGTAATCAGTCACAAGCTACTTTGGGAACCAAGGTGTAACCGATCACAAGCTAACTTGGGAAGTAAGGTGTAACCGGTCACAAGCTACCTCTGGGAATCATGGTGTAACCGTTCACAACCTAGTTTGGGAAGCATGGTATAACTGGTCACAACTTACATCGTGAGTCATGGTAGAACCGAACCCAAGGATAAAAACCGAGTTTCCAATATCAAATATCTCTTTATGTTTTGTGTGAAGCTTGGAATTAGGATTTGCTGATATTGCTACTGTATTAACCAATGTTTTTTTTTTGATTGTAATGGTGATAATAGCTATAAATGTAATTCCCCAGTTCCCAGTTCTTTTTGGATTTTGAACTAAAGATCCACTATGAGTATGAACCGGTTCTCCCTCTCATGGTTTCATGCATTTGAGTTCGACTATATTTATAAAAGTCGCATTGGTACCGTTATAACGGTCCACTTAAACACTAAAAAGAATAAACAAAATACTATCGACTTAGCCCTACTTGAAGCTGTGAAGTGGGTTAAAGCAAAAGGTTATGATAAAATTTGCTTTGAAGAACGCCATCTCTTTTCTTAACAAACGTGGGGACCAGATTAGCTGGTTTAACAATTCTATTTTAGAGGATTGTCCTTTTATTCTAAGTGATTTTAGTTATGTTAAAATTGAATATGTCGGTAGAAATTTTAATGATTGGGCTGATAAAGTAGCTAAATATAGTAGAAGATTCAAAGGAAAATAGGCAAAATGCCCCAAAATCGGGGGTCACTATTAGAGCATAGCTCGGTTAAACCCACCAAGCGGTTGTATGTCAAGTTTGGTTGTCATATTTTAGAGAATCAAAACTTAATTTAAGAGTCGCTTGATTATGTACTAGAGACAACTTCGTATAGGTTAGGCTAGAAAGATGAGGATAATGAGACATACAAGTATTACTTGAAGACTTGAAGAGTGTGAAGAAGTAAAGAGCTACATCGACGACATCATCCTTCCTCTTGAGGTTAGTAATATTTTGACTTGAATTGTTTCATTCCCAACGTATCTTTCAAGTCGTGTTATATTGAAAACATAATTGCGAAGCTGTGAATGATTATACTATATTAGACAAAGTATTAAGGAATTAGAATACGAAGTATAACGCTTATCTTTTGAACTTCGTATATAAGGCATCGACATAATTGTATGAATTATATTGTGATTATGGGTATGGGTATGGGTGAAGATTTCGTCCTAGGAAACAATGTTTACATTCGTTTAAAGGAAGTACATTCATGAACTTGTTTTATGAATCGAAAGGTAAATCGCTGGGCTTATTGGTATTGTTATTCATTGCATATATTTGGATTACCAATATGTGTGAGTTAGTAGAACCGATCATAACTTGTTATGTATCTTGGTAAAACTAGTCACAATTCCTGACTTATGTATTGGTATGACTTTTATTAGTGTAACCGATCCTAAGTAATCACCTAAGATGGTATGATCGATAGTTGTAATTGGTGTGATCGATAATTTTAATTGGTGTAACCGATCCTAGTAATTGGTGTGACCGATCACAAAAGAGTTGTAATCGATCCTTGTAATTGGTGTAACCGGTCCTGGTAATTGGTGTAACCGATCCTGGTAACTGGTGTGACCGATCACAAGTAATACCATGAGAATATGGTAACCGGTCCTGGTAATTGACGTAACCAATTTGGTAACTAATGTAACCGGTCCCAGTAAGCATATTAAGGTAGAACCGATCCTTGTGTTTGGTAGAACCGTAAACCCATGATTAGTGTGTTGATTTGATCAATCACATAGTTCTTGGAAATCAGATGAACCAGTTCTAAACTTGTTTGGAAGTGTGGTACAATCGGTTCCAAGATTGTAAATATGAAAAAGGATTTACAAATAAATAAGATGTCGACATACTTTGAACATGTTCAGTAACTCTTATCTTTTATTGTTCAAAGATATTCCTTAATAGCTAAAGGAGATCCCGGACCGAAATAAGTTGAGAATCTTTTTATTAAGGTTGTTAATTTTTATATGCTTTTAATTACCAGCAATTAAAATGCATATCTCTTGAAAATAAAAATTGGTAATGAGCATTTACTAATTGGAGATTTTCTAGTAGGATTTCGGTTAATTTTGGACGGAGCATTTCCAGGAATTATGAAAACCGAATTTGGAAATATTGCATATCTTGAGAATATTTTCGGTTTTGGAAATTCCTTGGTGTCCAAATTTCCTTGTTCTATAAATATCCAAGTTTGCATTTCATGTAAACTATCCTAAGAGCCAGCAAAACACCTTGTTGTGTTGTTACTGGTGGATCCGTCTATTCGGAGAGGAAAGTACCCTAATTAGGCGAAATCTCTTACGACCGCTCGCTTTAAAGACTCCATGGGATCAAGAAGCTCTACGAGTACCGTTGGTGGGAAATTAGATAATTGCAGTATTATTAGTTTTCGATTTGATTTGATTGACTAACGGTTTTTGAACCTTGATTAAACAGAAGAGCCTTTGTCTGACTCATATCACTGGGATTGAATAGAGTTGATACCGAACAAATTTGTTGTTCCTTTACTGTTTGGAATACGAACCAAAGGAATTGTTCCAGTGCGTGCACTTATTGAATGTCGGAAGCGCAGGTATACTGAAGAAACTAGGTGAATTATAGGTTTAGTTTCTTGGTCTCAACTATACGAAGTTGGTTTGATTTTGTATAGCGACTTAATTCTGAGAGTATTAAATTCTGGACTAGGTCCCGAGGTTTTTCTTCATTTGCGGTTTCCTCGTTAAGAAAATCTTGGTGTGTCATTTACTTTTGTTTTCCGCAATTATAATTGTTGTTATTATAATTTAAAGTAAATTACACAAACGTTAACTCCGTATTACTTGATAGTGATCCTATAGAGATTGGTTAAGTCCGAACCTATTATCAAGTAATCACACTTTGATTGTTGTATTGTCTCGATCTCGTATCCATTGACGATCATACAAAGTGTGAATACCGATTCGTTGTATTGTCTCGACTCAGTCCATAGACAATCACTTTCGGTAAGAGGACTTATAGGTGTAAAAGTTTTAGATTGAGGTATATTTGGGTACCCTCGTCTATTCAATTGGTATCAGAGATGGCAAACACGAAAATATCTAAAAATTTGTGTTTGGTGCGATCCAACCTATAAGAAATGAATCTTATGAATGATTCAGTTAACGTACCACCAAGATTTGATGTGAAAAATTACTCTTATTGGAAATCTGCTATGAGAACTTTTCTTCAATCTCAAGATTTCAATACTTGGTTGTTAATCGAAGACGGATACCAACGTCCGAGAGAGGAGTATTCTGAAAACGAGTTTAAGCGTTTAGCGTTTTACATTTATGAAGAAAGAGCTCTTGCGAAGCAGAATTCTGATGGATTAAATGCCATAATACATGCCGTAAGTCATGATCTTCTACATCATGTTCTGTCATGTGAAACTTCTAAAGAAGCATGGGATATTCTTGAGACTGTATTTGAAGGGAATGATTCCGAAAGAGAAGCACAACTCTTATCTTTCTCTTCTGAATTAGAATACCTTAAAATGGATGATAACGACACCTTCGAGGAGTTTAACTCTAAACTTTCTGAGATTATTAATACCTCTTTCTCTCTTGGAAGGGCTATACCTGAAAAGGAAATAGTATACAAAATTCTCAGATCGTTACCATCCAGATACGAGTCTAAGAAACATGCAATAATAAAAGCCAATGATCTTTCTACACTTTCTCGAAGATCTCTTGTAGGAATGTTAAAGATCTTTGACAAAGAAACTCTGCTGAAGAACCGAAATATTGGTTATGATATCTCAACTAATTCAAATCAATCTTCGAAAGAAGTTTGTTTTAAATAAGTCTGAGAAAAGTTGTCAAAATGATGAAATATTTGAGCTTGACTCAACAATTGTACTCATAACACAACGGATTAAGGATGCTTTATTGAAAAATAATTCAGATCCTGATATATTATTTTTTTGTCATAAAAAGGGTAATGAAAAAATCCAATGTTTCAAATGCCATAAATTCGGACATATGGCAAAGCAGTGCTCCAACAGAAAATCTCAGAAGTGGTAAAAGGCTTACATCTCTACTCTAGATGATATCCAAAGGACAAACCCTATGAAGGAATACCTGGCCATAATGCACTTCTTTCCAAATCTAACAGTGATATACATTGTGAGTCTAATCAACTCCTAAATGACTGCTTAGAAAAACTTGAGTGGGGAATCAAGGAAAATCAAAGTTTGAGTCTAGAACTTGAATTTTTTTTGAAAACCCTGTCAGATAAATCTCAAGGGGTAAAATCTGAGCAAGAAGAAATGGTTGACAAACCAAAAGCATCAGAGGGCAAATCTTCTGGTAATATGTTAAACTCTTTATGTGAAGAAGATAATCACACTGCAGTGTTCTGTGTAAATGTCCAACAAAACAAGTTCATCAAAGCTCTTCACAAGGGCATAAATATTTTGAAGGCTGGTGAGTTTATAAGATCTCAAAAGGGAACCGCAGACTCTTGCATTAACAAGAGAAAGAAAGAACATAGAGAAACACAGCCTATTGTGTTTATAAATCATCCTAAGGATGTCTGTATTGGCTATGGTGAGTTTAAATCTCACCTCAACACACACTGATTGTGTTGAAAGATGCGTCCTCACTTGTTACCCAAAATTCTAAAATGTGAGGAGGCATAAATCTGGGCAGTATGTACATATCTGTTCCATAGTAAAATATTCTTAATCGATATCTTTTACTTTTGGGAAAAAAATATTCGGTTTCCATAAACCAAATTATATCATCCCTTGATTTTCTCCAATTCTTATATATTCCTCTTGTCTGAAAGAAGACTAGCCTGCTTCAATGGAGAAATCAATAAAAGAAAGGTCATCTCTTAATGATTTAGCACTCTATGCATCGGTTATGACCGAAACTCATGATGCCTCTCAACGCAATCTCATAGATTCCACAAGGAAACAGATTCTTACCTTCAGAAATTGCATTAGACACCATGAGCAAATGATAAAGGATTCAAAAGAAGTACTTACTGATCTTAATTCTCAACTGGTTGAGATCAACAAACTTTCTACTGGAAAGGGAAACGCTCAGAAGAATTTGAATCCAGTATTTGAAAGCGATCTTTACAAGACTCACGATTAGCAAACAAGATATACATCAGTTTTGATTTCTTTCAATTATTGTGTAAGGTCTATTGCTGAATAAAACTATCTATTTAGTTATGAATAAATTATTAGTTTATAATTTTTCTTGTGATAGTTTTTCAATTACATAGCCTGTGCTTGATTTATATTATTGCTATGTGTTATGGGATGTTTGATTTCGGTTTTCTAAACCTTAATATTTGATCTCATATGATGTGTGGACCCTTATGGTTTGTGTGGCTTTTTGATTTAGCGGGATTAAGTTCTAGCCCATGTTGGTAGGCTTTATCAAAGGATCATAAGGTGTTCCGATTGAAACTCATATGTGAAAAATTCACAACATGTTGAATCTATTTTGGTTTAGTGTAAAAGCATATGTGTTTCGGGGTTTTCAACTTTTGCTATGCATTAGTTAAAAACCGATTCAACATTTCTCTGGTAAAGGTTGCTTTTGTTGTTGTTCTTTTGTTCTTGCGAGAGGATGACAACATAATGGGGGAGAGTTCTAACTTGAACTTGCGCTTAATGATATATCTTTCTGGGGTGAAGAGGATGCGGAATTTGAGGTAACGAATTTGTTAGTTAATCGTTTTCCTGTTTAAGAAAAGCTTGAGTTTATTGCATATATTTTGCTTTTGCTTAAAAAAATTCGGTACAATTGATGTTTATTCCATTATGTGTGTGTGGATGTATGTGTATGTAATTCAATATTTTCCGATTAAGAAAAACTGGTTTGATATCTTTCTTTATTGGTTGGTATCAATTGTTTTAGACTAAACGAAATTTAGGTGAAATTGCAGTGCTGTAATGTCTATGTTTATTTCAATTTCTTCCGGTTAAGAAAAATAATTGCGCAAGTCGATTTATTTGGTTTGTACGTATTGTTTCTGGCTTAACAAAATATGGGATCATTTGTTTAGTCCAATTCGATTCCGGATAAGAGAAACTAAGTTAATTCTGATCTTAGTTAGACTTATCAAATGTAAAGGATTCGGTTATTCAAGTCTAATCGAATGCCTTGAAAAGAAATATTAGTTAACTAACCTAGTATTTGTCTTTTATAAAGTGAAAGGTCTAAGTTATTGTCTGAATAATTAGTGCCTGATGGGACATGCTTGGTTTTAATATTTTTGATGTTTCATGCTTCGTGCTTACAATTATTACTTCAAGAACCAAATTAGAGGCAAATATTAGAGTCAACTTAAAGAAAAATATTGCATGAATATTGATTAGAATTTATCAAATAATTGGTCAATGGTGGAATCCAAAGTCTCGGTGTCTTTTTTATAATTTGATACAATTTTATTTTAGTTAATTTGAATCTAAAAGAATCCTTCACCAGTTCGAGAATCGATTCCTATTACCACCACTTTCACTACAATTAAAACTCACATCAATAGGGTTCCCAAACGATTGCCCCAAAGGTGGCCGGTCAAGTTACTTTTTTAAGACGTTCAATTCACGACTAATTTTAACGATCTCTAAAACAACGATGTTTCCTGTACATAAATTATCTTCAGCTGCTTGTTTAAAAGTGATGCTTTATATACATCGATCATAAGCGATCTTTTATAAATATTGATTTCACAAATAATTTATTATTTGACCTAAAAGCACTATGTGCTTCTTTTAGCGGCGAGTCTCACGACTTCACCCATTTACTCGAGACATCAGGGGATGCTCACTGGGGTATTGGTCTGGCGGTTTACAGCGTGCGGCGTGCAACGCGCCCATTACGAGAAAGTGTCAGGAGAGGACGAACGGTTAACAACAATGGGAGTAGTGGGTGAAAGTGTGACCAAGTTTTCCCTCGTAATGGAAACATGGTGATCACCACTTTTTACACAACCCCACTTCTCCACTACTTAACTGCCTCCACTTCTTACGATATCAGGGGTGCGCTCAATGACTTGTATAAATAGGATTTCAACCTATTTCAACACAGAACACAAGTATCCAGAAACCATATTCTGATACAAGTCATTAAACATCCACACCTTTATAATTCAACATTCTGATCTCAAACACCTTCTTCGCTTCCCTCCCTAAGATCAACCCTTCTCCTTCACTTTGTGACCGAATTGAATCTGGAACGGCCATTTCTTGGTTTAGGATAGAGTCTTACAGATTGATCTCTCGAATTTAAAAGTACTCATGTGCAGTGCATTTGAATAGGGTTTGAATTCGTTTCTCATCAACACACCCAAATTTACCAAAAACAGCAGAATCAGTTTTACCCCAAAACGACCGGCGACCACAGTGGGAGATTAATCTCTCGGTTGCAATTTCAAGCTTTCGCAAAGATGGTTGGTCTTAGGGATAATACAACTACATCAGATCCCGACCAGAACCCCTCAAATGGTAATGTTCCTCACGTCCCTTCGAGCGATTCTGGTTACAATTAACTTTCATATTTTACTACCCCCTTTGTCTCTGTTGATTCAATCGATGGAAAAATCCCAACTATGGCTGAACTAGCGCAGAGACAAGAAATTTCATCAAGAAATGTGGACCGGCTGAAGGGAGCAATTGACAACCTATTCACCTACCTAATACACGTGACAAGAATTTTAGGAGCGGAAGTGGTGGAACGTCCAAATCTCTCGACGGATGATCGTCCTCAAAACAGTTGCACTACCAATCAGAAGCCGGTGGACCAGGAAGCGGCTTCTCTAGTAGAAAGTTTATGCGAACTTCTACACCTATCGAATGATCAACGAACAGAGACATTTGCTGCAATCAACCAGATATCTCTAGATACGCGTTTGGCTCTTTCGCATCCAGAAGCCTCAAAAACATCAGAGATGTCCGTGAACAATGTTACGTTTACTGAAGGCGACATGATAGCAGAAGAGGGTCATAACAGAGCCCTACATGTTACTGCGTGCATCAAGGATTCAGAATTCAGAAGGGCTCTCATCGATACGGGAGCATCCTCGAATGTTATTACTCTTAAAACTCTCAGGACAGCCAAGGTTCGACCAAACAAAGTTGTGCGGCATCCTACCATGATGACAGATTTCGAAGGAAACCAAACCAGCACGTACGGGTACGTTAATATTAATCTATCAGTAGGGCATGTCCAATCGAAAGTAAAATTCGAAGTGATAGAGAGGGAACCGGACTACCACATGATACTGGGAAGGCCATGGCTTCATGATAATAAGTTATCCCTTCAACGTATCACCAATGCCTTAAAACTGTGCTGAATGAAGAAATCATTTGCATTCCTGCGTCATTGTCTCCTTATGCACCAATTTGTAGCATGGAACTGTTCGATCCAAAGGAAAATCCACGAGATTCATCAAACAAGGTCTACTGTACTCTACTCCCCACGTGGGCGTCGATTGAGGAGGAAGACCGGCTTGCATCGTTGAACAGAGAGACCAAGTCTTATGGCGCGCCTCTGCTAACAGGACACGCTAATCCTTCTTCACCAAGCAAAGACTTAGCTCGTCCTCATACCAAGAGGGAACGAACTTTTGTGGCGAGTCGTGACCAAAAAGGGAAAACGGTATACCGGTGCCACTGTTAGCAAATAACAGGGGAGACTGTTGCCCAGTCTCTCCACCCAATGGAATGATACAATAACGACAAGCTGCAAGAAGAAGTTCCAGATGCTCCACGACAGTTGCAGGATGGCACCGACTCTACGACTTATTAACTCGAAATCATCAACATCGGGGATGAAGACTCTCCAAGGCCCATCTCCTTCAGCGGACGAACGCATAAAACTTGTAAATCTTCTTAAGGAGTATCAAGACATATTCGCATGGACCTATGAGTAAATGCCCGGTTTAGACAAAAAATTGGTCACTCATCATCTACATGTAATACCTGGATCCATGCCAGTCAAATAATCTCCAAGGCAGTTCAGACACGATGTAGAGGAACAAATCAAGATTGAGATTCAGAAGCTACTGGCCGCAGGTTTCATCAAGCCCATTCACCATCCTACCTGGTTAGCCAACGTGGTTCCCATAAAGAAGAAGAACGGTCAAATTAGGTGCTGCGTTGATTTCAGATATCTGAACAAATGCTGTCCCAAAGACGATTTTCCCCTTCCCAACATCGACATGCTAGTAGACGCTACCAGCGGACATGGCATGTTCTCCTTCATGGATGGATATAGCGGCTACAACCAGATAAAGATGTATGAGCATGACGCAAGTAAGACAGCTTTTCGAACCCCTCTCGGAAACTTTTATTATACCGTGATTCCCTTTGGTTTAAAAAATGTTGGTGCTACCTATCAACGCGCCATGACCGCAATCTTCCATGACATGATGCACAAGCAAGTTGAAGATTATGTAGATGACATAGTAGTCAAACCAAAAACTCGAGAGGCTCACACAGACGTTTTGCGGCAAGTGTTTGAAAGGTGCCGTGAATACAAACTGAAGATGAACCCTTTGAAATGTGCTTTTGGGGTCACTTCTGGAAAATTTCTAGGATTTCAAGTAACTGCTGAAGGAATTAAGGCCAAGACTCAAGCTATCCTCACGATGCCTCCTCCGCAAACTGTGAAAGAACTCTAGAGCTTCATGGGCAAGGTAAACTACATTCGGCGTTTTATACCTGGATTAGCCCAGCTTATTGCTTTATTCACCCCCTTGCTAAAAAAGGGAGCAAGCTTTGTTTGGGCCACGCAGCAACAAGAAGCCTTTCGGAAGATTCAGCAAATAATGTCATCCCCGGCCATTATGAAATCTCCCATATAGGGGAGACCGTTGTGCCTCTACGCTGCTTCCAGCGATGTTGTTGTTGGTGCCCTCCTTGCTCAAGAAGATGATGAAGGGATTGAACACCCTATATACTACTTCAGTCGTACTTTAAGAGATGCTGAACTCAGGTATCCTAAGGCAGAAAAGGCGTGTCTAGCTCTAATTCTCGCTATTCAAAAATTCAGACACTATTTGCTATCAAACAAAGTAGTGCTAATAGCTAAAGCTGATCCCGTCAAATTCTTTCTCTCAAAACCGGCCTTGATAGCAGGCCGGCCAAATGGTTACTCCAAATGTCGGATCTCGATATAACATGCACCCCTCCGCGGGCTATTAAAGGACAAGCAGTAGCAGATCTACTAGCAGCATTCCCGGGAGAAGGTACTACTGCACTGCACGAAGATCTCCCTGGGAAGTTTCCAGAAATATCTTTTGTCAAAGAGGAAGCGTGGCTACTGTATTTCGATGGATATGCTACCCCTAGCAGTAATACCGGAGGAGCAGCTGTAGTTCTAGTGTCTCCAACTGGTGAAGTCTTTTCGCATTCTTTCAAGCTGGACTTTCAGTGCACCAACAATTTAGCAGAATACGAAACTTTCTTCATAGGATTGTTGCTACCCAAATAAGCAGGAGCAACACATTCAGAAGTAAGAGGCGTCTCTAAACTACTGGTCAATCAGATGAACGGAGTATACTCGCTCAAAGAGTTAACACTGGCCCCATATAGATTTGAGGCGCAAAAGCTATTAAACTACTTTTCTGATGCAACTATAACTCATATCGGCCGCAATAACAACAAACACGCTGATTGCTTAGCTACATTAGCCTCGAAACTGCAATTCGAATGCTTGGAAGAAACATTGACAGTGAGGAGGCGGACCGTGGCGTCTACGTGGCTTTTACAATCCAAAGATGCTGAAGCTAGCGATTGGAGAACTCCGATTATTCAAGAACTTAATAGTTCGCTTTCCCAGGGAAAGGTTAGTTTCAAAATCCTACAAAACTTCTTCATGCTCCACGGAGTTCTATACCACCGAAACCCAGATGGATCCCTATCAAGATGTCTCGGAGACGAAGAAGCACAGCTACAACTTAATCGTATTCACGGTGAGATCTATGGACAAACACTAGTGGTGACTCTTTACTGACGTCTTCAACGCCTTGGCTACTACTGGCCGGATATGGAGACCCAATCTCGATCACTCCAAGGTTCTTGCTCCAGTTGTCAAGCACCACCACATCAATTAGAAGTATTTAACGTTGGCTATACTGGGGACTGGCGAGAACCATACGTCAACTATCTTCGTGATGGTGTGCTACCTGCCAACAAGAAGGATGCGGCCAAGATAAAGCAAAAGGCCAAAAGATTCGTATTCCATGAAGGAGTCATGTACCGCAAGAGTTTTGGAGGCAATCTGCTACGATGTTTGGAAAAATATGAAATCGCGACTATGTTAAGAGAGACGCACGAAGGCAAACATCAAGGAAAAAAGAAGTTGTTCCTCCAAGTACACGAAAAGTATTACTGGCCAACTATGGAGGATGACGCAGCAGCGTTCATTCGGAAATGCCATGAATGTCAGACCCACGGGAATCTCATTCACGTGCCTTGCACCCCGCTTCATTCGGTGAGTGGTCCATGGCCTTTCTACAGCTGGGGACTTGATATTGTTGGGAAAATCAATCCGCCATCATCAAAACAACATGAGTATATCATAACCGCGACGGAATACTTTACCAAATGGGTTGAAGCTATTCCTCTTCGGGGAACCACTGGGGCGACAATCGCAGCATTTATTAAGGAATACATCATTACTGATAAAGTCACTCCCTTTGCTAACAAGCAAGTACAAGGATTGCTCGAAGAATACGGAATTAAGCAAGTCTTCTCCACTTTTTATTACCCTCAAGGGAATGGGCAAGTCGAAAGCACCAACAAAACTATGATTCGAATCCTCAGTCGAACAGTGCACGATAATATCAGGACATGGCATGAAAAACTGCCAATGGCACTGTGGGCATATCGAGCGGCGCCTAGGAGCTCTATTGGCGTTTCTCCTTATTCACTTGTCTATGGCGCAGACGCAATTCTCCCAGCAAAGATTAAAATCCCATCAGCTAGGATTGCAGCAGCAAGTGGAATCCAATGGAATGAGGCCGAAGCATCGAGTTCCAGAATTACGGAGTTAGATACTATGGACTCTAGGAGAGTTAAAGTGGAAGAACACGCTCAAGCGTACAGAAATAGGATCTCCAGCGCATACGATAAAGCTGTAAAACCACGAGTTTTTAAAATGGGAGATCTGGTGTTAAAGACTGCTAAGCACATTCAGCAAGACATGTCGGCACCAAAGTTTTCTCCAAAATGGGAAGGTCCCTACGTGATCACCAAGGATTATAACAGTGGCTACTACAAGATCGTCAAAGAGGATGGAGGTAAATTGGAAGCAGTCATCAATGGAAAGTGGCTCAAGGCATACTACGCCTGACCATTATTCCACCCCTCACCGCCTCACGACATGGAAATCAGGCATTTTTTCGTTCTTCTCATATCTGAGTTATCAAATTCTTCATTAGTTAAAGCATATTAATGTAAACTCCATTCGTTTACCAATACCCAATGCAATTCATTTTCCAAAAACAATGTTCAAGACCTAAAACAAAAGGAGAACGATCAAACGTTCTCATGCCTACTTATTCAAAAAATAAAAAATAAGTATAGATCAGAAAAGGCCATCCAACAAGTTGTAGTTCCTTCAAAGCATCACCTTCAGCCTATCCTGATACCTTTCAGTCCTACTCTTCAAATTTTGGATTGCATGTTCCATCTTCTCAGATTCCGCAGCCAAGGCCTTTTCCTCTTCCAAGATAGCTTTCGCAGCATGAACAACATTGGCGATGATACCAGCTCAATCAACTTTGATAATATCAATGCGCTGCCGCAACCAGCTCACGTTGAACTCCATGGATTCACAGGTAGATACCATGTTCTCCCACTTTTCAACGGTTAATTCGGAAACATCACGGATGGATGTACTTTCTATCTCCGCAACCATGGGCAGAAGACAGTTCACCGTAGTGACCAAAGCCGACGAACAATGTCGCACTACATTCCTGGTAGCGATATGGCCGTACTTCTTCCATATTTTCGTGTACAAGGGCACAAACTCCTTCCGTACCAGGAATTCATCGACAGTCCGGTAACTAGAAGATAAACACTTCATGTGAATATCAAACGGCAAACCTGCATTGGGGTACTCATAGGAGAAGACACCCAAGTTAGCGTCTTCCAGGTCGGTAGGCGTGTTTGAACTTGAAGGAAGAGGAGTGGTCAGATCATCATCGTCAACCACTGCTACACATGTTCCAACCGGGTACCTTTACAAAAAAAATTATTATTATTACTTACGGGCTATGGCAAATGAATACCTGTTCACCAGTGAAAAAGTATACCGGTATGATCTTCTTGACTCATAGGATTCGTACAGGGGAATTGTCACGAGACTCAGTGATTCGTCCACTCTAAAAAAAAGATGATTAGACGTCAAAAGAAAAGGAAGAGTTACCACTTCAAAATCAGGAGATGTTTAAAGTCATACTCTGGATACAAGCCGCCTGCGTTTGGTAGAAAGATCTGACCGAGACGAAGAAGATGACCCACTTCTGTCTTACATGATGAAAATGATGGGGATTTAGCAAGAGAGTCTTATTCCAAATCGAGAAGGATGGTCTAATTTCACCTGCATATGTATATACGCCGCAGAAACCCTAGAAAGAGACGGACGCTGAACAATCTCAATAGGACTTATCCGATGGATAAGGATTCAACGCCAACCAAGTCGTGCTTCTTGTTGAAACCCTAGTTAAAGCCGAGAAAAGACTGTTAGACTCGAAACCCTAATAGAACGTGCTCGCTAGTATGGCTGGACAGTAATCAGCATACCCGAGAGGTACAATCGTGGTTTGGCGTCCCGAGTTACTGTTTCGAGACAGCTGCCGCTACCCTGGTAACTTTTATTCACTTTGACTTGATTATTTATCTCTTCGACTGTCACCATTTAGTGCTTACCCCACAATAGTGTCACTATTACGTGCTAAGCAGGGGACTTAATGTTGATGGTGGTTTTTAGTTCAGGGCTAAAATCGTGAAACCCTGTATTTAATACGCTGTCATCCTGCAAAGGAACAAAATCCATTTGAAAGTAATGAGTGCATAAACCTCTTCACTTACATATGTATTGAACAATTCAACATATTTATGAAACTTATCCAGAATGGTGCGTGAAACAACAATCCCAGATATTCTGTAAATTTTAATCTATTGCATTATTCACTAATGCATGACCTGCCTGGTATTTTCCTATGCTATGTTCCCAGCCGAACCCTCAATATTGGCATGACATGACGATTAATGTTCACTCGCAGCGGAGTAGCATGAATCTCCCGAAATGTCAGTATTGTGACTTGCATGAAAACACTCACGTAGGCTACACCACTCTCTGATAAAGAGATTAGCGTGTTTACACACTTTTTAATTAAAAGTTAGTGCGATCGAACGCGTTTAAATTCCTTAAGGAAAATCTAGACTGTCCATATCAGTCTTAAAAAATGATCACGGCCACACGATTTGGCCACACGATTCAACAGGCCTAGCCTACTCCTAGCGGAACTAGGCGATCATCATGATGACCACCAGCAGGCCCACTAACATCCCGACCGATAGGATTCCATCTAGCACACCCGCAACGCCTTTGAACGCTAACCCTAACATGGGTGATCGCGCTGTTGAAAGATGAGCTCAAACGAGTTAAGACCTACAAAAACGGTCTCAAAAACATCACGACCGCCCAACTTATCTATCCTAGTTGGACGGCTTAGATATTCTTTCGAATGATCAAGGAGGTGCTAACGCGTTCACCGGCAACCCATCTCCATACCTGGTTTATCGAACTGCACATAGCAATCCAAGAGCACGTCAAACCGTTTGCCCAAAGTAGGGCGATCGCGCGCTCTTTAAACCCTAAATTAAGTCAGCAACGTTATGCAACTGCCGCAAATTGATCGTGTTCGTCCATCTTCTCCAGCTTGGTCGAACAGCTTAGATCGGATTCTAGATGGACAACAACGTGGCACTATGATCACCGGCCACCCCTCTTCCATGAGGAGCGATCGGCCAAGCCACAGATTTCTCATATGGCCTCCGAACGATCACCCAAAAGAGGCTGGTCGCGCAATTTGCATAATCCTTCGGCAATACGCAACTGTCGCGAATCATCTCGTCCATCCAACTTCGCTAGCCTAGTCAGATGGTTTAGATTTATTTTCAGGAGGCCAACGAGGTAACGCTGTGATCATCGGCCACCCCTCTTCCACAGGGAGCGCTCGACCAAGTGGTAGCTCACTCGTAGGGTTCCCAAACGATTGCCCCAAAGCTGGCCGGTCATGCTACTTTTTTAAGTCGTTCAATTCACGACTAATTTGAACGAGCTCTAAAACAACGATGTTTCCTGTACATCGATTATCTTCAGCTGCTTGTTTAAAAGCGATGCTTTATATACATCGATCATAAGCGATGTTTTATAAATATTGATTTCACAAATAATTTATTATTTGACCTAAAAGCACTATGTGCTGCTTTAAGCGCCGAGTCTCGCGACTTCACCCATTTACTCGAGACATCAAACATGTCACAAACCGAGGAATGCTCACTGGGGTATTGGTATGGAGGTTTACAGCGTGCGGCGTGCAACGCGCCCATTACGAGAAAGTGTCAGGAGAGGACGGGCGGTTAATAGCAATGGGAGTAGTGGGTGAAAGTGTGACCAAGTTTTCCCTCGTAATGGAAATGTGGTGATCACCACTTTTTACACAACCCCACTTCTTCACTACTTAACTCCCTCCACTTCCTACGAGATCAGGGGTGCGCTCAATGACTTGTATAAATAGGATTTCAACCTATTTCAACACAGAAAACAATTGTTATCAACACAAGTATCCAGAAACCATATTCTGATACAAGTCATAAAACAGCCACACCTTCATAATTCAACATTCTGATCTCAAACACCTTCTTCTCTTCCCTCCCTAAGATCAACCCTTCTCCTTCACTTTGTGACCGAATTGAATCTGGAACGACCATTTCTTGGTTTAGACCAGAGTCTTACAGATTGATCTCTCGAATCTAAAAGTACTCCAGTGCAGTGCATTTGTTTAGGGTTTGAATTTGTTTCTCATCGACACACCCAAATTTACCAAAAACAGTAGAATCAGTTTTTACCCCAAAACAACTGCAATTATCTAGTTTCACACTAATGGTACTCGTAGAGCTTCTTGATCCCACAAAAGTCTTTAAACGAGCGGTCGTAAGAGATTCCACCAGAAACAACAAGAAATGAAGTTTGCCTGGCCCTTAGGATAGTTTGCTAGAAATGCAAACTTAGGTATTTATAGACCAAGGTTGTTTGGACACCAAGGAATTTCCAAAACCGAAATTATTGTTAAGATATACAATGAATGCCCAAATTCGTTTTCCCTAATTCCAATAAATATAGTCAAATATTTTTCCGAAAGCTCTCATAGAAAATCTCCAATTAGTAAATGCACATTACTAATTTTTATTCTCTAGAGCTATGCATTAATTGCTGGTAATTAAAGCAAATAAAACCAAAAACCTTAATTAAAATATTCTTAATTTATTTCGGTACAGGATCACCTTGAGTACCAAGGAATATCATTGAACAATAAATGATAAGAGTTAATGCTCATGTTCAAAGTATGTTGACATCTTTACACAGCAAACCCTAATTCTGAAACTACACAAGTTCATGAAGAAAATATGTAATTAATGGAAAAACGGATTTACATCTTGGAATCGGTTCTACCACACTTCCAAACAAGTTTAGAATTGGTTCTACCAATATTCCAAGACTTCTATGTGATCGGTCATACCAAGTCATAATGGTTAGTTGTGATCGGTCCTACCAAGTCACATACATGGGTTCGGATCGATTATACCAATCACATGGATGGATTCTACCTAAACACGGTACCTACTTGTGATCGGTCATACCTGTCACTAGGATCGGTCATACCAATTACAAGGATCGGTCATACCAATTACAAGGATCGGTCACACCAATTACCAGAATCGGTCACACCAATTACAAGGATCGATCACACCATCTCATGTTGATTACTTAGGATTGGTTACACCAATTACTAGAACCGGTCATACCAAATCATAAGTCCAGGTATTGTGATCGGTTATACCAAAATACATAACCTGAGTTAATATCGGTTCTACCAACTCACACATATTGGTCATCCAAAGAATATGCAATGAATAGCCGAACCAATATACCTATTGATTTCCATTTCAATTCATGAAACAAGTTCACGAATGTACTTCCTTTAAACAAATGTAAAACATCGTTTCCTAGGATGAAATCTTCACCATAAACCCATTCACATAATTATAAAACTATATACAAGATTATGTTGATGTCATATCTACGCAGTTCAAAAGATAAGCGTTATACTTCGTAATATAATTCCTTAATACTATGACTATACTATTATGATCATGTCTATCTACTAGAGTATTTATTTATATACAACTTCGCATGTTATGTTTTCAATGTAGCACGACTTGAAAGATACATTAGGAATGGAAACAAGTTCAAGTCAATATTACTAACCTCAAGTGAAAGGATGATGTCGTCGTTGTAGTCGTTACTTCTTCTCATTCTTCAGGTCTTCGGAGTTATACTTGTATGTCTCAATATTCATAGACTTTCTAGTCTAACCTAAACGAAGTTGACTCTAGTATTTAATCAAGCGACTCTAGATGAGTTTTGATACTAAAATACGACAACCAAACTTGACATACCAATGCTTGGTTGATTCAACCGAGCAATGCTCTAACAATCTCCCCCTTTGTTAATTTTAGTGACAAAACTCTATTTACATATAGAGCTAAACGAATTACAAAATAACTCATTCTTCATAAGCTTGATTCCAAGTTTCAACAACACAATAACCTGCATATATTCAATCAATAAATCCCGTTGTTGACATTTGAATAACAAAAGCTTTTACTCCCCCTAAAGGCAATCTAGGTAAATATTCAATCAGAACATCTTTGTCATTCCCCTATTATAGTATGAAATACTACACAACAATATGATATGTTTCTCCCCTTAGTCAATGCATTACTCTTTCATTAGGTATAACGTTTAAGTACAATTGTCCTTTCCTAGTGATTAAAAATCACTTGTTTACTCGATATATTTCTCCCCCTTTTTGTCGCAAAACTAACAAAGGTTCGAGCAAATAAAGGATAACCCGAAAGGATCTTACAAATCTATAAGACTTGTACAACCTATAAGAGTAAGCACGAAGGTTTCACATACCATTTTAGATAACCAATATTAAAACCGAAACTACAAAAGTAATTTAGTTTCAATATGTTATCAAGGAAAGAATTGCCCGAAGCAATTTTCCCTATAGTCCAACAAATCGACTAAGATACTTAATTCCATTGTTGAACCGATTGTGTATATACAATTGCTTATTTCGATAAGACCAAAATAAAGATCAGAATTAACTTTATTTCTCTTATCAGGCACTAATTATTCAGACAATAACTTAGAATTTTCCCTTTAGATATGACAAACACTAGGTTAGTTAACTAGTTTTTCTTGTCAAGGCATTCGATAGACTTGAATAATCAAATCCTCCAGTCTAACTAAGATCAGAATTAACTTAGTTTCTCTTATCCGGAATCAATTGGACTAAACAAATGACCATGTATTTTTGTTAAGCCAAAAATAATAAATACAAACCAAAATAAATTGACTTGCAATTATTTTTCTTAATTGGAAGCAATTGAAACAAATATATACATTACAACACCGGAATTGCACCGAATTTCGTTAAGCAAAAACACTTGATACTCAACAATAAAGAAGATACCAAACCATAAGCCAAATAAATTGACACAGTCTTTTTTTTAACCGGAAACAATTGAATCAAACAAACTAATCCATACACAATAATTGAACATATCAATTGTACCGACATTTTGTTAAGCAAAAGCAAAATATATGCAATATAAACAGGCTTTTCTTAAACAGGAAACGATTAACTAACAAATAAAATCGTTAACTCAATTTCCGCAGCCACTTCTCCCCATAAAGATATATCATTAAGTGCAAATTCAAATAAGAACTCTCCCCCCTGTGTGTTGTCATCCTCTCGCAAGAACAAAAGAACAACAACAAAAGCAACCTATACCAGAGAAAGGTTGAATTGGTTTTAACTAATGCGTGCCAACAACAAAAGTTGAAAACCCGAAACACATATGTTATGCTAAACATAACTTATGTAAACATAAATTAATTATCAACATATTGTGACTTTTCACATATGAGTTTCAATTGGAACTCCTTATGATCCTTTGATAAAGCCTACCAACATAGGTTAGAACTTAATCGCACTAAATCAAAAAGCCACACAAATCATAAGGGTTACACCATATGAGATTAAATATTAAGGTTGATAAAAACTAAAATCAGACATCTCATAAAAACCGAAATCACATAGAAAAAATATAAACTTTCATACACAGGCTATGTAATCGGATACTATCACATGAAACAAAAATTATAAAATAATAATTTTATTCAAAATAGACCTTATACAAAATATCGAGATAAATCAATACATTGATATCTATTTTCTCTAAATAGGAATTTAACCTTATTTTTATTCCATGAGCAACTTAATCCTTCATATCAGTACTAGAGGAAGGCAGGTTATTATTCTCAATCTTGAGCTTGTGAATTTCTTCAAGAAGATAACCTTGTTGCTTGACCAGAATTTCTTGCAGTTGTGAAGTTTTAGTGAAGGACTCTGCAAGAACATGTAATTTTTTCTTAGATTGAATACATAATTGTGTCAATATTGTTAGAGCATAGCTCGGTTGAACCCACCAAGCGTTTGTATGTCAAGTTTGGTTGTCATATTTTAGTGAATCAAAACTCAATTAAAGAGTCGCTTAATTATATACTAGAGACAACTTCGTATAGGTTAGGCTAGAAAGATTAGGATTATGAGACATAAAAGTATTACTCGAAGACTTGAAGAATGTGAAGAAGTAACAAGCTACATCGACGACATCATCCTTCTTCTTGAGGTTAGTAATATTGTGACTTGAACTGTTTCATTCCTAATGTATCTTTCAAGTCGTGCTATATTGAAAACATAACTGCGAAGCTATGAATGATTATACTCTAGTAGACATAGTGTTAAGGAATTAGAATACGAAGTATAACGCTTATCTTTTGAACTTCGTATATAAGACATTGAAATAATCATATGAATGCTATTGTGATTATGTGTATGGGTATGGGTGAAGATTTCGTCCTAGGAAACAATGTTTACATTCGTTTAAAGGAAGTACATTCATGAACAAGTTTTATGAATCGAAAGGGAAATCGCTAGGCTTATTGGTATTGTTATTCATTGCATATCTTTGGATTACCAATATGTGTGAGTTAGTAGAACCGATCATAACTTGTTATGTATCTTGGTAAAACTAGTCACAATGCCTGACTTATGTATTGGTATGACTTTTATTAGTGCAATCGATCATAAGTAATCACCTAAGATGGTATGATCGATATTTGTAAATGGTGTGACCGATCCTAATAATTAGTGTGAACATTCACAAAAAAGTGTGTATTCGATCCTTGTAATTGGTGTAACCGGTCCTGGTAATTGGTGTAACCGATCCTGGTAACTGGTGTGACCGATCACAAGTACTACCATGAGAATATGGTAACCGGTCCTGGTAATTGACGTAACCGATCCTGGTAACTGATGTAACGGTCCCAGTAACCATATTAAGGTATAACCGATTCTTGTGTCTTGTAGAACAATAAACCCATGATTAGTGTATTGATATTTGATCAATCACATAGTTCTAGGAAATCAGATGAACCAGTTCTAAACTTGTTTGGCAGTGTGGTATAATCGGTTCCAAGATTGTAAATATGAAAAAGGATTTACAAAGAAATAAGATGTCGACATACTTTGAACATGTTCAGTAACTCTTATCTTTTATTGTTCAAAGATATTCCTTAATAGCTAAAGGAGATCCCGTACCGAAATAAGTTGAGAATCTTTTAATTAAGGTTGTTAATTTTTATATGATTTTAATTACCAGCAATTAAAATGCATATCTCTGGAAAATAAAATTTGGTAATGTGCATTTACTAATTGGAGATTTTCTAGTAGGATTTCGGTTATATTTTGACAGAGCATTTCCAAGAATTATGAAAAACGATTTGGAAATATATTGCATATCTTAAGAATATTTCGGTTTTGGAAATTCCTTGGTGTCCAAACTTCCCTGGTCTATAAATACCCAAGTTTGCATTTAGAGAAAACTATCCTAAGATCGAGCAAAACTTCCTTGTTGTGTTGTTACTGGTGGATCCGTTTATTCGGAGAGGTAAGTACCCTAATTATGCGAAATCTCTTACGACCGCTCGTTTAAAGACTTCAGTGGGATCAAGAAGCTTCACGAGTACCGCTGGTGGGAAACTAGATAATTGCAGTATTATTAGTTTTCAATTTGGTTTGATTGACTAACGGTTGTTAAACTTTGATTGCACCTAGTTTGTTTATTCTTGAGAATCTTCTCTTCTGATATAAGATTCACTCAAACTAGATCGAAGTGTCGACGGGATCTTTAAAACTGTTTGTAGATCTAAAGACATCTTGTGATAATCCATTGTTTACAGACTCCGTTCTATGATGGATTGATCACAAGAGATTAAAGTTGTGGTGTGCAGGTGTTTATTGAAGATTTAAGAAGATTTGAAGACAAAGAAGACTTATTATTGGTTTCATAATCTTTGGTGTGCACAAAACTTGATCGGCT
>JAJJMB010012161.1:4036425-4053533 GCA_023531105.1 Papaver atlanticum
TTGAATACGAACCAAAGGAATTGTTCCAGTGCGTGCACTTATTGAATGCCGGAAGCGCAGGGATACTGAAGAAACTAGGTGAACTATAGGTTTAGTTGCTTGGTCTCAACTATACGAAGTTGGTGTGATTTTGTATAGCGTCCTAATTCTGAGAGTATTCAATTCTGGACTAGGTCCCGGGGGTTTTCCGCATTTGCGGTTTCCTCTTAACAAAATCTTGCTGTGTCATTTACTTTTTTTTTACGTAATTATAATTGTTGTTATTATAATTTAAAGTTAATTACACAAACGTTAACTCCGTATTACTTGATAGTGATCCTATAGAGTTTGGTTAAGTCCGAACCTATTATCAAGTAATCACACTTTGATTGTTGTATTGTCGCGATCTCGTATCCATAGACGTTCACACAAAGTGTGAATACCGATTCGTTGTATTGTCTCGACTCAGTCCATAGACAATCACTTTCGGTAAGAGGACTTATAGGTGGGAAAGTTTAAGATTGTGGTATATTTGGGTACCCTCGTCTTTTCAAATATCTCAATACACTGATCTTTCTTTAGTATATTCTCTTTTTCCTTCTTGCTAAGCCAATCTCTCTTTTTGATCTTTCTCTTTGGTTTCTTAGCAATCAAGAGATGGTGCAGACTTATTCTTAAACAACTCTTTTAGATCAAGCACCTTTGCAAGAGAAGACATTGGATCCTGACTCATAGTTTGGACAAGGAATGACCAAAGGATGAGAGGAATCCTTTAATAAATCTTGAAAGATATTTTTCATACTGCCGAAAATATAATATTTTCAATTACTAGATTTTTATCCCCATAATCTACACATAAGTGCATTGATTTTTGCTTCCTCACACATATAATCGGCACACAAGGTGAGGATGCAATCTAATACCGATTAGGTGGTATTAGTATGAGATTCTCTCTCATCATGGGATTTAGAACAAACAAGATGTTCTTGATCTAGTGAAGTATGATTCAAATAGCTTCTCTTGTTACCTCGATTTAACGAAGTTTCCGGAGATTGGTTGGAATTGCATATACACGTCTTAGCAATCCTTGTTTTTGAGACAAATTTGCACTTTGTCTTATTTTTCCTTGCACTATTAGATGATTTTCCAACATCGGAAGACATGCCCATTTTTAAAATGGTTAAATCACTAATGGAATACGAGGGAATTAAATTAACAACTAGTGTTATATTAGTTGTTTCCTCTTCCTCAGAGTTGTATGAATCAGAGGTCTCATCTAGAGTTACAGTTTATGCCTTGCTTCAAGTGTATTTCCTTAGATTATGATAGTATTTAGCCAAATGACCAAAATATTTACACTTGAAGCACTGAGGTTGATATTCATCATCTTCTTCTTGATCCTTTTTGTTCTTGATTGGAACTCGATCATGAGGTCGAGAAGTATAATGATTATGTTTTACAAATCTCTTATTCCTTTTCTTTAAGTGATCCCGAAACTGCCTCATCATCATCAGAATCTTCAGCAATTAATTCATCAGAATAATCTAACAATCTATTTTTCTCCATAGGAGCTTTTGGAAAATTTTAAGCTTTAAAAGCAATTCCTTTAGCTTGGATAGATTGAGATTCATGATCAAAGATATTTAACTTTCCAACAAGTGTGCTTCGTTAAAGAGTTTAAATATCATTTGTTTCCATAATTGCATGTTTCTTAGATTCATATCTAGATGGTAACGATCTGAGAATTTTGCATACTATGTCCTTTTCAGAGATAGTCTTTCCAAGGAAGAAAGAAGAATTAACAATCTCAGAGAGTTTGATGTGAAACTCCTCAAAGGGAGTCGTTATCATCCATACGAAGGTTTTCCATATCATAAGTGAGGGTTTGAAGTCTGGCTTCCTTTTCTGATGTGTTACCTTCGAATATGATCTGAAGATTATCCCAAGCTTCCTTTGAAGTTTGGCATGTTGATACATGGTGTTGTAAATCTCGACTTACAACATGTACAATAGCATTCAAACCATCTGAATTCTGCTTTGAAAATGCATTTTCCTCACTTGTATAATCTACTAAGTTTTTAAACTCAGTTTCCGATCCTTCTACTTTCGGACGATTATATCCATCAATGACCAATGACCAAGTATTAAAGTCGCGAGATTGAAGAAAAGATTTCATAACAGATTTCCACCACAGATAGTTAGTTCCGTCAAACCTTGGTGGTACGTTAACTGAAATCGATTCATGAGAATTCGAGATCATTCTTATAGGTTGGATCGCACCAAACATAGATTGTTAGATCTTTTCGTGTTTGCCTGCTCTGATACCAATTGAAAAGATGAGGGTACCCAAATACACCACAATCTTATATTTATCAACCTATAAGTCCTCTACCGAATGTGATCGTCTATGGACAGAGTCGAGACAATACGAAAATTCGGTCCACACATCGTGTGATCGTCTATGGATACGAGATCGAGACAATACAACAACAAGATCACTTGTGTGATTGACTATGGATACAAGATCGAGACGATACGACAACAAAGTGTGTACTTGATAATAGGTTCAGAAATAACCGAAACTCTATAGGATCAATATCAAGTATTACGGAGTTAACATACTTGTGTATTTTACTTAATTATAATGCGGAAAACAAAGTAAAAGACACAACAAGATTTTGCTAACGAGGAAACCGCAAATGCAGAAAAACCTCGGGACCTAGTCCAGTTTTGAATACTCTCAGAATTAAGCCGCTATACAAAATCAAATACCAACTTCGTATAGTTAAGACCAAATAGACTACCCCTAGCTACTTAGTTCCCTCAGTATCCTTGCGCCTTCGACTTCTAGAGTCACGCACGTGAATAGCAAGTCCTTTGGATCGTATTCCAAACAACAAAGGAAGAATCTGTTTGGTAACCAATCTAATCAATCTTACTAGAAGATAAGATGAGTTGTTGACAAAGGCTCTTATGCTTAATATAATAAACTCCTTTGTCTGGTTAGATTAATCTATCCAATAACTGCCGAAATAGTCAAGTTTAGATTCGCACTCAATCGATATAGATCTCAAAGAGAAACTATAGAGAGTGCCGATCTCATGCAACTAATCAATCAGAGCTATCAAAGATAAACCGATTCTAGTTGGATCCCAGCCGATCAAGGTTTTTGCATTAAATCCACAAGATACGAAAACTAATAAGAATTCTTATTTGTCTTCAAATCTTCTATTTCCTTCAAAAACCTGCACAATAACACCTGAATCCTCTTGTGATCAATCACACACAGTACAGAGTCTGTCAACAATGGATTATCACAAGATGTCTTTAGATCTAAAAATAGTTCTAAAGATCCCGTCGATACTTTAATATAGTAATAGTGAATCTTATATCAGAAGAGAAGATTCTCAAGAATAAACAAACTAGGTGCAATCAAAGTTTCAACAACCGTTTGTCAATCAAATCAATAATCGAAAACTAATAACACTGCAATTATCTAGTTTCCCACCAACGGTACTCGTAGAGCTTCTTGATCCCACAGAAGTCTTTAAACGAGTGGTCGTAAGATATTTTTCCTAATTAAGATACTTTCCTCTGCGAATAGACGGCTCCACCAGAAACAACAAGAAATGAAGTTTGCATGGCTCTTAGGATAGTTTTCTAGAAATGCAAACTTAGGTATTTATAGACCAAGGTTGTTTAGACACCAAGGAATTTCCAAAACTGAAATTATTGTTAAGATATGCAATGAATGCCCAAATTCGGTTTTCCTAATTCCAATAAATATAGTCCAATATTTTTACGAAATCTCTCATAGAAAATCTCAAATTAGTAAATGCACATTACTAATTTTTATTCTCTAGAGCTATGTATTAATTGCTGGTAGTTAAAGCATATAAACCCAAAAAGCTTAATTAAAAGATTCTTAATTTATTTCGGTACAGGATCACCTTGAGTACCATGGAATATCTTTAAGCAATAAATGATAAGAGTTAATGCTCATGTTCAAAGTATGTTGACATCTTTACACAGCAAATCCTAATTCCGAAACTACACAAGTTCATGAAGAAAATATGTAATTCATGGAAAAACGGATTTACATCTTGGAATCGGTTCTACCACACTTCCAAACAAGTTTAGAATTGGTTCTACCAATATTCCAAGACTACTATGTGATCGGTCAAACCAAGTTACAATGGTTAGTTGTGATCGGTCCTACCAAGTCACATACATGGGTTCTGATCGGTTATACCAATCACATGTATCGGTTCTACCTAAACATGGTACCTACTTGTAATCGGTCATACCAATCACTAGGATCGGTCATACCAATTACAAGGATCGGTCATACAACCTCTTATGATCGGTCACACCAATTACCAGAATCGGTCACACCAATTACAAGGATCGATTATACCATCTCATGGTGATTACTTAGGATCGGTTACACCAATTACTAGAACCGGTCATACCAAATCATAAGTCTAGGTATTGTGATCGGTTATACCAAGATATATAACCTGAGTTAAGATCGGTTCTACCAACTCACACATATTGGTCATCCAAAGAATATGCAATGAATAGCCGAACCAATATACTTATTGATTTCCCTTTCAATTCATGAAACAAGTTCAAGAACTTACTTCCTTTAAACAAATGTAAAACATCGTTTTCTAGGATGAAATCTTCACCATAAACCCATTCACATAATCATAAAACTATATACAAGATTATGTTGATGTCATATCTACGAAGTTCAAAAGATAAGAGTTATACTTCGTAATATAATTCCTTAATACTATGACCATACTATTATGGTCATGTCTATCAACTAGAGTATTTATTTATATATAGCTTCACATGTTATGTTTTCAATATAACATGACTTGAAAGATATGTTAGGAGTGGAAACAAGTCCAAGTCAATATTACTAACCTCAAGTGGAAGGATGATGTCGTCGTTATAGTCGTTACTTCTTCTCATTCTTCAGGTCTTCGGAGTAATACTTGTATGTCTCAACATTCCTAGACTTTCTAGTCTAACCTAAACGAAGTTGACTCTAGTATTTAATCAAGCGACTCTAGATGAGTTTTGATACTAAAATATGACAGCCAAACTTGACATACCAACGCTTGGTGGGTTCAACCGATTTATGATCTAACACATGTTCTTTGCCATCAGTTTTGAGTAGTCTATGGCCAAGATTGTAAGTTTTTGGAGTTTATATTGAACAACGATTGTTGGGGCTTATTTAGGCTACAATATTACAGGCAGAAGAGATATATAAGGAAAGCACATATACATAAGAAGCCTACATCTTTTGCACCAGTTTTCGCATGTTACCAGCTCGATGAAAGTTCTCTAGAAACCATCAGTTCGCGCAAGGAGGCAACAAAAGAACCAAGGACATGAACCTGTTTGTCGCAAGCTGTTGAGTCATTTTAGATACTCTTAATCCTAATTATGCTTCTTTGTAAAATTATTGAAATTGAACTTGCCATTGTAACACTTAAGCTAGCAGCCATTATGGTTGATGCAAGAAAAAATAAATATACTGTAGATTGACTCTGGATAACCTCAATTTTTAGGAGTCCAGGTTAGGAAGAAGGTGACGGTTATAATACAACGGTTGGGATCTGTAGCCGTCCGTTTCTAATCGTTCGACACGTGTCGCAATCTAATAAATTAGGACACAATGGTCATTTCCGAAGAAGTCAATGCTAGAGTCAGTAAAGTTGCACGTAACACGTGCGTGTCATGTGACTCAAACTTTAAAGGATACCCGTTGGACCAAACTACCACGTGGCACACATTGGTTCAATCTAGTCCTTCAGAATGTATCTATAATTTTTTCCCACGTAAGAGTACACATGCGTGCGATTTTGACTACTTAACTCTCTTTAACGGAAAAACTAACATATTAGGGCAGTTTGACTATTTTCAAAATGACTGGGGCATTTTGGCAAGGTGACCCCTGATTTTGAGGCATTTTGCCTATTTTCCCGTGATTCAATGTATCAGGTGAATGGTTGGACAACTATCCTCCATTCGGCCGGTGTATTGGATTAGGATTTACATGGATATTTAACAATCCTAAAAATTCCTAGGTATTTAATTAAGATATGTAAGGAATCATTATATACCCATGGTATCAAATTTGGATTTTGTTAGATTCCACGATTATCCTAGGTATTCAATTCATGTAAGATTTCTTAGGATAGTTGATGAGCAATATATTTTAGTATTCTTATGGATATTTGTTGTGAAAATATGTATGTTATTATCTAAATACTAATCTCAACCCAAACCACAAGAATTTCATGGATTCTTATAGAGATTTTTTTTTTTTTTTAATCACAACATGCTATGTTTTTCCACCACCACCACAAACTCCCACCAATACCAACTACTACCACCACCACCAACCACCATCACCCACCAGCACCGACCACTAACTACCACTATCACCCACCAGTATCGACCACTAACATCGACCACCAACCACCAGCACCGACCACCACCACCCATCAACACCGATAACCAACCACCACCAGAACCCACCACCATCACCCACCAACACTGACCTCCAACCAAAACCACCACCACCACCACCTCCACCCACCTCCACATGATAACCTTGATTTTTTACAATTTGGAAATTTATTTTAATATTGATAAATCTATGTTAGCTCGAATTGCAAGCTTGGTACCTGGATGATGGTACCTTGATAGGTGATACTCTAATGGTTGCCAAGGGTTTGAAGATTATCCAAGATGATGGGGTTGGAAGGGGGTTTCATTTGAACATAGCTAAAACGGAGTTGTTCTGGCCCACCTCGGATCCGAGAGATCTAGTTACATGTGTTTTCCCTCCTAATATTAGCAGGTCGTCTAAGGGAGTGAAATTATTGGGTGGTCCGGTCAGTCTTGATGCTCAATTCAATAAAAACTTGGTTGTTGGTAGAGTGCGCAAGACTATGATTCTTATTGATGCCGTAGAGAAGCTAAAAGACCCTCAGTGTGAACTTCTCTTGTTTAGAAATTGTACGGGTGTGTCGCGGATTTACTTCGCACTGAGAACCACTAGACCTGAATTCATACTAGAAGCTCAAGATTTATTTGATACTCGATTGTTTCAATTCCTTAGGCACATTATTACTGGTGATGGGCCTGGTTACGGACTTCTTCAGCAGAGACTTTCTACCCTACCATTCAAACATAGAGGTATGCGTATGTATACTATGCAGGACATAAAGCATTATTGTTTCCTTGCTTCTTATTTACAGACCCTAGATTTGCAGTCCACTATTCTCAGACGCACCGGTATCGATGGTAGTAGCCTTTCTCTTCAGCAAGCTTTGGATTCCTTTATTTCTCTGTGTGGGATTGTTTTTCCTATTTGCACTAGTAATTTTGCCACCCATTCCATGAACTCATTGGCAACTATTTACTTTGATGCTGTAAAGAAGAGCTTACCCACCAACTATGTTATGTCTAAACGTGATTATGTGCTTTGGAAATGCAACCAAACAAAACATGCTTGGGATTTTCTGATGGCGATTCCAATTTTGGGACTCAATCAACTTATTGGATCTAGGCAATTTAGTGCAGTTCTCCGGTACAGATTAGGGATCCCTTTATTCGAGATGGATGGTGCTTTCCCCTTTTGCAAGATAGATATGGATGTCTTCGGTGAACATGCCTTGCACTGCGCGAATGAAGTTAGGCTTAAGGTTAGACATGATTTGGTGCGTGACACTATTGCATACATGTGTTTTCGAGCAGGTGTGCCAGCTAGGAAGGAAGTTGACTTGGGTTTTCTTGCGAATAATGGCACGGCTCTGAGACTAGCCGATAAATTTGCATATAATTGGGCCAATGGGCGTGATGTGTGTTTGGATGTGACTAGTGTTTCACCTTTCACTGGTGGTGGGGTTCGTTCCTTTTTCTCAGGTATGGCCATTAAGAATGTTGTTGCTCGCAAGAATGCTAAGTATTTGGAGAAGTATACGTCTCAAGGTTATGGTTTTGGGACGCTTGCCTTTACCACCTTAGGAGAGTTAGGGGATAATACGATAGATTTTTTGAAGCGCTTACGCAATTATATTGCTAGCCATGATGTTAATGTTCGGGTTGGAGAATTTCATTTTCATAGGTTAGGTGTAGCTATCAAAAAAGGAGTTGGAGCTCAGCTTGTTGCTAGGCTTCCAACTAATTTCTTACCGGAAGATAATCCTTCTGAGTTGTAATTTTTTGCTTCTAAATTACTGAGCTTAATCTATATTAATCCTAACTCAATCCGTTATATTCCAAGTTATATATCAATAAGAATCAACATGATTCTTTTATGAAACATTATAAATCCACTAAATTCAGGTAAAACTAGGATATATTTTTATTCATATATCTATAATATAAAGGAAAATGATTTGTTCGGTGTTGGTAACCAAAGATTGGGTTCAACGATGAAATGCCAAGCTTACCCTTCCGTATTTTCCCTTCCTTCCTGAAATTCCGTAAATATTTACAAATCCAGTGGCAAATACAGCCTCTGTTGGTGTTTCCACTTGGGGGATCTCCTTCAATCGTGAAAACACAAATCTCCTTTGATCTCGACAACTTTCCTTCGATTCTCCAGCAACACCATCAGCGAAAAATGCCATCACCACCACCGTAACCAGCAACACCATCGCCACCACTTTCTTACTCTTTTCTTCTTCTTCTCCAATTCAAATTGTTGTTTTCTTTTTAATTTTGTGCCAGTAATCGCCTCATCTCTCTCCATTCCTTTCTTCACCACTGAAATCAAAATCCATGTTCATCCTCATCAATTTCCCCAAGTTTCCTACCTTAAACTTCGAATAATCTGTACTTCATTTCGAATTTAAGGTTCAGAGTTTTGATTTGATTAAATCACTTCAGAAACTGTAACCCTAAATTGGAATTGGGTGAATAGATTATATCACTTCAGAAGTATCTCCACAAATACTTCCAGATTGGTTTGGTTATTAAACTCATCTTCTTCACTTCAGGTAATGTTTGATTAACTGTTTGTATTTTTGTAAATTCCTAATCGATGGAACCACCACCAACAACAACATCGTTCTCCGCCTTCTACACCCTAAATTAACTGTTTGTATTTTTCTATCATCAAACTCTAAATTAGAAATTGGGTGTGGATTGAATTTGTTGAAATGATAGGATTGAATTGACTGAATTGGTTGAAATGATATGATTGAATTGATTGAATTGGTTGGATTGAATTGGTTGAAATGATAGGATTGGATTGATTGAATTGGTTGGATTGAATTGATGGTAGGCTTTCATTGATTTAAGTTTGTGAAAATATACTGTTTGTGTAAATGTCCAAGTGAATACCATTGTTCAACTGCATAACATCTTCTATTACCATTGTGGATGGATTAATCGAGTTCTCATCCACGTCGAAGTCCGAGACTTACTGATCTATCTCCAGTTCGATAGCTAACGGAGACTGATACTGAAACAAAAAGGAGGCTACGTCGTGCTCAATATAAGGCAAAACTAGATTCAATTACCGAAGGAGAAAGACAGGAGCGGAATGAACGACGTCGTGTTGCTTATCCCGCAAGAATTAGTGCAGCAAATCGCCGATCAGATGACCATGAAGCCAGTTGTAAGCTTACTGAATTCAATGTCATATCTTTAGTAAATGCTCAGCCCATAAGTAAGGACCTAAGAACATAAGCTTATAATATTGTTTTTTTTTACATGTGCAGCAGGTGTACTAGATTCTAATTTAGCTGGAGAGCATATGGCAGAATCAAGTTTCATCCCCCGCCGAAGCCCTAGAATTGAGCTGCAATGGAGAGAGCTTCAATTAGGGAAGCGTCGTATTGCAATGAGAGAAAGAAGAAGTTTAATGACTGAAAATGAAAAGCATCAGATCCTTGAAAAAGAGCGTTGTGCAATGAAAGAAAGAAGAAGTTTGGTGACTGAAAATGAAAAACAGCTGATCCTTGAACAACGCCATGGAGCTTATGAAATACGAAGAACAAGAGTGGGTGAGGCAACTAACAATGAGCACAGAGCCGGACCAAGTAGTGGTAAGTTTTAATATTTCTTTATGGATGTTGATATTTCTGTGTTAGTTTACTATTTCCTTGCATCCATGATATATAAAAGTAATAGCAATGATGGGTTAGTCGAGACTCGAGACATTATGTAATTGACCATAGAAACCTTGGCTCACCAAGGTGCGGTTACATTACTTAACTGAAAATAACTTCAGGAACTTAGGTTGCAAACTAAAATGTGCTATTTATGTTTCCTCTGAATTCCTGAATTCATTTTTACTAATGGTATTCCATAGAGGTTGCAAAATAAAATTAGGATACATCATGGCAAGAACATAAACACCTGTCCTTGACCTCCCAAACATAGCTAATACAGTGTCTCCAAAGGTAAAATCACCTCATTAACGCTCATGTGTATTGTTAGCATCTTGAGAAGGGATATTGGGTTCTCTTCTGTCATTGAATAATGTTCTCTTAGTGTGGGATCTAGCAATTCTAGATGATTTCAGAGTACGTGAAGCTAAATTACTGTTTCCTTTCTCATAGAAATCCATATTAGTTTAGTGTTTCCTTGCATCCATGATATAAAAGTAATTGCAATAAAGGATTTGTTGAGGCTTGAGCCATTACTTAACCGTGTAAAAGGAACTAATTGTTGCAACTCCAATTTCTGCAGCAATGAAGTGTTATAAGATCCCGAGGTCGAGACCCCGTAGAAGCCCCCAAATCAGGGAACATGGTCCTGTCTCAAGTGAAATAAAATTTCAGAATCCAACCGTTGCACAAGTGATGTCCACTTTAATGTCCGCTTTTTGCCGAGATGAGCAAATCTCCGTTGCAGACATATCTCTTCCCCGCCGAAGCCCCAGATTTCAAGAGCAACTACAACTCCAAGATGAGCTTACGGCAGAGGAATCCCGAAAGAGAAAGGGAAAAGCAGTTGCGCCATACCAGGTATTACTTTTACTAAGTTCTGATTTTCAAATTCAAGACCCCTCATCTGAACAGGCACAGAATGAAATCAAATCCATTACTGTCACACAAATTTTGAGAAATTTTGAGAAATACGACAATCTCATTAGTCGATATGATTTTGTTTTGTCAAATACACTTGGAATTTTTATTAGGCATGATTTGATCCTAAATATTGCCTTCTCATTATGCATTTGGTTTTGTTATTCACGCTTGCCAAGATTCCGGACATTAAAGCTCAGAACTCAGTTTTTTGGTAAACAGGAACGGCGCTGAGCAAACAGCTACATTCCTGTTAGAAACTCACCGAAAGGCATAGTTGTTGGTTCAATGGATGGAGAGAAAAACAACAATGATACAATGGATTATGATACTGATGATGAAGGGGGAAATTACGAGGAACATTACGAGATGTATGTGTTAGCATTGCTCGGTTGAACCCACTAGCGTTGGTATGTCAAGTTAGTTGTCAATTTTAGTTGCCAAAATGCATTCTTGATTTAGTATACTAAAGATAGTTTCGGACTAGATTAAGTCTAAGAAGTAGAATCAAAGCTATCCTTGAAGGATGAAGTTTGAAGATTACAAGAAGACATCAACAAGGACTTCATCAACAAAGGTATGTGGTAATTGATTTCATTTGGATTCTTGTTCAATTCTTCCTTTCTAATCTATCGAAACAAATGCTCACTCTATGGAACAATTCCTATGACGGTAAATGTACATTTATGTATATATACTCGAGGTTATTTGAGCCACGACTTTTGTGACAATAACCTTTATCCCTGAAAAGGTTCTCATGTTACAGTGAATGAGCTTACGAATTCAACGAGCCAAGAATCACTCAATTCCGAGTTACAACGATGAAGTTATGAGTGATTTATTAAAGTAACAATTATAAGTGTTGCTGTAATTGTTACAGTTCGTTAGTAGGAAATAATCCACGAGCTGTTTGTAACGGTTCACGGACTTGAGCCCAATTACGTGACTAGAAGCCATTTTTGGTCATGTTTTTGATGTTTCCTTATCTATGCAAGATAGCTATTACTCCAAACATATTTGATTACCATATTAAAGTGTTTGTGATTCCTTCCTAAGTTAAAATGTGATTTATTCACATAAATACAATATTTGCTAATTAATTATTTATTTAATTATTTTGGCAAGAGTTGTAACTTAGGAAAGACTCCCAAAATTAGGAGAATCTTGAAAAAGGAAAATAGCTTTGTTTAGTTTTCAAGCTACCTTGTTCACTATAAATAAATGGTTCGTGAGTGCTACACATTTTTATCCCCTTTGGAAAATTGGTATAAGCTCCATAAGGTTGTTTTCCATGTCTTTTGTTCTTCGTGAACAAGAGTGAGATAAAAGTCTTTGTATTGGGGATCACAAAACCGAGTTGGATTTAATCTTCGTGATTGATTATACAACTTGTAATCTAGGTTTTTCACCTCTTGTCTATTCTAAGGTTTTCTCTTCTGATATAAAACCATTCAAGAGTTGTTGATCATAAACCCTAGGTTTTGGTAGATTTCAGTTTCCGATCGTATACCAACACTTGTTAGTCGAAATCGGAAGCTAGAAAGAAAACTTTGATTAAGGTATCTCGTAAAAATCCTTAAGAAGTTTTGAACAAGATATCTCTAGATTTATTCTAGTTGTTCTTGTTGTAGAATTATTAGGGTTTTCTTAACTTGGAAATTGATCTTTGGAATCGCCCAAGTTTACTTACGAAAATCAGGTTCACGGACTCCTTGTGTGTAAGCATACTGATTGTAAGTTAAAACCCTAATCTACAAGTTTGTTTCGGTATCTCTACTTTTATCTGGTAGTTGTTCGAAACAAACACAAGATTTCCAAAACCTTGATTTACATCTAAAGGGAAATCGATTCGGTGTTTTGTGAAAACAAAAGATCGAAAAAAATCAACCGTGTTGTTGTATCTTTTGAAGAGAACTTTGTTCTGCCAGAAGATTTTTGGGAATAACTTCTAAAGAGAATTTGTGTTCTGCTAGAAGTTATACGAGAAGAATTCCTAAAGAGAATCGGTGTTTTGCTAGGAAATCTATAAGTGCTTGAATACAGCTGAAGCAGGTATTGCATCTAGTCCGAATATGTAGTAGGAAATTGGTGTAACAACTTATAATCAGTGTGTGTTTATTCTGGACTAGGTCCCGGTTTTTTTTTGCATTTGCGGTTTCCTCGTTAACAAAATTTCTGGTGTCTGTGTTATTTCTTTTCCGCATTATATTGTTTATCTTTATAATTGAAATATCACAGGTTGTATGTAAGTTCAATCAATTGGGAATCCAACCTTTGGTTGTTGATTAAATTGATTGACACTTGGATATTGGTTTTTGATACCGTCCAAGTTATTTCTTATATTCAATCGGGCTCGCAAATTCCTATTTGTTTGATTGCAGATTGAATTGAGAAATAGAGATATAACTCCTTGATATACTTTTCTTAAGATTGAGTCCGACTGTCTAGTTGATTCTCTAGAAAGTATATTCGAGTAAGTCCTCTCAGATTGCCAAACGATTTGTTGGGTGTGGTTGTTGTACCCTGCATTTTCAGTATGTATCCAATCTATTTATAGAAATTAATTAATGTCAAATACACCTATTCATTCTTCTATTCCTGCTTCTTTGTGCATTGCAGAGATACAACTGATGATGATGATGGGGCAGATGATGATAACCGAATCAGTAGGCCTGTCCGTTTTTCATGACCATGAAGCCGGAGCCAGTACAAGTCGCAGCGTTACTGAGCAAATCATTCTTCGCCGAAGCCCAATACTTCTCCGGCAACCTCAACGACGAATATATTCCAGGGTATCAAATAGGAAGAAGAAAGGTGTGCGGCATTTTCTTGGGAAGATGGACGTGGTATGTATACATTGTGGAGTGATGCATTTCATGGATGAAAAGCTCACCAAGTCGACACTAACGGAACCAACATTCGGTACATGTTGCCTGGAGGGAAGGATCGTACTACCGAACTTGAGAGTGCCACCCGAAGAGTTTATAGAGTTACTCTAAGGAACTGATGAAATCGCAAAGAGTTTCCGGGAAAATATTCGTAGGTAAGCAACATTCATACACAACATTCTTCACGATAGCATCCTATTAGAACCTGGACTAAATCTTAGGCCTTACAAAACAGACTCATCCACTAACTGAATAGTTCTTTGTAATGAAACTAACACAGGTAAAACACGTCAAACGCATTCACGAGTCTGGGATGCACACTAAAACCACGGAAACTCAAGGGAACATGTACTTTTGATTCACTACATGTATCATAACAGGAATGTAAACGACATTTTCCTAACAAAAACCTTCCAGGCAACATCTTTTTAATGTAGAAATTGGTGTATATGTACATGAAGTGTTTTCGATTGACGAACAGCTGTCACCCTAACCTTGAGGTTTTGGCCACATTATACTTCTACCAATTATTTGTCACAGAGTAGTGCAACTGAGCAACTGTAGGAATTTTGAATTTAATATATGTATGAATAAATGATTTGTTTGTCTAGCAGATGGAATATGTATGAACTTAAAATTGGTATTTAGACCAACTTGGCATCCAACTTCTAGGGTTTTAACATTATATTGAACTTTTGAGCTGCCTGAATTGCCTCAGTACCAATGACTTGAACTGCCAAGGGATTGCAGCAACAGGTCAAGCATATCAAACAGAAATAGGGACAGGTAATGGTGTAATTATTATAGAAGGCCATGAAGATCAGGTTAGGAAGCCATTATATGTATGATTTAGGGTTTCAATCTGATCAAATCAGAACACAGACAGTTCCAACATCCTAGAATCAAAAGACAAACACATCCTAAACTCATCCAAAAACTCTAAACTCTAAAACACATTCACACAGATTCTGAGGTGGATTCTAATTTATATAGTTTGTTTTGAATTATTCACTCATCCATTGTTTGAGATGATATTTCTTCTTTCTATTCCCCTATAAATGTATCGCTTTTGAGTTTGGACTTGTTTTGGGGTAAAAACAGATTCTGCTAGTTTTTGGTAAATTTGGGTGTGTTGATGAGAAACGAATTCAAACCCTAAATAAATGTACTGCACAGGAGTACTTTTAGATTCGAGAGATCAATCTGTAAGACTCTGGCCTAAACCAAGAAATGGCCGTTCCAGATTCAATTTGGTCACAATGTGAAGGAGAAGGGTTGATCTTAGGGAGGGAAGCGAAGAAGGTGTTTGAGATCAGAATGTTGAATTATGAAGGTGTGGCTGTTTTATGACTTGTATCAGAATGTGAAACTGGCTTGCAAAATGTAAGCTATCAGTTCTCGGTGTTTTCTTGATACTTTTGTTGATCACTTCTGTTGTGTTGAAATAGGTTGAAATCCTATTTATACAAGTCATGTTCGAACGCACCCTGATCTCGTAGGAAGTGGAGGCAGTTAGGTAGTGAAGAAGTGTGGTTGTGCAAAAGGTGGTGATCATCACGTTTCCATTATGAGGGAAAACTGGTCATCCTTTCACCCACTACTCTCATTGCTGTTAACCGTCCGTCCTTTCCTGACACTTTCTTGTAATGGGCGCGTTGCACGCTGTAAACCACTAGACCAATACCCCAGTGAGCATCCCCTAGTTTGTGACATGTTTGATGTCTCGAGTAAATGGGTCAAGTCGTGAGACTCGTCGCTAAAAGCAGCACATAGTGCTTTTAGGTCAAATAACAAAATTATTTGTGGAATCAATATTTATAAAACATCGATTACAATCGATGTACATAAAACATCGCTCTTAAATAAGCAGCTGAAAATAATCGATGTGCAGGAAACATCGTTTTTTTAGAGCTCGTTCAAATTAGTCGCGAATTGAACGGTCTTAAAAAGTAACGCGACCGGCCACCTTTGGGCGATCGTTTGAGAACCCTATGGGTGAGCTACCATTTGGTCGATCGTTCCCTGTGGAGGAGGGGTGGCCGGTGATCACAACGTTACCCTGTTGGCCTCCTGAAAATAAATCTAGACCATCCAACTAGGCTAGCGAAGTTGGATGGGCGAGATGACTTGCGGAAGTTGCATACTGCCGTTGATGCAATTTAGGGTTTTAGAAGCCGTGCGGCCAACCCTATTTTGGGATATCGATTCAAAGCACTGGACATTGTTTTGAACAGGATGATCGGTCAGGTGCAAAGGCAGGCTGCCGGTGAGCATGCTGACGTCTTCTTGGTCGCCTGAAATTTGATCTAAGCCATTCAATTTGGCTGGCGAAGATGAATGGGTGTGATCGATTTGCGACAGTAGCGTGTTGCCGCAACGCAAACTAGGGTTTCCAAAACAGTGCATTCACCCTAGTTTGATCAAGCGATTTGATGAGCTATTGGCTTGCCACGAGCAAGTCGATCGACCAGGGATGGAGTTTGGTCGCCGGTGAACACGCCAGCACCCTTTTGACCATTCGAAGGAAGATCTAGACCGTCCAACTAGGCTAGCTAAGTTGGGAGGATGTGATAAATTTGAGACCATTATGGTCGGTCTTAGCTCGTTCGAGCTTCTTTTTCAACGGCGAGATCACCCATGTTCTGGTTAACGTTCAGGGGCGTTGCGGGTGAACTAAAGGGAATCCGATCGGCTGGGATGCTAGTGGGCCCGCCGGTGGTCATTATGGAGGTTGCCTAGTTCTGCTGGGAAGAGGCTAAGCTTGTTGAATTGTATGGCCAAATCGTGTGGCTGTGATTTCTCCTTAAGACTGTCATGGACAATCTATGTTTTCCTTAAGGAATTTAAGCGCGTCGATCGTGCTAACTTTTAATTAAAAGCGCATTGACACGAAAATCTCTTTATCAGAGAGTGGTGCATCCTGTGTGAGCGTTTTCATGCTGATCTCAATACTGAAACTTCGGGAGATTCGTGCTACTCCGCTGCGAGTGAACATTAATCGTCATGTCATGCCAATATTGAGAGTTCAGTTGAGGAACATAGCATAGAAAAATACTAGGAGGCTGGTGGAAAATAAAATTCATAGAATATTTGGGATTGTTGCTATATGCACCATTCTGAGTGAATTATATATATATATATATATATATATATATATATATATATATATATA
>JAJJMB010012161.1:4053633-4135904 GCA_023531105.1 Papaver atlanticum
ATATATTTGTATATATATATATATATATATATATATACAAATATATTGAATTGCTCAATACATCTGTGAGCGAAGAGGTTTATGCACTCATCACTTTCAGATGGCTTTTGTTCCTTTGCAGGATGACAGCGTATTATATACAGGGTTTTACGATTTTACCCTTGAACAAAAAACCACCATCAACATTAAGTCCCCTGCTTAGTACGTAACAATGACATTGTTGCGGGGTAAGCACAAGATGGTGATAGTCAAGAGATAAAATGATCAAGTTAAGGTGAATAAACATTACCAGGGAAGTGACAGTTGTCTGACAGCCAGATCACGATTGTATCTTTCGGGTACGCTGATTTCAGTCTGGTCACACTAGCGAGCATGCTCTGCCAGTAAGCTTTGCTGGGCTGAAAGCATTCTCCTTTGACTATCTAACGGTTTTCTCTCAGCTTTAATTAGGGTTTCAATATGATTTGGTCGGCGTTGAATCCCCGTCTATCGGATAAATCTTGTTGTAGCCGTTCAGCATATGCTTCCTCTTAGGGTTTCTGCAGCGTATATACATATACAGGTGAAACTAAAACGTTCTTCTCGTTTCGGAATAGAGACTCCCCTGCTGAATCCATATCTTTTCACCATGTCAGACAGGAGTGGATCCTCTTCGACTCAGCCAGACTCTTCTACCAAACGTAGGCGGCTTGTATCCAGAGTATGACTTCGATTATCTCCTGATTTTGAAGTGGTAATTTTTCCTTTTCTTTTTTGACGTCTAACATCATTTTTCAGAGTGGATGAATCCCTGGGTCCCGTGACGAGTCCCCTGTCCGGATCCTCCGAGTCAAGAAGATCATACCGGTATGCCTTTCACTGGTGAATAAGCTTTTATTTGTCATGATTGTAGGTGAAAAAATTTCTTGTTGTTGTAGAGGTACCCTGCTGGAACATGTGTAACGGTGGTTGACGATGATGATCTGGACACTCCTCTTCCTTCGAGCTCAGACACACCTACTACTGCAGACCTGGAAGATGCTGATTTGGGTATCTCCTCGTATGAGTACCCCAATGCAGGCTTTGATATTCACATGAAGTGTTTATCTTCTAGTTATCGAACTGTTGGTAAGTTCATAGTAAGGAAGGAGTTTGTGCCTTTATACATAAAAATATGGAGAAGGTACGGCCACATCGCTACCAGGAATGTGGTGCGACATTGTTCGTCTGCTTTGGTCACTACGATGAACTGCCTTCTGCCCATGGTTGCAGAGATGGAAGATACATCCATTCGTGATGTTGCTGAATCAACTGTTGAAAAGTGGGAAAACATGTTATCTACCTTCGAATCCATGGAGTTCAATGTGAGCTGGTTGCGGTAGCGCCTCGACATCATCAAAGTTGATCGAGCTAGCATCATCGCCAATGTCGTTCCAGCTACGAAAGCTATCTTGGAGGAGGAGAAGGCTTTGGCCGCGGAATCCGAGAAAGTGGAGCAGGCGATCCAAGACTTGAAGAGTAGGACTGAAAGGTATCAGGATATGTTGAAAATGATGCTTTCAAGGGACTACAACTTGTTGGACGACCTTTTCTGAGCCGTACTTGTATTTTATTGTTTTGAATAAGTGAGAATGTTTGATCGTTCTTATTTTGTCTAGGGTTTTGAACACTATTTTGGAAAATGAATTGCATTGGGTTTTGGTAAGTAAATGGAGTTTACATTAACATGCTTTAACTAATGAAAACTTTGATAATTCAGATATGAGAGGAATGAAGAGTGCCTGATTGACCGTGTCATGAGATGGCGAGGGATGGACTAATGGTAAGGCGTAGTATGCCTTGAGCCATTTTCCATTGATGACCGCTTCCAATTTGCCTCCATCCTCTTTGACAATCTTGTAGTACCCACTGCTATATGCTTTGGTGATCACGTAAGGACCTTCCCATTTTGGAGAAAACTTTGGCACGGACATGTCTTGCTGAATGTGCTTAGCAGTCTTTAATACCAGATCTCCTATTTGAAAAACTCGAGGTTTTACGGCTTTATCATATGCTTTGGAGATCCTTTTTCTGTATGCTTGAGCATGCTCTTCCGCTTTAATTCTCCTGGAGTCCAGAGTATCTAACTCCGCTATTCTGGAACTCGATGCTTCGACCTCATTCCGTTGAACTCCACTTGCTGCTGCAATCCTAGCCGACGGGATTTTAATCTCTGCTGGGAGAATTGCATCTGCACCATAAACAAGTGAATAGGGAGAAACGCCGGTAGCGCTCCTAGGTGCCGTCCGATATGCCCATAGTGCCATAGGCAGTTGTTCGTGCCATGTCCTGGGATTATCATGCACTGTTCGACTGAGAATTCGAATCAGAGTCTTGTTGGTGCTTTCGGCTTGCCCATTCCCTTGAGGGTAGTAAGGAGTGGAGAAGACATGCTTAACTCCATATTCTTTAAGCAATTCATGTACTTGTTTGTTAGCGAAGGGAGTACCGTTATCAGTAATGATGTGCTTCGGTACACCAAACCGGCAAATGATGTATTCCTTAATGAATGCTGCGATTGTTGCTCCAGTGGTTCCTCAAAGAGGAATAGCTTCAACCCATTTGGTAAAGTATTCCGTCGCAGTTATGATGTACTCGTGCTGTTTCGATAAAGACGGATTGATTTTCCCAATAATATCAAGTCCCCAGCTGTAGAAAGGCCACGGGCTACTTACCGAATGAAGGGGAATACAAGGCATGTGGATGAGATTCCTATGAATCTGACATTCATGGCATTTCTTAACAAACGTTGCTGCATCATCCTCCATAGTTGGCCAGTAATACTTTTCGAGCACTTGAAGGAATAACTTCTTCTTCCATTGGTGTTCACCTTCATGTGTTTCTTTCAGCATAGTCGGGATTTCAGACTTTGCCAAACATCGTAGTAGGTCGCCTCCAAAGCTTTTGCGGTATAGGATTTCGTCATGAAACATGAATGTTTTGGCCCTTTGCTTCATCTTGGCTGCATCCTTCTTGTTAGCGGGCGACACACCGTCGCGGAGATAGTTGACGTATGGCTCTCACCAGTCCCCAGCATATCCAACGTTAAGAACTTCCAATTGATGTGGTGACGCTTGATAATTTAAGCAGGACCCTTAGAGCGCTCGGGCTTGGGTCTCCATATCTGGCCAGTAGTATCCAAGGCGTTGAAGACGTCGGTAAAGAGTCACCACTAACGTTTGTCCACAGACCTCACCATGAATGCAGTTAAGTTGCAGCTATGCTTCTTCGTCTCCGAGACATCTTGACAGAGACCCATCTGGATTCCGATGGTATAATACACCATAAAGCATGAAGAAGTTTTGCAGGGTTTTGAGACTAACCTTCCCTTGGGAAAGCGAACTGTTAAGCTCTTGAATAATCAGAGTTCTCTAATCATTGGCTTGAGTATCTTTGGACTGCGAAAGCCATGTTGACGCCATAATCCTCCTCCTCACGATCAAGTTCTCTTCCAAACCTTTGAATTGCAGCTTCGAGGCTAACTTAGCTAGGAAATCGACGTGTTTGTTGTTATTGCGGCCAATATGGATTATGGTCGCATCAGCAAATTAGTTCAATAGCTTTTGCGCCACAGATCTATAAGGGGATAGTGTTACCTCTTTGAGTGAGTATACTCCATTCATCTAATTGACCAATAACTTAGAGTCGCCCCTTACTTCTAGGTGTGTGACTCCTGCTTGCTTGGCTAGTGACAACCCTATGAGGAAAGCTTCGTATTCTGCTGAATTGTTGGTGCACTAAAAGTCCAGCTTGAAAGAATGCGAAAAGACTTCACCAGTTGGAGACACTAGAACTATGCCCGCTCCTCCAGTATTACTACTAGGGGTAGCAGAATCGTCGAAATACAATAGCCACGTTTCCTCTTTGACAAAAGAGATTTATGGAAATTTCCCAAGAAGGTCTTCATGTAGCTCGGTGGTACCTTCCCCTTGGAATGCTGCTAGTAGATCTGCTACTGCTTGACCTTTAATAGCTCTCGGAGGAGTGCACGTTATGTCGAGCTCTGACATTTGGAGTAGCCATTTAGCTGCCTGCCTATAATGGCCGGATTTGAGAGTAAGAATTTGACAGGATCGGCTCTAGCTATTAGCACCACTTTGTTCGACAACAGATAATGTCTGAATTTCTGAATAGCATGAACTAGGGCTATACATGCCTTTTCTGCCTTAGGATACCTGAGTTTAGCATCCTTCAAAGTACGACTGAAGTAGTATATAGGGTGTTCAATCCCTTCATCATCTTCTTGAGAAAGGAGGGCCCCAACTGCAGCATCACTAGAAGCAGTGTAGAGGCATAACGGTCTTCCTTGTATGAGAGATTTCATAACAGCTGGTGATGACAATATTTGCTTGATCTTCTTAAACACTTCTTGTTGCTTCGTGGTCCAAATGAAGCTTGCTCCCTTTTTCAGCAAGGGGGTGAATGAAGCGACAAGCTGAGCCAAACCAGGTATAAAATGACGAATGTAGTTTACCTTGCCCATGAAGTTCTTGAGTTCTTTCACAGTTCGCGGAGGAGGCATTGTGAGGATAGCTTGAGTCTTGGCCGAATCTACCTTTATTCCTTCAGCAGTTACTTGAAATCCCAGAAATTTGCCAGAAGAGACCCCAAAAGCACATTTCAAAGGGTTCATATTCAGTTTGTATTCACGGCATCTTTTGAACACTTGCCGCAAAACGTCTGTGTGAGCCGCTCGAGTTTTTGATTGACTACTATGTCATCTACATAATCTTCAACTTGTTTGTGTATCGTGTCATGGAAAATCGCAGTCATGGCGCGTTGTTAGGTAGCACCAGCATTTTTCAAACCAAAAGGCATCACAGTATAATAAAAGTTTCCGAGAGGGGTTCGAAAAGATGTCTTACTTGTGTCATGCACATACATCTTTATCTGGTTATAGCCGCTGTACCCATCCATGAAGGAGAACATGCCATGTCCGCTGGTAGCGTCTACTAGCATGTCGATGTTAGGAAGGGGAAAATCATCCTTAGGGAAGCATTTGTTCAGATCTCTGAAATCAACACAACACCTAATTTGACCGCTTTTCTTCTTTACGGGAACCACGTTGGCTAACCAGGTAGGACGGTGAATGGGCTTGATGAAGCCAGCGGCTAATAGCTTCTGAATCTCAGTCTTGATTTGTTCCTCTACATCGTGTCTGAACTGCCTTGGAGATTGTTTGACTATCTTGGATCCAGGTATTATATGTAGATGATGAGTGACCAGTTTTTCATCCAAGCGGGCATTTCCTCATATGTCCATGCGGGAATGTCTTGATACTCCTTAAGAAGATTCACAAGTTTTGTGTGTTCGTCTGCACATAGATCCGAACTGATGGAGATAGGATTTGGAGAGTCTTCATTCCCGATGTTGACGATTTCGAGTTCATCGGTTGTGGAGTCGGTGCCATCCTACAACTGTCGTGGAGCATCTGGTACTTCTTCTTGTGGCTTGTCATTATTGTTGCATTCCATTGGGCGGAGAGACTGGGCAACAGTCCCCCCTGTTAATTGCTAACAGCGGCGCCGGTATACAGTTTTCCCTTTCTGGTCACGACTCGCCACAAAAGTCCATTCTCTCTTGGTATAAGGACGATCTAAGCTTTTGCTTGATAAAGATGGATTAACGTGTCCTGTCAGCAGAGCGTGCTGCGATACCTGGTCTCTCTATTCAGCAGTTCAAGCCGGTCTTCCTCCTCGATCGACGCCCATGTGGGGAGTGGAGTGCAGTAAACCTTGTTTGATGAATCTCGTGAATTTTCCTTTGGCTCAAACAGTTCCACGCCACAAATTGGTGCATAAGGAGACAATGATGCTGGGTTGCGAACAACTTCTTCATTCAGCATAGTTTTCAAGCATTGGTGATATGTAGAGGGGATGATCTTATTATCATGAAGCCATGGTCTTCCCAGTATCATGTGGTAGTATGGCTCCTTCTCTATTACTTCGAATTTTACCTTCGACATGACAAGTCCTACTGATACATTCAAATTGATGTACCCGTATGTGCTGGTTTAGTTTCCTTCGAAATCTGTCATCATGGTAGGATGCCGCACGACTTTGTTTGGTCGAACCTTGGCCGTCTTGAGAGTTTTAAACGTAAAAACATTCGAGGACGCTCTCGTATCGATGAGAGCCCTTTTGGATTCTGAATCTTTGATGCGCGCGGTAACATGCAGGGTTATATTATGGCCCTCCTCTGCCATCATGTCGTCTTCAGTAAACGTAACATTGTTCATGGACATCTCTGGTGTTTTTAAGATTTATGGATGCGAAGGAGCCAAACGCGTATCCAGAGCTATATGATTAATTGCAGCGAATGTCTCCGCTCGTTGATCCTTTGAGAGGTGTAGGAGTTCACATAAACTTTCTACTAGAGAAGCTATTTCCTGGTCCACTGGCCTCTGGTTGGTAGTGAAACTGTTGACTTGAGGACTATCATCGTTTGAGGGGTTATCCCTCAGCGCTGGAATTTCTTGAGCAGAAGAGTCACTCAAATCTGATATCAACCTGACGAGGAAATTGAGTATATTGTTTATCATCTCTTTCATCAGATCCATATTCCTCGTGCGGATCTCCTGTACTCGTGCCAACTCGACCAAGGTTGGAATTTCTTAATTGGCACTACGATCAGATATAACGTTGAGAGGAGAATCATCACCATTTGCAAGATTCTGACCGGCGTTTTGAGTTGTTGAATTAGTAATAAGACCAACCATCTTTGTGGAAATTTGGATTGCAATCAAGAGATTAACCTCCCACTGTGCTCGCCAATTGTTTTGGGGTAAAAACTGATTCTGCTAGTTTTTGGTAAATTTGGGTGTGTTGATGAGAAACGAATTCAAACCCTAAACAAATGTACTTTATAGGAGTACTTTTAGATTCGAGAAATTAATTTGTAAGACTCTATCCTAAACCAAGAAATGGCCGTTCTAGATTCAATTCGGTCACAAAGTGAAGGAGAAGGGTTGATCTTAGGGAGGGAAGCGAAGAAGGTGTTTGAGATCAGAATGTTGAATTATGAAGGTGTGGCTGTTTTATGACTTGTATCAGAATGTGAAACTGGCTTGCAAAATGTAAGCTATCAGTTCTCGGTGTTTTCTGGATACTTGTGTTGATCACTTCTGTTGTGTTGAAATAGGTTGAAATCCTATTTATACAAGTCATGTTCGAACGCACCTTGATCTCGTAGGAAGTGGAGGAAGTTAGGTAGTGGATAAGTGGGGTTGTGCAAAAAGTGGTGATCATCACGTTTCCATTATGAGGGAAAACTGGTCACCCTTTCACCCACTACTCTCATTGCTGTTAACCGTCCGTCCTTTCCTGACACTTTCTCGTAATGGGCGCGTTGCACGCTGTAAACCACCAGACCAATACCCCAGTGAGATTCCCCCAGTTTGTGACATGTTTGATGTCTCGAGTAAATGGGTCAAGTCGTGAGACTCGCCGCTAAAAGCAGCACATAGTGCTTTTAGGTCAAATAACAAAATTACTTGTGGAATCAATATTTATAAAACATCGTTTATAATCGATGTACATAAAGCATCGCTCTTAAATAAGCAGCTGAAAATAATCGATGTGCAGGAAACATCGTTGTTTTAGAGCTAGTTCAAATTAGTCGCGAATTGAACGGTCTTAAAAAGTAGCGCGACCGGCCACCTTTGGGCGATCGTTTGAGAACCCTATGGGTGAGATACCACTTGGACGATCGTTCCATGTGGAGGAGGGGAGGCCGGTGATCACAACGTTACCCTGTTGGCCTCCTGAAAATAAATTTAGACCATCCAACTAGGCTAGCGAAGTTGGATGGGCGAGATGACTTGCGGCAGTTGCATACTGCCGTTGATGCAATTTAGGGTTTTAGAAGCCGTGCGGCCAATCATATTTTTGGCTATCGATTCAAAGCACTGGACATTGGTTTGAACAGGCCGATCGGTCAGGTGCAAAGGCAGGCTTCCAGTGAGCATGCTGACATCTTCTGGGCCGCCTGAAATTGGATCTAAGCCATTCAATTTGGCTGGCGAAGATGAATGGGCGTGATCGATTTGCGACAGTAGCGTGTTGCGGCAACGCAAACTAGGGTTTCCAAAACAACGCGTTCACCCTAGTTTGATCAAGCGATTTGATGCGCTCTTGGCTTGCCATGAGCAAGTCGATCGACCAGGGATGGAGTTTGGTCGCCGGTGAACACGCCAGCACCCTTTTGATCATTCGAAGGAAGATCTAGACCGTCCAACTAGGCTAGCTAAGTTTGGAGGATGTGATAAATTTGAGACCGTTATGGTCGGTCTTAGCTCGTTCGAGCTCCTTTTTCAACAGCGCGATCACCCATGTTCTGGTTAACGTTCAGGGGCGTTGCGGGTGAACTAAAGGGAATCCGATCGGCTGGGATGCTAGTGGGCCCGCCGTTGGTCATTATGGAGGTTGTTTAGTTCTGCTGGGAAAAGGCTAAGCTTATTGAATTGTCTGGCCAAATCGTGTGGCTGTGATTTCTCCTTAAGACTGTCATGGACAATCTAGGTTTTCCTTAAGGAATTTAAGCGCGTCGATCGTGCTAACTTTTAATTAAAAGCGCATTGACACAAAAATCTCTTTATCAGAGAGTGGTGCAGCCTGTGTGAGCGTTTTCATGCAGATCTCAATACTGACACTTTGGGAGATTCGTGCTACTCCGCTGCGAGTGAACATTAATCGTCATGTCATGCCAATATTGAGAGTTCAGCTGAGGAACATAGCATAGGAAAATACTAGGAGGGAAATGCATTAGTTAATAATGCTGGTGGAAAATAAAATTCATAGAATATTTGGGATTGTTGTTATATGCACCATTCTGAGTGAATTATATATATATATATACAAATATATTGAATTGCTCAATACATCTGTGAGCGAAGAGGTTTATGCACTCATCACTTTCAGATGGCTTGTGTTCCTTTGCAGGATGACAGCGTATTATATACAGGGTTTTACGATTTTACCCTTGAACTAAAAACCGCCATCAACAGGACTTAACTCGATTTTTGATGTGTTGAACAGGCCCACTGTTGTTTACTATACATGGTCATCTAAGGCATAGAACCGGAACACTCTTACCTGAAAATCCACAAAGCGGCACATACTCACAGCTATACATTTACGATCCGAAAGATGCATTATCAAAATGGCTCGAGCTAAAACCAAGGTTAAACGTTACGGTGCTTGAGATCATACAACTGGTTCTATCTGCCAACAATGCCTTTGTGAAGAAATACAGTCAGGCTTTTGAATTATTAAAAAGCAATAAGCGGAGGGGAAATGATGTCCATGTTTCTCTCCAATACGAAAAAGGGTCAGATCCGAGATGTTATAACTTACCCACAGCAGATGAGATAGCCGTTATATTGCATGAAGACGGAAAAACCATCAATTCTGGACCGCGTGACATAGTACTTCATCTGAAAGGAAAACGTGCTTTGCGGAGAATTAATGAATGTCATCCAGCGTATTTTCCTTTGCATTAAGTTCTTTTGTTCCCATATGGTGAATTGGGATGGGAACCTGGGATGGTACACTGGGATGTCGATCTAGATAAGGATACGGATACGAGGCTCACGCAAATGGAATATTTCAGTTATAGATTATTTCAGAGGCGAGGTGAGTACTCGATGATACTAAGAGCGGGTATGCTCTTTCAGGAATTCATAGTTGATGCTTGGGCAGCGACCGAACAGAATCACCTTCGGTGGATTAGGAAAAATCAACCCAAGTTACGAGTTCAGAACTATAAAGGGCTTGCTGACCTTGGGGTTTCAGGCAACAAAGTGTCGGAACGTGGTCAACCAGTCATACTCCCATCCACATTCATAGGCGGTCCTCGGAACATGTACGAGATATATCCAGATTCAATGGCCATCACCAGGTAGAATCCCTTTTGTTGTTTGTTAATTCTCTGAATTCGATGCCTATGAATTTAGTTTTTTTTATATGTTGTTCAATATTGTCTGTACAGTGAGAACCAAATAAGATGTCATGATAGACGAACAGATATCACTGTTAGATGAACTTCAGTGAGTGATAACAGCCACTCACAGTTAGGTATATCTTAGTAGGGATGATCTTATTTTCATATTCATATTTACTCGAAAATTCGGTAGTTGGCAGCATCTAACTACCTTATGATTTTTAGCACTTATTTGTATGAATAGAACTGTGATCAAATATTTTGTTTCTTTTAACCGAATATAACATCTGGGCATTAGCTTCCTTTATTTTACTTAAGCTGAAATATGATCATCTCCTTTAGAAATTGCTAGTACTTTTTCGTTTCTTGCTAAAAGGTACAACCATCATCCAGATATATTCCTCACCATGATAGCAAACCCACGTTGGGAAGAAATTACAAGTGCTCTGTTAGAAAACCAACAACTACACAATAGGTCTGATTTGGTGGCAAGGGTGTTTGAGCTCAAACGTAAGGCGCTAATAAAATAAATAGAAGATAAGAAAGTGTTTGGCAAGGTAGTTGGATATGTTTACACGATAGAGTTTCAGAAGAGGGGTTTGCCGCATATGCACATGTTGATTTTTCTGGACAAGGAAGACAAAATACACACCCCGGAGCAAGTGGATAAGATGGTATGTACCGAATTCCCAGATGAAAAAAAAGAACCGGATCTCTTTCAGACAATACAGAGATGCATGGTGCATGGACCGTGTGGTGTTAGGAAACCAAGTGCAAGTTGCATGGATGGCGGCAGGTGCACCAAAGACTATCTGAAACAGTATGCAGAGTCAACTTCAATTAGTGAGGATGGGTACACTATACCATATATTGGGATTAGCAACTCAGGTTTGCAACAGCTTATGAGCTGTTGCGAAATTTCAGTTGCGAATTCTAGTTGCTAAAATTTCGCAACTATTTGAAACTGTGACTAAACTCGCAACTGTTTGATTCTGTTGCGATTCGCAACTAAAACCTGTTGTACGCGTGCTAAAAACCCATGTAGCTGGCTACCCTTTAAACACATTTTCAGCCACCGTGTGAAAAGCTAGTGTGCAGGATATTTTACCCCCTAATACCTTTGGGCGGGATTTTTCTTTTACTTTCCCCCTCTTTTTTCCCTGTACGACCATTTCTCCTCCACTCGTTTTCTCTCTCTTTCTGTCTCTCTCTCTTTACTCTTCTTTAAACTAGATCCAGAAATTGAGTGAAGAAGAGACTTCATTTCTGCTATCAGTTTCTCACCCACTCACTGTGTAACTCTCTCTCACTTTACTTTCTGTTAGATTCAGATTTTTTTTTTGATTTTAGTTTTACTTTTCGATTGTTAGGTCTAACTTATCTTAGTTGTACTGTTGCAGTTGGAAGAACTAATCATCAGCAGCTAATCGTGATAATCTTAGGTATAAAGTTTCTTCTTTTTGTTTATTTTCGTTTCTTCTTTAATGTTGAAATTTAGGTCAGATGAAATTTGGGTGTTTGATAATTGCTTTGTATGTTAAATTTGGGTGTTTGATAGATGAAATCAGATGTTGCATGTTGATTTTATGTTAAGCTACTTCATTTTGGGTATTTGTTAGATTTAGGTATTTGTTTGTTTTCAATTTTGATAGATTCAGGTATTTGTTTATTTTCAATTTTGATTTGATTTTTTTAAAAAATATAAAAAATCAAATAGAAACTAAGATATCAAGATAAAGCTCTCTGAAATAGAAAACAAAAGAAGATTAAAAACTGAAAAGAACCCTCTCTTTCTCTCCCTGTTTGCTTTTTTTTTCCTTCAAATTTGGGTTTTTGATAGATGATAATAGATTTTCAATGATTGTTTGTTAAGATGGTTGTTTCATGTTAATTTTACTATGTCAAGTTTTCGATAATATTGTCTTAGTAGATTAAGTGTTCGATAGATTTTCTTATAGCGTTGTTGTTTGTTCTTTTTGTTTATGAGCACTGCTTTGTTGGTTTCCCTGAACTGGTGATTCAAGTATCTTTTTAAGTTACAATTTGTTAAGTATTTTGATTAATCCGGCTTTTCAACTTATGGCTTACTAAACTTTTCTTAAAACTGTTCCAAGAGTGTACTATGCTAGTACTCATGCTCATTTAGGAAGAACTGGAAGCAGAAGAGATGAATTGGAGTCTGTTGCTTAGACTCTTGTTTATTCATGTGATTCTACTGCACTTCTATTTTTTTCTTTCTAAGTACTCAAATAGAAATGTTGAGTACTTAGAAAGACTCATTTAAGAAAAACTCTTGTTTACAGTTTTATCTTGATTCTACTCTTGTTTAGACTCTTGTTTGTTTTCTACATTGTTATCTTCCTTAGCTAGTCATTTCCATATCTTTACTAGATTGTTTAGTCATGTGATTCTGCTGCACTTCTATTTTATTCTTTCTAAGTACTCAAATAGAAATGTTGATTGTATCTATTAAGAACTGAGAATTTCATGCTTGTAGGAATGGACCTTCCCAAATAGCATGGACAACCCGACAACTCATACATAGTTGGTTATTTAGCATTGTATTCAGAGCTTACCGACAACTCATATAGATAATTCTTTGTTTAGAACTTTATTCAGAGATTACTGATGATAATGTGTTAAACAGTCACAGTCCATTGTTTAGAACTGATAATAGTGACAACTAATAGATAGTTGGTGAATATTATTGATTTGATTGTTTCATGTTAAGATGGTTTAGATTTGGGTCATTGGGTGTTTGTTTATTTTGGTTTTTGGATTAGTTTTAATATAGAGAATCACATAGGAACTGAAAAAATCAAGATAAAACTGTAAGTGGAGGTCGATGAATATGGACTACCTATTTCTTAAGCTTTGACATTTGGTATTTTACAGGTTATTATGGCAGCAGCAGTGGAGGTTGATGAATATGGACTACCTATTTCTGCCAACGCAACAAAACTCGGCCACAGGAAGGGTGCCTTGGTTCGTACCCATGTGCCTATTTCGTACGAAACCTGGAGGAAAGTTCCTGACAAGTACAAGGACGATGTTTGGAATGAACTTAAGGTACAAAATCTACCCCATGACATGATCTCTACTCATTCTTTACTTACTTTTAGTTAAGGGAGATACACATTTAGGATTCCACTGATTAGCTCTGTATTTTCAGCTGGCATTTGATTTACCTGAGACTTCCAAGACTATTATGGTGAAGGGGATGCCTGATCCATGGAGGAGATTCAAGAACGAGTTACGTCAAGACCATTATGATATTTGGAATACTCATCAAGAAAGGATTGATAATATTCCTCCAAATGTAAAGTCAGAGGATTGGATAAAATTCTGTGAAAATGAGAATGATGTTGCGGTCCAAAGTAAAAGAGTTGTTAATAAGAGGAAAAGAGAACAATATGATTACTCTCATACCTCTGGTCGCAAGCCACATTGTTTGGTTAGAGCTGAACTGGTAAGTATTCTATTTCAATGGTGCAACTTACCTCAAACTGTTGTGGATAATGATTAATGCATACTCATTGTGTTTTTGAATGTAGATGGCGGCGAACCCTGAAGCATAAATCAGTACCTCTGATGTGTGGATTAAATCTCATTCACAGGAGGGTGGGGTGATTTTACTTAGTGCGCAACCATACTGTGTGAGTCAAATTATTTTTCAGTTATATGTAGTCTTCTTTAACTGTATTATACTAGCTAGTGATCAGTATCAAGTGATTGTGATGCTCAACACTACAGGAACAACTTACTAAGGTCCTAGAAGACATCAAGGGAAAACTGGAAGCAGGTGCTCCAGTAGAAGAAACTTGTGCAGTGACTTCATTGTTTGGGAAGGATTCAAGAGGACGGGTTCGTGCTGTAGGTCATGTTTCTCGTACACAAGTTGATCTCTCTGCTTCTGCTCGTGCTAAAATAGCTGAACTAAAGTCTAAAAATGGAGTTCTTACTAATAAGGTGGAAGACTTAGGTGGAAAGATAGGAGTTCTTGTTGAAGGATTTGGAACATTATGCCATGTAGTGAAGGATATCCAAGATGCAACGTCATCATCAGTTGCTGCCTCGAATATGTGTAGCACTTCACATAGTCAGAACTCTTCACAAGGTCATGTTGGTTCACCTCAATCAGGTTCAGTTGCTCACATAAGTTCACTTGGTCTTCCCGTCTCGCCAGCAGCTCAAACAATTTCGCCTGGTCATGCCCTATCACCAGCTCAATCAGGTCCAGGTATGCAGCAGCAGTTTTCATTGCTGAACATGGAGGGTGATATAATTGCAACTGGTAAAGTTTGTACTGGTGCGCAAGGACTTATGGCTCATGGCTCAGCTGTACCTGCTACTCATTTGAAGGTGTTGATCGACGACATTCTCTTGCCAGATGAACGCACCATAAAAGCTAACCAGTTTATGGAGACCTTTAAAGATGTTGGAATCGGAGGATTCGTGGTTCATCCCAAGAGGTCCATCGCATATAATTAAGATGACTTCACTACTTGATTGGAGATATATCAGCCATCTTTCATACTTATATATATATATATATGTCTAACACATGGCTTTAATCTTTTTTTGCTTTTGTTCACACTTTTGTATGTATGCAGAACACTCTAATATGCATACTCTTATGCATTTGTGCATAAGGAAATGTCTTATCCTATTCTCCTTAAGGAAAGACTTATATGCAGTTGTGCAAAAGAAGTATTTAACTTAATCTAGAAACAACTGATCTTTTTGGTATATGTATGTGAACAGAAACCGGTTATGAATCTACTTTTCCTTTTCATTGCCTTGTTTCTATTTATCCTATATGTATATGTGGGTGGTCTTTTTGTTATATGTGATTATGCTGGTAGCTTCATTTAAAGTCTGATGAAGCACTAGTAGCCACCTGGGGAGATGTAAATCCCTGATAAGTATTCCACTTGCTTGCACATATATTATTAAGTTTGTGTTTATGGAATCTGACCTTCAGTTTATATCTACTTGCGAGGTATTATGCTTAATGTTCATTTTTGCTGAGTGAGAAGTGAAGTGCACTAGGATCAGCATCAACTCGTGCAGGTATAATTCTTCTTTACGCTTTTGAAATGAGTCATTAAACATAACTTTAATGCTGGATGTGTCATGGATTGTATCTCATGAATGGATATTCGTTGTGCAGGTTCTCTTGGGTATCACAGATTCTGAGATATGATTTTTGGATAAAGTTGAGGATGTAGAATATGAGAAGCGCAGTGTTAATGTTTCTCTGATAGTAAGTTCTCTCTAATCATTATTTCTTTTTTTTCAGTTTCTTATGTCTTAAACAATAAACCTTCAAGTATATCTTGTATATGGAGTCTGACCTTCAGTTTTGTCTACTTGTGAGGTATTGTGCTTAATGTTCATTTTTGCTGAGTGAGAAGTGAACTGCAGTAGGATCGGCATCAAGCTGTGTAGGTATAATTCCTTTTTACGCTTCTGAATTCCTTTTTAAGAGTCATTAAACACAACTCTATGTTTAAACTGAAGAAATTGGGTTTCTTTCCTTATCATATCCGAGTTTTCTATTTGCCTTGAGTAGTCTTTATGTACATAGAGATGTGACCTGCAGTTAATGTTTCGCATCTGTTAAAAATGTTCTCAGCTTGGTTTTCTCCTTTGGCAGTTAGTTGAATTGTCATTCTTTTCTACTTCAGTGGAGTTTGAATTTGTTTTTCTTCGTAATGTTGGATGTGTCATGGATGGTATCTCATGAATGGATATTCTTTGTGCAGGTTTCCTTGGGTATCACAAATTCTGAGTTAGGTCTTCTAGATAAATTTGAGGATGTAGAATATGAGAAGAACACTGTTAATACTTCTCTGTAGTAAGTACTCTCTAATCACTGTTTCATTTGTCTTAGACAAAACCTTCAAGTATTTCTTAGGAAATGAGAATAAAACAACTTAGGAAATGACTATGTTTAGTTAGTTACATATCCTTTCTCATTATTTATAAAATGCAGACAATGATATGCTTGCTTGTCGAAGAATTGTGAGTGTAGTGTAGAAATTTGTACTTGTATGTTTTGATACACAAATGTATTGGTGTAGAAATGGGTAACAATGGTGTGTTGTAGAGAATTCTTGTATGTTGTGAATGTTTTGCTGAAAAGCTTGCAGCTGAACTCTGTTTTAGAAAGTAGGTACTGTTGCAGGTACCCTAGTTTTAACCAGGTCAAAATTGACCTGGAACTATTTTTTTGATGTTACAAAAAATTCGCAACGGTTACTTCTGTTGCTAATTTTTTACTGGTACTATCATAGCCGGATCGGATAACTTTGTCCGTTCTTCTAAAAAACTGGGTAAAATTTTCGTAACTGTTTGAAACTGTTGCTACGTATCATACAGTTGTAAGGGTTGCAACAGTTTGAAACTGTTGCGACATTATGGTGTCGCAACAGATCTAAACTGTTGCGACAGAAAATTTGCAACGGCAATATAGCCGTTGCGAAAAACTGCAACATCGACTTTCGTAACAGAGCTAAACTGTTGCGACCCCATTTTGCAACTGCCAGTTACCGTTGCTAAGCCCTAAATTTGGTGTAGTGGTATCCAGTGTATCGCCGACGCGATGATGGTCGGGTTTTCCATTATCGCAACCAGTCATATACTAATATGGATGTGGTCCCTTACAATCCACATCTTAGCAGGATGTTTGACTGCCATATCAATGTCGAGGTCTGCTCCAGCGTCCGAGCCGTGAAGTATATACACAAGTATATCTACAAGGGATACGAATTGATGATTATGGTTGCTGGTGGTGGCCCCAACGAGATTCTTCAATATCTGAATGTAAGGTATATCGGAGCACCCGAGGCAGCTTGGAGATTACTTGGAAACCGTCTACACAAAGAGAAGCCCAAAGTTCAGCGGTCAGCGGTACATCTTCCGGGCAAGCAGCGAGTTATTTACGATCCAGATGATCCCGTCGAAGTAATTCAGGACAAGGCAGAAAATGTAGTAACCACTTTGATGAGGTATTTTGACTACAACAGGTTTGTTTCAAATTTGTCTTTCTAATGCATATTTTCACGACTTATGTCTTTCTGCCTTTGGTGTATGGTTTGTGGTTAGATGTTTGTACCATTACAATGCTCGGGAAGACAACTCCTGATATGGTGGATTTCTTTTCGAAATTCCCTTTATTAAGCTCTTCAATGCATTGGGATGTAGGAATCATGTACATGTGCCAGATAAACATTGTTTTTTGATGATAAATTACCTTTAGTAAATTGTCCAGGCTTTGCGTATAAGAGTTTTATACTTTCTTCATCATTAAGCAGATCCAGTTGACATCATTTTATGAATTTATTTTCACGTCTTATGTCTTTCTGCCTGATTTTTGCGCCATGTTTTCTTTGTTGCCTCTATCTTGCATCGTGTTAGCTGTGTTCAGTTTCTCTTCTTTCACAATTTTAGTTTCTGAATAATACAGGTTAAATCCAGAAGACGAGGCATATACCTACCAAGACTTCCCTCAGAAGTTTGTATGGTCAGGTAAGATACGGTCTTAAGTTTACATATCCATTTCCTTCTTCAGTTACATTGCTATCAGTTATTGAAATGATTAACGGTAATAGTCTGATTGTGGTAATTGTTAATGAAATGATCATCATTATGTGTGCTTATTTGCATGTTTTTGAGTATCCATTTGAATTATGTTTATGAAAATAAACATGTTCTGAGTATCATGTCATTTTGTCAGATAAGAAGTGGTTTCCTCGACAGAAAGGCTTTGTTATTGGGAGAATGTATTTTGTCACCCCAAACAGTGGTGAACTGTATTACCTGAGGTTGTTGCTTACGGTAGTAGCGGGGGCAAGGTCATTCAAGCACCTGAGAACTACGATGAAGAGTGGTGTTCAAGAGGTCCATCGAACTTTCAAGTATGCATGTATTGCACTAAATTTGTTGTAAGATGACGGAGAATGTGATAAATGCTTGAAAGAATCCGTCGTAATCAAAACTGGGCATCAGCTGCGACAACTGTTTGGTATAATACTAACCAAGTGCAGTTCCACACGGCCAGACGCTCTATGGGAGAGGTATGGGAAACATATATGTGATGATTTACCATTTAGGATCAAAAGACAATACGGAATTGAAAATCCAACGGAGGAGCAGGTTCTTGATTACGGTGTTTACCTCATGGAGAAAATAGTTCAGGAGGAAGGGAAGGAAATGAAGGATCTTGGAATTCCCCAACATACCGGTGACTGGAGTCGAATTGTTGGAAATCGATTACTATGGGAGCAAAGAGAACTGCAGTTTGAGATTCAAGAATAAGTGGTGGATTCGAATGTGGATGAATTCAATACAGAACAAATAAATGCGTTTGAGACAATTAAAAATTCCGTAGTGAATAATCTTGGTAGAACGTTCTTCTTAAATGGTAGTGCTGGGACGGGGAAGACTTTTGTGTACAACACATTTGCAGCAACACGTAGAAGCAAGGGTGACGTCATTTTAATAGTATCTTCTTGCGACATCTCTGCATTTCTTCTAACTGGTGGAAGGACAACACATTCTACCTTTAAGATACCTTTCGATCCACAATTTGATTCCAAGTGTAATGTCGATTTTGATTTGATTGAGGCGGAATTGTTTCAAGCTACCAAGTTGATCATATGGGATGAGGTGGCAATGCAACACCGATTTTGTATTGAAGCGGTATATCATACTCTAAGAGATATGAGATCAAGTAACGAACCATTCAGAGGGATCACTGTCGTGCTTGTAGGAGACTTTAAGCAAACTTTGCCAGTGGTACAAAAGGGTCGTAGAGAACAACTCATAGACGCCTCGATTAGAAGCTCTGTTTTATGGAGAAACGTGAATGTACTTAAGATAACACAAAACATGAGGCTTGAGAGTCAAGATCCTGACAGCATTGCATTCGCTGAGTACTTACTTCAGGTACGTTTTCTATACATGAAATTCTTCTCTTGCCATTATCCATTGTTATTCTGAATTTTATGCTTATGAAACGTAGTGCAATGTTTCTGTGTTTGTGTAGTCCTTTTATGTATAGGTATGTTTATCAAGAAGTACAGTACTGTAATTAGGTGTACTTTTTGTTGATTGCTTCTTTCTCTTAGAATTAATAGAGGAGGCTTTAGGTACAACGTATAGTTTCCTCTTTAGGCAGTAACTTCCTCTTTACTGTGTACAATTTCGTTGTTCAAAAAGAATGGAACTGATATCATATAGAAACTACAAGTCACCAGCTTATCCCCTGAAACAAAGAGTTGCCAAACTACACAGCCTAAAGGAAGTGGAAACTTTGTGTCAGCTACAAGGCAGCTTAGAGGAAGTGGAAACTGTGTTAGCTACAAGTCAGCCTATTATGCCACTTACAGTCAAATTGGGTAACATTTATGCAATGTATCTTGCATTTTTGAATAACAATTTTTTGTAACTATAATGTTTATTGTTTTGAATGTCCAGTGGTACATACTTGCTTAGGTGATTGCTGGATTGATAGAAAAAACTTCATAAAACTGGATAATTACATTACATAATGGAAAGCTAAGACTCATAGCTCATTACGCGTTTTGGGGAGCCCTTTTACGGGCATTTAGTTAAATTGTTTCTCCTTGCATACTTATCCACTGCATCTACCACACTAGATATTAACTCCTTCGATATACTTATGTCATTTTGCAGGTGGGGGAAAATCCAGAGCCAAAAGTTAACTTGCCATCTGCTATTTCAAAATTTGTCAATCTAAATGAGTTGATTTCAAAGATAAATCCGAGAATTGAAGAAATGAGCAATCCCACTGCAGAATATATGACCGGGAGAACAATATTGTCTTCTAGGAACGACGAGGTTTCATAAATAAATAAAATTGTGTTGGAGATGTACAATGGTGAATCTCACACGTTTCTCGCAGCAGATAAACAAGAGCAGGTAAACGGTGAATCATCAACAGGTACAACCTATACGAGTGAAACATTAAACCAACAAAATCCATCAGGATTACCTCCATTCAAATTAGATCTTAAAGTCGGTTATCCAATTATGTTGCTGCGTAATCTAGCTCCTAGAAGTGGACTATGCAATGGTACTAGGTATGTGCTTTATCCAGATTATCACATGTCATATGATTCACCTCATTTATTCTCATTGTGTTGCTTATATTTGGGACCCTAGACTTGCTTCAATGGTTGTTTAATTGTGCCATGATTTGTTGTGTTATCAGGTTAAGGGTAGAGATTTGCGAACAACATGTTATTGTGGCTACAATTTTAACAGGAGATAAGGCTGGGGAAGTGGTTTTTATTCCGCGCATATCACTAACACCATCTTCATTGCACTTCCTCATTCGAATGACTAGGAGACAGTTCCCAATCAGGTTGGCTTATGCGATGACCATAAATAAATCTCAGGGTCAGTTGCTGAAGTATGTGGGGGTAGACTTAAGGAGTCCCGTATTCAGCCATGGGTAGCTCTATGTTGCACTGTCCAGATGCACAAGTGCCGGGAGGATCCATGTGTTACTCCCAAAGAACAGTACTAGACATGAAGCAACAAATGTTGTGCATCCAGAAGTCCTGTCATAAGTTTGTTTTCGAAATTTGATTCTTCTGCTTTTATCACCAGTATCTATTCTTGGCTAATTTGATGTTTAGTTTGTGCTAATTATAATGCTGAATGCAACACTTGGAATCGACATGATCAATTACATTGGCGCACAATTATAGACTAATTTAAAAATTTGTAGAGATAAATTGAGTAACATAAACAAGACAAATACTAATCTTTTTATAAATAAACTCAGCTTCAAGTTATATTAGTTCGTTGTTATTAACTGTATACTATGAAATTTGGTAGCTCTGGTGATGCAATATACATAAAGACAATATACAATGGAATAACTGTCTGCTATGAGATGCCTCCGTCGCCTCTACCACCACTGATGGCATGGGTTATCGACGAAGGAATTAGCCATTACCATCACCCCTTCTGCCCTGTGCCATTATGGCACGGGCAATCCACTAGTAAAATTATAAATCATGATCCAATACACCCCTAATGTTTATCCATATCAATATATCTTCCTTGAAAAGAAGTGCTCCTCTCTTCGTCAATAGGGCGATATTCAGTTTTTCATCACTGTGGATGATTTTTCTTTCGTTTCTTGAACGATTTTCTCTCTACTTAAAGCCTACTCATAATATCTCATTCTAATCTTATCTAACATCAATCAGTTTTGTTTTTCTGTTCACTCCATTCAAGTCCTCTCTTATTATTTCTTACTACATCTCCTTTCCTTTCTATGGAATCATCATCAACCCAGAACGTCCTCGAATATATTGTTCATCGTATGGGGGGACTCTTAGAAGAAGAACCACCAGACTCAATTGTCTTGCCAGATGACCCTGAAGAAACAACTCACAACTGGAAAAGATGCTTGCTCATCAAGATTGTCAATGAAAGAGAATATGGTGTCAATATTCTGCATGATCTCCTCAAAAAGTCTTGGAGACCCACATGATTAATCAACGTACCAGTCTTTGGTCGAGGGATATACAAAATCAACTTTGAACACACATGTGATATGGGAGTTGCAATATCAGGCTCACCATGCTCTAACAATGAGGATCTCATGGTTTTGGAGGTATGTGAACCAGATAAAACCCCCTCATATTATAATTTCCAGTTTGTGGATTTTATAAATCCAACTACATGGACTTCCCATTAGTGCTCTTACTGCAAAAAAAATGTTACTATAATTGCTGCAAAAGTTAATACCCTATACCCAATTAGTCCGGAAGACACTGCAAAATGGGGTAGATATGCTAGAGTACGTGTTAAATTAGACATTAAGAAACCAATCAAGAAGGAGATTGAAGTTACTCTAGATTCAAAAAAAAGTGGTTATGGCTCAAGAAAAATATGAGAAGTTGCCAAAAGTATGCTATCATTGTGGAATGTTTGCTCACTTGATGAAACAGTTCCCTGTTCTATCTGCAGCCTGTGAGAATTTTTTTGAAAGTGGATCGGAGGAATTTTTCCAACAAATGTCAGATAAAAGAAATGCTAGATTTTCAGATGACATTAAAGCCAACCCAAGAGCTAAGATTCCTACAATCTCATCAGTCAGTGAGCCAGAAAGAACCACCATTGTTAATCTTCCCAATCTAAATCATCATCATCAACCCTCATAATTATTAGTCATCAATTCCAGCACATCAATGGACACTAATCATCCCCCTCCTGCAACCACTCACTCCACCTATTCGCCGTAACGGATGACTTTAATCCAGCAATTACTACTGGGCGTAACTCTCTCCCCACAGCAAATACCACTACTCCTATATTAAAGTCTATCCAAATTCCGTTACTTCTTCTATCTCTGCCCTTTCACCTCCTACCATATAAACCAACAATTCACCCCACCCTGAACCCGAACCGTTAAACGGTAATATCCAATACCCAACTCAATCCCAAAAACCAACTTCTGTAAACCCCCCGATCCATAATCCACCCATTCAAAACTCACCAGATCATGACCTAACCCCAATCTCCCCAAATCAATCCGATCAATTTCAACATTCTACTTCTTTGTATCTCTAACTCCATCAAGACCAACCAAATCCTCGTTCAATCAGTCTCATTACCTCTACTGAAATCAACCCCATTAAACCTAATAAAAAATACAAAAAAATGGCTGGAAAAGAGAAACTCGGGTACCATCTTCTAATCACAACAATGCTCAGTATCAATCAGTTGGCTCAAAAAGATCTCATGATCCCATGGATTGTGATCCTCCGACAAAGATTCCAAACAACAAATGGGATGTGGTGGCTATCCCTGAAAAGCCACAAGGGTCATGTTAGTAATGTCATGGAACTGCCGTGGTGCGGGGAATGCCATGACAGTTCAAACCCTTAAATCATTCCTTATAGCTTGCAAACCTTCGATTATATTTCTATTAGAGACTCTTCTCAGTGAGAAAAACAGTAAGAAGTTCTGTGAAGCTCTTGATTTTAGGCATTTCTTCTTTGTTCCTGCTTGTGGACATAGTGGTGGCTTAGCTGTTTTGTGGAAAGATAATGTCGGGTTAACAATTACATCCTCAACTGTTAACCTAATCATATGCTTGATTGCCTCTCATCTGCAATTACCTCAATGAGAACTACTTTGTACATACGTCCCTCCTTCAATCAGAACAGAAATCAATTTTGGCAAGGTATGTCTTCCTTAATTGGTTCAATTTCAAGTCCTTGGTGCTTAATTGACAATCTCAATGTTCTAGCATCTAAAAGAGAAAAACATGGTGGTTCCTCTACTTATGTTAGCTGTAGAGAATTCAAAAATTTTCTAAAAGATAAAGACGTTATGGACTTGGGGTATATAGGTCCTGCATACACTTGGTCAAATTGTGCCAAACAAAATGTTCCAACATATGAGAGACTCGACAGGTCCATTGCAAGCTGTTCTTAGAGAATGTTGTTTCAGGATGCAACAGTTCATCATCTTACAAGAATTTCAAGTGATCATGCTCCTATCCTCTTGAATACAATGAGAACTACAAAAAAAAAAAAAAAAAGGTCAATTTCATCTTGAATATTTTTGGACTGCTCACCCCCAATTCTTAGAGAAAACTGTTGCTTACTGGTTAAGAGCAGAAGGTAGAACAATCAACAGATTGGTTTCACTGGGGAAGGATCTACACAAGTGGGGGAAAAAATCATTTGGGCCCATTTCTAGAGAGCTTGAACTGGAAAGACAAAACCTTGTGGAACTGCAAAGCAAGGTCCATTTGAGAGATATTAGAGAAGAGGAAAATGAGATACTTGGTAAGATTGAAGTTTTATTACAGAGAGAGAGAGAAGATGTTTGGGGAACAGAGAAATCATTCAAATTGGGTCCCCAATGCCGATAAGAACACTAAAGCCTTTCACTTGGCAGTGGTGCATAGGAGAACCAAGAATCGTATTTTGGCTCTCAAAACTGATGATAACAACTGGACTTCAGGTGCTGACACAATCAAAGATCTGTTGCTTAACCACTTCCAACAAATCTTCACCAAAGACTCCAGTGTATGTCCCCCTCACTTTTCTCTTATGAACTCTAACAAGATTTCCACTTCAGAAAATAATATCATTGTTGATATCCCTACTGAAGAAGAAATTGTAAAAACATTAAAGAACATGGGATCCCTAAATGCCCCCGGGCCGGATGGGTTCCCCGTCCTTTTCTACAGGAAATGTTGGCATATAGTAGGGTCAGAAATAACTAGTCTTATTCAGGATTGCTTTAGACTGTGTGTTATTTCTCCAGGCCTTAACCACACTAATCTAGCTTTAGTGCCTAAGATAAAATGTCCAGCTTACCCTACGGATTTTAGACCCATAGCCTTATGTAATGTTCTTTACAAGGTTATTACTAAAATCTTAACCAGCAGATTAAGTCCCCTTATGGATAAACTTTATCGCCAAGAATCAGTCTTCCTTCGTCCTAAGTAAACAAATTCTTGACAATATTGTCGCTGCCAAAGAGTTAGTGCATTCCATGAATCACTCGAAGTCTATTATAGGATCATTCGCTCTAAAACTTGACATGAGCAAGGCCTACGACCGAGTTGTCTGGAATTTCCTGAACTGGGTACTTCGGAATTTTGATATTAGGCATTACTCACATGACTTGATAATGAGCTGTGTAAAAAGCGCAACCTTCTGTGTTAAGATCAATGGCCAGCCGGAGGGGTTTTTTAGACCTGGGAGAGGTATAAGGAAAGGCTGCCCTCTCTCGCCATTTCTATTCATCCCTATGTTCCCATAGTTTAACTTGTATCATGAATAGAATGGAAAATGATGCTCTATATTCAGGTTATAATGTCAATAGATGGGATCCTTCGGTATCACATCTAACGTTTGTTGACGATGTGATGTTATTTGGTACTCTTAACCAAAGAACTGTTTCTTCTGTTGTCTCATTTCTTCAAGAATATGCATCCTGGTCTGGACAACATGTTAACTATAACAAGTCAGCTATTATCTTCAGCAAAAAAGTTCCGATTGAGAGACATAATGAAGTCACTTCAATGCTGGGTGTTTTGAAGATGAAAATTGAAGATAAATATCTTGGTGTGCAAATTCTGAAAACTGGAAACAGAGTTAATTCATATGATTTTCTGGTGGACAAGTTCGATTCTAAGACGGCTGGCTGGAAGAAACATTTCTTGAATTATGCAGGAAGAACAATTCTGATTCAGGAGGTTGTAGCTCTCCTCCCACTGTACTATATGGCAACTTCAATTCTTCCAAAGTCTATTCTTCACAAGCTCAACCAATCTATTTGAAATTTTCGGTGGGGACACACAAGGGATGAGAAGAAGTTGCACTACATCAAATAGGAGTGGTTCACTACATGTAAAGAGAAAGGTGGTCTGGGATTAAGATCTTTAGAACATTTAAATCAAGCTTTATATGCTAAATTAACTAGCATGGAGGTTCCTGCAAGACACTGACTCTATCTGGGGAAAGCTATTAAGAGATAAATATCTTAGAGACAATTGTTTCTAGGGTGCTAAAAAGCCGTAAAATTGCTTTAGCACCTGGAGTGCCATTCTAGATAGTAGATCTTCATTAAAACTTGGCTTCTTATGGCTAATGAGAAATGGTACAAATATCAAAGTGTGGTCAGACCCTTGGATACCCTCTCTATAGGGTTTCAAGCCTCAAAATTGTGCACAATTTCATTAGTTTCATTCAAGTTGTTGCTAATTTAATGTGTCCATGTGAAGGAAAATGAAATGAGGAGCTTATAGTCAATACCTTTAATCAATTCACCACCCAACAGATCCTCAAAACCCTAATCCATAAAGACGTATTTGAGGACAGGCATATAGATCCTCAAAACCCCAATCCATAAAGACGTATCTGAGCTTATAGACTTTACTTTATACACATTTGATATTTCGAGCTGAGTTTAACTCGCTTACATATTTATCGAAATATGTGTTGGTAAGCTTTCACTTTAACCAAGTTCATCTTTTATTCTTGACGAAAGTCAAAAGATGATCATGTGAAAATTGCTTAGTAACATGTTACATGATTTGTGTGAGACAGTCATTTGATGTGGACTCGGAATGTTTCGTATTGATCATTTGATCACTTGAAAATTACTTTGAAGCTAATAGTTTGTGTGAGACATCTATTCTCGTCTTCTAAGAATGTTTCAATGATTAAAATGGGAGTTTAGAACAATTAATCATTGATTGGATAAAGCACAGTATGCGTACTTATATGCTAACTGTTGCAAGTATATTCAAGTACGGGAATTTAGTATGCATACCCGTATGTGTACTGATCAACAGTTGAAGTCCGGGAACTATAGTATGCATACCCGTATGCGTACTGATTTCAACTGAGTTCGGTCATGAATGACAGTATGCGTACCCGTTTGCATACTGGCGAACAAGACCAAGTCCGGGAACTTAGGTATGCGTACCCGTTTGCATACTTGAGTGGGTTAAGTTCTAAAATCGGTTAAGTATGTTTACATACTCATGAACAAATACATTTATATAATAGGGAATGCAATCTTTGCAAACCGTGGCTATAATATTCATGAATTGATTCGAGTGAATCAAAACTGATTTTGCTTCAATTATGTCTTGTATACAATTGAACAACTCTATAACTAGTTTCATTTGAGTCATTTGAACAAGTTGTGATTAAGATGAACAAGGTTGATATGAAAGTGTTCATATGGCTAACTTCGGTTAACTATTGTTGGGCCAACTAAGTGTACACGTTTAGGTATGGTTACCCATATCTAAATAAAGGTGCATTTCCTTTGTGTGTAACAAGCTAAGACAATCTAACGGTTGAAAAATATTAGCTTGAATCGAATCAGGTTTTCATCTAACGGTGAATATTGAATGCTTTGTTACCAAGGTAACATTGATTGCAAATCCTGATTTGAAGACTATAAAAGGGAGAACTCTAGCAACTGAGAAACCTAATCCCCACACCTCCTGTGTGATACTAGTTGCGACTAGAGTCGATTATCCTTTAACCTAGGTTTTTCTAAAACCATTATAGGTTAACGACTTAAAGACTTCATTGGGATTCTGAAGCCAGACCTAACTATTTTCTCTGTAGTTGCGTGTTCTGATCTTACTTTTTTTCCTATCATATTGAGTACTATCTTCTCTAAGATTTGCTCGAGATTTAATCTCCAATAGGTAAGATAAAAAGTAATCACAAAGCTCTTCGTCTTATTCTTTGTGATTCCATAATATCTTGTTCTGCTACCATACGGTTAAGATTATTGTGAGGTGATTGATATTACTAGGCTGTTCTTCGGGAATATAAGACCGGTGTATCAATTGGTTCATGTTCGCCTTGATTTATCAAAAGACGGAACAAAACTCGTAGGTATTTCTGTGGGAGACAGATTTATCTATTCAATAGACTTTTCTGTGTGAGACAGATTTGTTTATCAAGTCTTCGACGTTGGGTCGTAGCAACTCTCAGTTGTGGTTGAGATCAGCTAAGGGAATCAAGTGCGTAGAGTCCTGCTGGGATTCAGAGGCATAAGGAACGCGACTTTACCTTAATCACTGTGAGATTGGTTATGGCTCAACTACATTCCATTCTAAAGGTAACTTGTAGTAGGCTAGAGTCTGTAACGGCTTAATACAGTGTGATGTTCAAATCTGGACTGGGTCCCGGGGTTTTTCTGCATTTGCGGTTTCCTCGTTAACAAAATTTCTGGTGTCTTTGTTATTTCTTTTCCGCATTATATTTTCTATTTAATTGAAATATCACAGGTTGTGCGTAGTTCAATCAATTAGATAATCCAACCTTTGGTTGTTGATATAAATTGATTGACACTTGAACATTGGTCTTTGGTACCGTTCAAGTTGTTTCTCATAATAATTAGGCTCGCGGATTTCTATCTGTTTGATTTGCTGATTACATTGAGAAACAGAGATACAACTCTTGGATATATTTCCATTAATTTAGTCTGACTATCTAGTTGATTCTCTTGGAATTATATTGGAGTTAGTCCATACAGATTGCCTAAACGAAATATTGGGTGTGGTTGTTAGACTCCCGCTTTTTCAGGATCCATACCCCTCATGGTGGCTTCACATCATAGTCATTTCAAAAATTACTAGCAGCCAATGTAGGTGAGTCTTCTTATTACAATGATACTTCATTCCCTTGGAAATTGTTTTATGGCCCCAAAAATCCACATCTTCATATGGAGAATTCTGCACGATAGCGTTGGTGTTCAAAAATATCAAGGGAGATTTATAGACGTCCCTAGTGAGTAAAGATTCTGCAATGCTGAAATTGAATATGTAGATCATGTTTTTCTTCAGTGCTCTGTAGATCAAGTTGTACTGTTTGGTTCTCCCCTCAACTTTCGACTATACAATCCGGCAGCAGTAAAAGTCAAGAAATTTATTGCTGACTGCCTATCAAAAGAGAGTGAAGAATACTTCTACATGTGTGCATGTCTGTTCTGGGCTATATGGAAAGCAAGAAATGCTCTTTTCTTCGAGAATCAAAAACCAAATATTGGACACATTATCAGGGATGGTATCTTATGGTACAATAGGTACAATGTCATGGAAGGTGAAGACAATAATTCAACAAGACAAGTTGTTATGCCTCAAGTTATTACTTCTCAACTATCACAGTGGCTCCCTCCAAGGCAGAACTATGTTAAAATTAACGTCAATGCATCTGTCGAAGACTTTCATTCATCTTGTGCAGTAGTAGCTACCAACTCGAATGGGGCTTTCTTGTGCGGAGGATGCCAGTTTCTGAAACAGAACAATCCCTTAATTGCCGAAGCTTATGGTTTCCTCCTCGCTTTTCAATTGGCTGAGAAAGAAGGCTTCGACAGAATTATTGTTGAAGGCGACTGCCAGGAAGTCATCTATATCCTAAACGGTCAGACTACTATGACACCATGGAGAATCTTAAGCACTATTGAGAGAATTCAGAGTATGCACTCTACCCTTTCTGACGTGGAGTTCAGTTTTGTTCAACGAGAAGCCGATTCTATGACACACAATCTCGCCAAACATGCAGTACAGCATAATGTCCATCAATGGTGGACATCTTCAAAAATCTCTTATATTCTTGGTGATGTAATGACCTTTAGGGTCAGCTAGTTTCTCTTTTTTTTGTTCCTTCTTGTCCTTCTGACTAAAAAAAAAAAAAAAAAACGGACCGTGAGTTATAACCCCAAAGGTGTCACTATCCATCCATAAAAAACCCATCAAAACAAAAGTAACACAAAAACACCAAAGGTGTCACTATCCACCACCAATCACCACCACCCTGTAACACCATTACTAATCAACGGTAACATGACAAACAACATCACTGCCACTATCCTACCATCACCAACCAGCAACTCCATCATCGCCCCCACCACTACCATCACCAACAACCACCACCATATCCACCATCAATATATACCACCATCCACCAACCAGCACCACCCATCACCATCAGCTTCATAACCATCATTGCCACCACTAACTACCACTACTAGCAACCAACACCACATCCACCAACAAATACTAGCACTATCATCACCATAAAAAGCACCACCACCAACTAACACTACCACTGACCAGAAACAGTACCACCAAAAAATTGGTTTCATCATAAACTTACTGTTTCATCATTAAAATCTTTGGTTTCGTGATAAAAAAAATAGGCAAAAATAAGTTGAAACCAAATTTTAGTTTCATCATAGAATTTGATGAAAACAATTTTGTCTGGGGTTTTTATATCAATTTTTAAATTTTTTGGGTTTTTATATCAATTTTGTTTAATATGGAGTTTTAGTGGATCCCAATATTTGAACGGAGTTTTTGTACTTCAAATTTGGTCACCTTGGTGTTTTACTACTAGTTATGAAAAATAAATAAATATATATACCTTCCTTTTCTGGCACACACAAAAAACAAAAAAAAAATCCGGTCTAGCGACACTAGCCTGTATAAAATAGGGTAAAAACTGGTCATCTCAAATCCCAAATTTCGGGAGGCAGAAAACACTTGAATTAGCATTTGAAAATGGCCGATTCTGATGAGAAGCAAAACGATATGCAAGTCATATTGAAACCCTTCTACCAAAGAGCTTCTGAAGCCGAGGTTGGTAATGTTCCTGTTTCCCGCTGAACTTAAAATCTAGGTTTTAGGTTTTGTTCTCTTATTTCCGTTAAAGGGTTTACTTATTTACTCTAACTAATGTATTCTTATCAAGGAACGGTTGTCGAAACTTGAAGCTTCTCTTGCTACTACTAAGAAAGGTAATCTTCCAAAATTGCAAAAAATCTGATTTATGTGCTTATTTTGAAGGGCATAACTTAATTTCTTATCTTTCATTCATGTGCTTATTTTGAAGGGCATAACTTAATTTCTTATCTTTCATTCAGATTCCGGTGATTATGAATCGGAAAAACTTGTAAGTCAACTTCGAGCCGAGCTAGAAGAAGCTAAATCCGAGCAAATGACGGTGAGGTTAATTTATTCTGTTGGGCTAATCTCTAGTGCGTCAATAAGTTTCTAACTGTTTTACTGCTGTTACATTTAGGCGCAAGAGAAGATCAAGGACCTTGAAAAGCAAAATGCAAAGCTTGAGTATAGAATCATCCATCTAATTCGTGCAGTGAGGGTGTCAGATGAGGAAGTCCTTCCTCAATAAGGTAGTTGTCTTCAACTCTTCCTTTATTAATTGATTACTCTTAATGTTTTTTTGTTTCAAAATGTTCAATTATGAGTATTAGCCGGGCATTAAACACGTGTTATCCTTACCAGCATTGTCCCTTAACTTACCTTCGTGTTGGCAATATCACTGTTCAAAAGTGAGGATTGTTATGTATAAAAGATTATTAGCTTAAGGGATTATGGGCATTGTGTTGCTTAAGTTTATTGTGGTGACAAATAGTATATATTCAAGAAATTCCTAGTCACATTGTTCTTGATTTCCGTAGAACAAACAAGATAATCTATGATGACTCCCTGAATAGTATTTGGTCAATTTAGAAAATTAGCATGATAGTTAGGAGCACTTAAATTGCAACTCATGATATTACTTGTCTTTCTACACTGATGGCTATGTAGTCTGTTGTCAAAACTGAGATCAATCTTATCCTTGATACTTAGGTAGATGGATGTTACTGTTTACTGCTTGTCTTTTTATTTGAATTGCGTACTGGTTGTTTTCATTGGCTGATGTTGTATTTTTGCATACCTTAACTTGTTTATGCAGGTTTACTCTTAAATTACTTGGAATTTGTGGAATGGAAAGACCTTATCTTGTAAGTTGCATTACTAGTAAAAAAGCTATCCCTCCTGCGTGCAAGGTTACTTGATAGGCTTGTATAGATTCTCAAATATACACTGTTATTGAATTAGACTTTACATGATTTTCAGATGTCTGATCAATGTCTTATGACTGAGGAATCTTTTCTCAACTTATTTCCTTGAAGATAGTGAATTATTTTTTTTGTTCTCAGCTTTTGCAGCTTTGAGCTGATGATCCCATTTAGACATGAAAACTCTTCAGTTATTCTTTGCGCATTGTGATTTCACTGCTTAGAACTTTACATGTGTTCATTTGGTGCTAAAACGGTGTCATTTATTCAGGTGTCAAGTGATTCTTGATTTGTTTTACCTCAGTGAAATTTTTAGATTAGCTATACCTTACCTTTTCTGATGTGATGGATTGACCTCGTAACACATATTGTTCTGATTTGGAATACCCTCATGCTTATTGAATCATTACTAGGTTTCCACCCTTGATCTATATGTATAACATTTTCTGTGAGACATGCTAGATACCGAGTGGTTTCTTTCACACAATGTTTACTGGTGTAGTTCCTGATGACTGAATCTAACTTCGTTCAAGGAATGACTGCCTATTGGTATGGACAATGGGGTTCCGGAAGTTCCGACTTCCATTTCATCCTAGACTTGCATACTAGTTTAGTTTCCTTTCTTTAGCGAGTTGCACAAACTAAGCCTGCACTGAAGTGGATGGATTACGCTGTTTGTTGTTTGATGCTACTCAGGAGTGATTGGCTTTGATGTACACACTCTGAAATCGGCTTTTATGTCTATAGCGAATGGGATGGCAAGTCCGTATGTGGCAAGTCTACCTAGATGACCTTTAGGCCGATACAAAATTCTGTTTGACATATTGATGCGTTTAGACTTTTCCCGTGACCGGTGTTCATCTTATCAGCAGTATCTATTAATGTCACCATGTGGCATGCATCTAGACCCTAGATCTGGAATGGTGAATTCTTTGGCCCTGCGATGGTTCTTGGCCTGAATGTTATGAATACGAGCCCATACCTTTGCGACACATAAGCGGTGTAAAAATTTGGTGGAAAAATATGGTGATATCTAGCATTTTTTCCACCGCCACTACCCGCAGTGTTTTCTAGATTTGCCAGTAGAGTTTTGGATCCCAAGTCTGTTGCAAGTTGTCAGCAGCTTGGAAGAAATTTTTTCCCCAGAGGGCAAGAAAGCTACAAACTCTGCAACTTCGAGGTAAGAATATCTACTCCATTTTTTTTTTACTGAAAAGAGCGAACCTCAAGTATGTTTGTTGATCATGATTTTCCAATCCCAGAGTGGTAACAATTACAAGACTGATTCTGGAGTTTACAACAAATATATAATAGCCGTACAAATAACAAAGGCCTTCAACATAGTTACAAGACATAATTTGAAGAAAAAAATCACTATTCCCAACCGATTCAATAGCAGCAACAATTTAAATGGTTTGGTTTGGATCAAAACTAACACATCCAAATCACATAACGTAACTACAAAGGTAGAGATGTTAGGATCCATTAATCCAACTATTACTCAAGGGATATTTGAAAAATCATAGTAAAACAAATGAGGATCCATAGATCCAACCATTTGTTAATTATTTTGTCAAAGTAATAGTAACATAGGTAACACAGGTCACAATTGTGACTTGAACCGGTTATCATAGTGCTGAATCGGTCGGGAACTTCATCGAAATCTATCTACGGTAAAACGTTGATGAAATTAATAATCTTGGGACTGCCAAATTCTATCAATTTAGCGAAATATTAATTTATCGATAAATTAATAAATTATTAATATATCAAAACATTACCAAATTTAGATTTCAAAATGAAGTATGTAGAACATTTTCCTATAATAACAAGTATTCAGAGATTTTATGTTCAAATCAAATTATTTTGATATTTTCTAATTATTTTATGACATAATATAATAATACAATATAATATAATATATTGCATGCTATGTGTTATATAAACTTTGATGTTAAAATTACCTTCCTAGTTTGGGTCCTAGTGTGTTTATTTGGGGTCTACATTTTTCTTCAACAAACCTAGAGAAGAGGATATGGGGTGTCTAAAATATGCTAAAATACTAAACTACCCTATAAAGAAACCTTAATAATTCTATAAATAATACAAAATCATATCCATTTCTATTAACAAATACAATTTTTTTTAATCAAAACCCAATTTTTTTCCTTCAATTTCCATCAAAATCAAAAATTAAAACCTAATCACAAACAACAATTGAATTCTCATATTTTTTGGAATTTTGAAGGAATATTCGTCGACAACCAATTCAAGTGATTGAGTTAATCCCTTTAATCCATTCCTTTTAAGAGAGACTCAACAATGATTTAACTATGAGTGTCTCAAATTTCTTCATCAAATTTTCTGAAAATCAACCAGAATCAGTTTATGTGTGCATTAACGTGTAAGTTCTTCAAACGTCCATGAGATCCTTTCGCGATACTTGTCGCCTCATTCTGGTACTGCCTATGTTGGTAGGTGTAAGCATACACAAATTTTTCCTTGTACGGATCCAACAATTCCTTCAATCAATAAACCACACATTTATCGTAATACTTTTTCCATAGCTTAATAACACTCTCCAAATAAGATTCGAACTCGGCCACGGGCATTGAGTGTACAATTAAATCCCAATGATGTTGAAAAGCCTTCCATAGTAACCCATTCTCTTCATACTCTTTTTTGCTTTTCTTCTTCTCCTCCTCTCGTTGTTCCGGAGTTAGTTTTTGAAGACGCCCATCTTCGGCCTTCTCACGAGCGGCACCTTTTTGTGGCTTTGGCTTTTGGATATGAGCCTTACGATTACTTCTAATATTGCATTGTACGTGCCATGTGCAAAGAAAATGCTTAGCGTCCGGGAAAACAACCCACCTATGCCATTCATTAGTGCTTGATCCTTATCCGTTACCATGATTCTCGGAGTTTGATCACCACGGTATATCTCCTTCAGGGTCTCTAGCATCCAAGTAAAACTCACATCATTCTCCCGATCCATAAACCATCATGCCACCGTGAAAGTTTGCTTATCGGAAGTGTGGCAAGCAATGTTTAACAACGACATGTTGTACTTGTTGGTCTTGTACGTCCAATCTATTAACAAAACTTGATAGAAGCATTGGTGCAACTTGATCATCTCCGGATGCGCCAAGAAAATACGAGTCACTTTGCCTTCCAATACCCGATTCCTCATTGTGTATCCGTGTTGATCGGCTAACCACTGAGATTGTTCTATAACCGCTCTACGATCCCATTCCCTCCTCCTAAAGGTTGCTCTTACCGTGTAAATTTGCCTCAAGATGGACAAGTTATTCTTATCATCCTCCTTAATGTTCCCAAGGATGTCACTTGGTTTACACGCTTTCATCGACCTTACCGTTTCCAATTGATGTGGTTTCAACCCACAAACGACAGCGTGTCCAATAAGTGATTCCATATAATCATGATTATGACAACCATTCATTACTTTATATGGCTTGTATACATCATCATTGGGTCTATTGACTATAATCTTAAACATGCATCCAAACTTCTTTGATTTAATCATGTATTCCCTAGTCGTCTTCTTCACGTACGGTATGTCCTTTTCCTTTGTGACTTTCCTGCTTTCCACCTCTCTCGCAAACAAGTTCCATACAATCACTGCTTGAATGACGGCCTATAACTAATGCACATTTTATCTCTATGCCCTTGTCTACAAACTATTTCTTTGCATCGTTCCTATCTTTCCATCCCAAATCGGTGTAATAGTGGGAAGAGGTATGAGGACCCAGCAGAGATACGGGTTCGGGTTGATCTTCGTTAAACACTTCAACAATTTACAACATATATCAACAAGTTAAGTATTCAGAGTCGGTTTATGTAGCATAGTCGAGTAAACCGATTGCAGGGAATCGGTTTATATGTACAATTATAAAAAATGATTAAGGACTTGAGGATTTCAGAGAAAAGTTCCCAAAGTTCACAATCGGTTCACGTTGCGTAACATGTAATCCGATTTAAGTCCTCATTTTACTGAAACATTTCGTCTTCACAATCGGATTACATATATATACGTACATATACCGATTGTGAACTTTGTGTATTTTACGTGAATTTCCAAGTGAAGGAATCGAAATATGTACATCACCAACAAAAATAAATTTTTGTCACCTACCAATTGTGCAAAAAGTGTACTACAATCGGTTTGTATGGTGATGAACAACGACCGGTTGTTGTTCCCAATTTGGAGATTTAACCCGGAATCGGTTTATTATGTTCTATCGAATAAACCGATTCTTGGTTAAAATTTTCAATTTTTTCTCTTTTTGGGCGATTGTAACATGCAAATACATGTTTGTAGATCGTTAGAACGCATACCTGCCCATTGGAAGCATTATCACCTTCTTCTTCCAGGCAATACTATTCTTCTGCTACAATAATATCCTCAAGCATGCTTTGGTTAACATGCTCTTGTTCATTCAACAATATCCAAATCGGTAGGATCAAAATCAAGATTATTTGATGCACCCACTTCTTCATCACTACTAGAGTCTTCATCGTCACTATAAAGTTTCATTTTTGCTAAGAAAATCACAAACCCTAGTTTTTTCTTTTTTTTCCTCTACTTCTTCTTCTCTAAACCTTAGAAGAGGAAATGAATTTCAACTCTAATCCTAACATTATAATAACACTCAAACACTAATTAATTTAACTAATACTAACTTAATTAATCATCACCAACGAATAAGGGCATATTAGCCATTAACATAAATAGGTAGATAAGGGTTTTTTAGAGATTACTTCTTAATGACCCTTTTTGTCTTTTAGTAACATGCCTAAATAAACACATTAGGCCCTAAACTAGGAAGGTAAAATTAAAACAATAAGAAGAACAAATTTTTTAAAAGCACCATAATGTAGTGCTACTACGCTGATTATTAATTTATATATTAATTGGACCCTATTGGAAGCTTAATTTTTTTTTACCATCTTATAAATTTAGCGGGTTTATTAATTTAGCAAACTGGACCAAGTCGGGACTGGAAAAAAATATTATTTTAGCAAAGTTATTAATTTATCGAGGATTAATTTAAAAAAGTTCTACTATAGTACATTTTGTTGTTGGTGTCTTTGGTAATATTACAGCTTCTAGTGTCTTTGGTGAAAACTTGATGTTGATTTTTCAAACTCCTTGATGTTGATGCTTTAAACTTGATCTTCTCCATCAAACTGATTGCAAGATCAGTTGAAGTGAACCTATCAAAACTCTAACTTATAACTTATAAAACCGAAATCGATATTAAGAAACAGTTAAAAGCACCTAGCTTAAAGAAGATATAAACAAGTAAACCAAACAAGTCAGATTCATAACCAAAACTTGAAGAAAAACTAAAAATCAAAACAAATATAAGTAAGAAGAAGTAGAAAGTGAAGAATGGTTGAAGTTGTTTAGCTAAGATGTTCAGGGAAGATCAACGGGAAAAAAATCAGCCGACTTGTGAAAAAACGAGGGTACCCAAATGCACCACAATCTTTTAAATATCAACCTACAAGTCCGGTATCTTAAGTGATCGTCTACGGACAGAGTCGAGACAATAAACTTAAGTCCTATACCTTGTGTGATTGTCTATGGACGAGGTCGAGACAATATGACAAAAAGATATTTGCTTGACGATAGTTATGGTAATAACCGATTGACTATTAGGATCAATGTCAAGTAATTCGGATTAACGTACGTGTGTAATTTACTTAATTATAATAACAATTATAATGCAGAAATAAAGTAAATAACACAACTTCGTATAGTTGAGACCAAGTAGACTACCCATAGCTACTTAGTTTCCTCAGTATCCCCGCGCCTTACACTTTTAGAGTCACGCACGTGAATCAAAATTCCTTTTGATCGTATTCCAAACAGTAATGGATAAAGCTGTTTGGTAACCACTCTATTCAATCTTTCGTAATAAGATATTTGTGTCGTTGACAAAGGCTCTTCCGTTTAAACTAATAAACTCCTTTGTCTGGTTAGATTAATCTAAACTTTGATTACCAAAATAACCAATTTCTAGAATCGCAATCAATCAATATAGAACTCAAGGAGTAAATATAAAGTGATGCCGATCTCATGCAACTAGACAATCAAGTCTATCAAAGATAAACACGATTCTAGTTGGATCCCATCCGATTAAGGTTTGTGCACTATATTCACAAGATACGAAAACTAATAAGAAAAATCTTCTTCGCCTTCAAATCTTTGATTGTCTTCTTAATAACCTGCACAACACAACTTGAATCCTCTAGTGATCAATCACGCACAGAACGAAATCTGTTAACAATGGATTATCACAAGATGTCTTTAGATCCGCAAATGGTTCTAAAGATCCCGTCCATACTTTGATCTAGTTTGAGTGAGCCTTATATCAAAAGAGAAGGTTCTCAAGAATAAACAAACTAGGTGCAATCAAAATTTCAACAACCGTTAGTCAATCAAATCAATAATCGAAAACTAAAATAACAATGCAATTATCTAGTTTCCCACCAACGGTATTCGTAGAGCTTCTTGATCCCACAGAAGTTTTTAAACAAGCGGTCGTAAGAGATTTCGCCTAATTAGGGTACTGTTAGAACATAGCTCGGTTGAACTCACCAAGCGTTGGTATGCCAAGTTTAGATGTCATATATTAGTATCAAAACTCATCTAGAGTCGCTTGATTAAATACTAGAGTCAACTTCGTTTAGGTTAGACTGGAAAGTCTAGGAATGTTGAGACATACAGGTATTACTCCGAAGATCTGAAGAAAGAGAAGAAGTAATGACTACAACGACGACATCATCCTTCCACTTGAGGTTATAGTAATATTGACTTGAACTTGTTTCTATTCCTAACGTATCTTTCAAGTCGTGCTATATTGAAAGCATAACATGCGAAGCTTGTATATAAATAATACACTAGTGGATAGACATGATCATAATAGTATGGTCATAGTATTAGGAATTACATTAAGAAGTATAACGCTTATTTTTTGAACTTCGTAGATATGACATCGACATAATATTGTATATAGTTTTATGATTATTGATAGACACATTTTTGTGTCTGATTTGTCTCGATTCTATATATTGTTAGTGCTCAATTGTTGTACTTATTATGGTTTTTATCGTTTTGTAGGTGTTTTTGGAAAAATAAGCTTTTGCGGCGAAATTGGCTCGAAAAGTGGTTTTTGCGCTCGTGGGAGAAAATTACTAAGGGGCACATCAATTACTAAGGGGCACATCAATTACTAAGGGGCACCCACTACTAAGGGGCGACCACATGCTATTCGCACCCCTGGTCTGGATAAGGGGCACCTTCTTCCACCTTTTGAATTTGAGTTTTGGCGGGAAGCTGGACTTTCAACTGCAGAAGTTTCTGAAATTTGTGGGATGGAGATTTAATCGGGTTTTCTTGTGGATTTGAATTGGATTGGGCTTGGTTTATCAAAACAGGAATAGTATGTGCATTGGGATCGACAAAAGTGGGAGATTTTCATATTTATCGACGACACATGAAAGTAAGAATACTTCGGATTTGGGAAGATATGTGAAGTTATGGGAAGGATATTCTGTGAGATTTGGATCAGTATGGTTCGGTGCAACAAAATAGGGAAGATAACTACCCTGTATATTCGTTAAAAAAGGGAAGATTTTCTCTCCTTCTACAAAACAGAGCTCGGGGTATTTTCCGAGCTATTCTGGGAAGTTATGTGCGGTTAAGGGAAGTATATTCTGGTATATTCAATAGAAAGGAGTTTGGAAGGATGAAAAGAAGCCAGGAGATGCAAAGAGAAGATATGGAGAAGGAGAAAATCACGTAACTTGGAACAAAGGAAAAGAAAAATATTCTGAAGATTTCTTAGAGAATTGATTGGCCTGTAGTATATAAATATAGCTGGTTCGGGTCATAGGTGGGGTGTCGAGAGTCTGGGGAAGATTTTGGAGGCTACGGAATGAAGAAATCACGAGTTGCAGGAAAAAAATTCTGCTGCTGCAACTCAAGATCACGAAGAACAAAGACCCGCCAAAGAAAGTCGTTGGAAATTGTCGCATTTACTCGACAGTTTGCAATACCTTTCTGGCGACTGCGGAATAGTGACTACAACACTTATATTATATCGTTCATTTTGTGACGCTTTTCATGCATCACAAAATCCTGTTTTTCACTATTTTCTCCATTTTCACCATTGTAAACACTTTTTGAGCAAATAAAAATTCTTTTGAGAGTGTCCATAATATGAGGAGCTAAACCCCAACATTGGGACGACGGGGGGAGTCGATTTTAATCATATGGTAAATTTAATTTATTCTTTTTATGACTTTTGCATTAATTTAAAATTGAAATATGATTTGAATTAATTAGTTGTCATTTAATTTGATGATGTATGCTTAGCTTAAATGTTTTGATACATCATGCTTAGGATTTACAACTAGTCTTTTGAGAATCTACTTAGGCAAAAATAAGAGTCACCATATCATATTTTATTTGAGTTATAATTATTGAGAATACATAAATTGAACCACATGCATGAGAATTGGCCAAATCCTTAGTCCCAATACCTCTCGCCCACTGTTTATAAATTTTGTATATATATTTTTATTAAAATTTGAAATTCTGATCTTCACAAGTCCGAGAGTTCGAATCCTTATTTACTACAACCACTTTAAAACCACATCAATTTTTGGCGCCGCCGACGCGGACTTGTTTTTAGGTTAGGTTTTAGATTTTATTTTATTTTTTAGGTTTATTTTATTTTATTTCTTTTGTTAGATTTTACTCTGGGTATTTTTGTTTTGGTGTGCAGGTTTTGCTGGAAACAAAAGGTGGAAAGTTGGACTTGTCTAAAAGAGCAGAATATCCCAATCTCTTATTATTTTATTATTTTATTATTTATTTTTGTTATTTTTTATTTTTGGAACTTTTTTTATTTTGTTTGGTTTTATTTGTATATATAAAAATAAAAATAAAACACAAAACACGAAAGCACACGTGCACTTCATATTGCATCGCCTGGCACCGATTATTAGGAAAACACGTGGTTTAGTACTGTGAACCCTTTCGGCGTTATCATCCGAAACACCACAAGCCTTAGCCTCGTACCTTTGACCAGTCTCTGACTGTAGGTATATTTTGCTAAAGGTAACCAAAGCCTACCCAAAATAGTGAACCCCAGCATTTTCATTTGCACGTGCACATAAAAATGTCGAATTGGTATTATAATAGCCAGTACAGTGAATACCCGACTGATTTTCAAAACGGACATTATCCTTATTATGACCATAGTGTGAATAGTGGTTGGGAACTCCTTTTTGAAGGATATGGGTCATACCATGGTGAGCCCAATTACTATCCACATGCATACCGGTCATACGAGCAAGATTCTTATACTTCTCCTCAACTAGAGTCAGCACGTAAGATACTTGAGTCAACACGGAAGTTACATGAGTTGACATATAAGTCAGCTGAGACAAATGAAAGAATTGTAACAAGTGAACCTTCTTTAGAAGATATCCACAAGAGGTTAAGTGAAAACTTAGATCTAGCATTAAGAAAACTTTCTTTAGAACAGACCCTTGAGAGGATAGCCGAGTCGACACGTAGACTTGAGTTAGAGGCACAAGAAAGAATTGCTCGAAATAATCTGAATTTCCAATACAATGTTTCCAATAATACCCTTGAAAATGAGGATAGTTATTTACATAACCAAGATGACGAGGTTAGAATTGTTAACACTACTTATTTAGATGAGGTTCAACCATTTTCATGTTATTATAATGATGATTATGATGAGGATAGTGCTGATGAAGAATCTAAAATATGTAGGCATAGTGATCAGGAATTTGTTACTCCAATTGAGTTTTATAATGATAATAATATTTCTAGTTAAAATCCAAATAATTTTAATAATTATTCACCTATTCAAAAGGACGAGGATTTGACTAGAGATACCCTCGTTTTAGACGATGTAGTATTTCCTTTTGATTACAAAGCCAATAATGGTTTAGAGGAACGAGTTTATTTTGATAATATTGTTTTAGAGTCTAGTGATTTAGAAACATTAGTCTTAGAAAAAGAAGATAGTTCAAATATGAGTGAGGATGCACCTCCCAGTTATAACTTAGAAGAATCAATTGACCATTTTCAGAAATCTGATGCCCTAGAAATTAGGGAAATTGTGACTAGTCTATCTAGAGACACTGAAAACTCTAAGTTTGGGGGGTGATAATCATTCTCCATGTGCTTTACTGTTGACTTTTAGAAAGTTCCCTCACTTGGGACTTGACATATATGCCTCAACCATTTTAAAAGATTATCTTCATGCACGTTTTCCTGAACCTAGTGATGTCCATAAAGAAGTTAAGTTGTTACCCAGGCTATGATACCCAGATCGATTTTGTTTTCCCACCAAAAACTTTTATACCAATTGTGGGAACGTATGAGTTTAAAATGTGTCAGTTATTTAGTTCCGAGACTACGCCTAAATACTTTAGGAGATTAGAATCAACACATTTGCTTAAGAATGACCACCACTCTTATTGTGGTCAACTGTATAAGTCAAATCTGATTGACTTAGAGGATCCTCAATTATTCAGGTTATTATTATGTGCTTCTAATTTTCTCCAGACCGTAGAACCTGATTTTTCTGATCTTACTTATGAGGAAGGGCAACCTATGAAAATATTTTATTTAGACCTCTTTATAGAACCTGAACCTGAACCACAACTAGTTGTAGTTATCTTAAACAAGAAACTAGGCAAGGGTGTGCTATGTTTATTCTTGGTTTGTTGCAGTTTCCTTTTGTCTGTGATAACACTTTTTAATGCAGATGACCCGCAATTATTTCGGCTATTGTTATATGATTCGAGGTGATTAATTCTTTCTTATGTCTGGCTGAAGACGTTAAACTTAGCACTTCTTGGGAGGTAACCCATGCTCATGCAACACGGTAATATCTTTCCTTAACCATTTTGCTTCAAATTGTAACAATTTATCCTTGTTCATGTTTTTAATCTTATGTTTAGAAACATTGAGGACAATGTTAGATTTAAGTTTGGGGGGTGGGGAAGAAACTTTTTGTTAGTTGCAATAAATAAACTCCAGAGCCTAGAAATTTATGCCTATTAAGGATGGCACTAACCAATCTAAGTGGATGGAAGCATCTTGATTATAGGAGTTGAGGAACCAATCTGAGTAGATGGAAACATCTAGAGAGTCTATTCATAAAAGCACAGAGCTCAGGTGTTAGAAATAACATGATAGTTTCACCGTATCTCGGAATCATCTTATTACTTCTGTTTTTATTTTTGCACAATTTTTATGTTGATGTCTGCTGGGTTGAAATAGGGTGATTGAGTTATTTAAAAATAAAATAATAATAAAAAAGACCAGACCAATCGGAATAAATATTAACACTTGGATAGCAATATGTGTGTGTTCTCCCTGTCTCCGTCGCCTAAACAAGCGTGGAACGCAGGATCCACGGGAATTATAATGTAATCTGCTGACAAGAAGCATGCGCTTGGATCCAAAAGATCTAATCATGTCATTTATAAAATAAATTTAAAAAATAAAATAAAATAAATAAATAAAGGTTTATTATAAAGTCGACCACTGGTTCCCTTGTATATGCCAGCTGAGTTGATGTAGATTTAGGATTATCGACCACTGGTTCCCTTGTATATGCCAGTTGTGTTGATATTAGTCCAGACCAGTATCTCAATACACTAGGTCATTGGTTCATCTTGGCATTGACGTCCATTCGCAACCATCTATTTCTATTTCCATCTTCTTAATCTATTCATGTGATTTGTTTGATTCCGGATATTGATGTCCATAGTGCGACTATCTGAGTAGAGCTCTGTCACTTATATATGAATTTTAGTATGCTTAAGTGCAAACTCGTGTACAACAATTGGAATTTCGCATTAGGGTACTTCCTCCTGTAGTCAATGAGAGAATGCCAACCAAGGAGATTCTTTAGTGCTATTCCAAGGTTCTGCGTAGATAGCTAGGGTATAGAGTAAAGGTTTTGTGGGTACACCTCTGGTAAACCCTCCCGAGACTATAACTCTGCCACTAGGGCCACTTAGGGGTTTAAAGGCTTGTTGCACATGCTAAGTGCAACCGCGATGCCTGCGACAGTGAGTTAGGATTTTATTTTAGATTTGCTCGAGGACGAGCAAATAATAAGTTTGGGGGTATTTGATAGACAAATTTTTGTGTCTGATTTGTCTCGATTCTATATATTGTTAGTGCTCAATTGTTGTACTTATTATGGTTTTTATCGTTTTGTAGGTGTTTTTGGAAAAATAAGCTTTTGCGGCGAAATTGGCTCGAAAAGTGGTTTTTGCGCTCGTGGGAGAAAATTACTAAGGGGCACATCAATTACTAAGGGGCACCCACTGCTAAGGGGCGACCACATGCTATTCTCACCCCTGGTCTGGATAAGGGGCATCTTCTTCCACCTTTTGAATTTGAGTTTTGGCGGGAAGCTGGACTTTCAACTGCAGAAGTTTCTGAAATTTGTGGGATGGGGATCTAATCGGGTTTTCTTGTGGATTTGAATTGGATTGGGCTTGGTTTATCAAAACAGGAATAGTATGTGCATTGGGTTCGACAAAAGTGGGAGATTTCCATATTTATCGACGACACATGAAAGTAAGAATACTTCGGATTTGGGAAGATATGTGAAGTTATGGGAAGGATATTCTGTGAGATTTGGATCAGTATGGTTCGGTGCAACAAAAAAGGGAAGATAACTACCCTGTATATTCGTTAAAAAAGGGAAGATTTTCTCTCCTTCTACAAAACAGAGCTCGGGGTATTTTCCGAGCTATTCTGGGAAGTTCTGTGCGGTTAAGGGAAGTATATTCTGGTATATTCAATAGAGAGGAGTTTGGAAGGATGAAAAGAAGCCAGGAGATGCAAAGAGAAGATATGGAGAAGGAGAAAATCACGTAACTTGGAACAAAGGAAAAGAAAAATATTCCGAAGATTTCTTAGAGAATTGATTGGCCTGTGGTATATAAATATAGCTGGTTCGGGTCATAGGTGGGGTGTCGAGAGTCTGGGGAAGATTTTGGAGGCTACGGAATGAAGAAATCACGAGTTGCAGGAAAAAAATTCTGCTGCTGCAACTCAAGATCACGAAGAACAAAGACCCGCCAAAGAAAGTCGTTGGAAACTGTCGCATTTACTCGACAGTTTGCAATACCTTTCTGGCGATTGCGGAATAGGGACTACAACACTTATATTATATCGTTTATTTTGTGACGCTTTTCATGCATCACAAAATTCTATTTTTCACTATTTTCTCCATTTTCACCATTGTAAACACTTTTTGAGCAAATAAAAAATCTTTTGAGAGTGTCCATAATATGAGGAGCTAAAACCCAACATTGGGACGACGGGGGGAGTCGATTTTCATCATATGGTAAATTTAATTTATTCTTTTTATGACTTTTGCATTAATTTAAAATTGAAATATGATTTGAATTAATTAGTTGTCATTTAATTTGATGATGTATGCTTAGCTTAAATGTTTTGATACATCATGCTTAGGATTTACAACTAATCTTTTGAGAATCTACTTAGGAAAAAATAAGAGTCACCATATCATATTTTATTTGAGTTATAATTGTTGAGAATAAATAAATTGAACCACATGCATGAGAATTGGCCAAATCCTTAGTACCAATACCTCTCGCCCACTGTTTATAAATTTTGTATATATATTTTTATTAAAATTAGAAATTCTAATCTTCACAAGTCCGAGAGTTCGAATCCTTATTTACTACAACCACTTTAAAACCACATCAATTATGTGTATGGGTTTATGGTGAAGATTTCATCCTAGGAAATGATACATTTGTTTAAATGAAGTAGGTTCGTGAACTTGTTCCAAGAATTGAAAGGGAAATCAATAGGTATATTGGTCTTGATATTCATTGCATATTCTTTGGATGACCAATATGTGTGAGTTGGTAGAACCGATCTTAACTCAGGTTATGTATCTTGGTATATCCGATCACAATACCTAGAATTATGATTTTGTATGACCGGTTCTGGTAATTGGTGTAACCGATCCTAAGTAATCACCATGAGATGGTATGATCGATCGTTGTAATTAGTGTGACCGATCATAAGAGGTTGTGTGACCAATCCTTGTAATTGGTATGACCTATCCTAGTGACTGGTATGACCGATCACAAGTAGGCACCATGTTTAGGTAGAACTGATCCATGTGATTGGTATAACCGATCCGAACCCATGTATGTGACTTGGTAGGACCGATCACAACTAACCATTGTGACTTGGTATGACCGATCACATACTAGTCTTGGAATTTTTTTGGAACCAATTCTAAACTTGTTTGGAAGTGTGGTAGAACCGATTCCAAGATGCAAATCCGTTTTTCCATGAATTACATATTTTCTTCATGAACTTATGTAGTATCAGAATTAGGATTTGTTGTGTAAAGATGTCAACATACTTTGAACATGAGCATTAACTCTTATTATTTATTGTTCAAAGATATTCCTTGGTACTCAAGGTGATCTTGTACCGAAATAAATCGAAAATCTTTTAATTAAGGTTTGTGGTTTTATATCTTTAATTACCAGCAATTAATGCATAGCTCTAGAGAATAAAAAATAGTAATGTGCATTTACTAATTTGAGATTTTCTATGAGAGATTTCGGAAAATATTGGACTACATTTATTGGAATTAAGAAAACCGAATTTGGGCATTCATTGCATTTCTTAAGAATATATTCAGTTTTGGAAATTCCTTGGTGTCCAAACAACCTTAGTCTATAAATACCTAAGTTTGCTACGAAGTATAACGCTTATCTTTTGAACTTCGTAGATATGACATCGACATAATCTTGTATATATTGTTATGATTATGTGAATGGTTTATGGTGAAGATTTCATCTTAGGAAACAATGTTTTACATTTGTGTAAAGGAAGTACATTCATGAACTTGTTTCATGAATCGAAAGGGAAATCATTAGGCTTATTGGTCCGGCTATTCATTGCAAATTTTTGGATGACCAATGTGTGTGAGATGGTAGAACCGATCTTAACTTAGGTTATGTATCTTGGTATAACTAATCACAATGCCTGACTTATGATTTGGTATGACTGGATTTTGTTAATTGGTGTAACCGATCCTAAGTAATCACCATGTGATAGTATGATCGATCCTTGTAATTGGTGTGACCGATCCTAGTAATTGGTGTGACCGATCATGAGTGTGTATGTGACCGATCCTTGTAATTGGTGTAACCGGTCTTGGTAACCGGTGTGACCGATCACAAGTAACACCATGTGTAGATGGAACCGATCCTTGTAACTGATGTAACTGATCCTAGTGACTGGTGTGACCGATCACAAGTGTTTCCATAATTAGTTATAACCGATCCTAGTGATTTGTAAAACCGATTGAACCCATGTATGTGATTTGGTATTTGATCAATCATATAGTAGTCTTGGAAAACATGTGAACCAATTATAAACTTGTTTGGAAGTGTGGTATAACCGATTCCAAGAATGCAAATCCATGTAAATATGAAATAAGGATTTGCAGTGAAAAGATGTCAACTTACTTTGAACACGAGCAGTTCTCTTATCATTTATTGTTCAAAGATATTCCTTAGTACTCAAGGTGATCCAGTGCCGAAATAAATTAAGAAGATTTTAATAAAGGTTTTTGGTTTTATATGCTTTAATTACCAGCAATTAATGCATATCTCTAGAGAATAAAAATTAGTAATGTGCATTTACTAATTTGAGATTTTCTATTGAGAGATTTCAGAAATATTGGACAAGCATTTATCGGAATTAGGAAAACCGAATTTTTCCATTCATTGCCTATCTTGAGAATATTTTCGGTTTTGGAAATTCCTTGGTGTCCAAACTTCATTGGTTTATAAATACCTAAGTTTGCATTTCTAATAAACTATCCTAAGACCCAGGCAAGCTTCATTTCTTGTTGTTTCTGGTGGAGCCGTCTATTCGGAGAGGAAAGTATCCTAATTATGTGAAATCTCTTACGACCGCTCGTTTAAAGACTTCTGTGGGATCAAGAAGCTCTATGAGTACCGTTGGTGGGAAAATAGATAATTGCAGTGTTATTAGTTTTCGATTGATTTGATTTACTAACGGTTGTTGAAACTTTGATTGCACCTAGTTTGTTTATGCTTGAGAATCTTCTCTTCTGATATAAGATTCACTCAAACTAGATCGAAGTATCGACGGGTTCTTTAGAACTATTGTTAGATCTAAAGACATCTTGTGATAATCCATTGTTAACAGACTTTGTTCTGTGCGTGATTGATCACAAGAGATTCAAGTGGTGTTGTTCAGGTTATTGAAGATTAAAGAAGATTTGAAGATGAAGAAGATTTCTTATTGGTTTTCGTATCTTGTGAATTGTGTGCACAAACCTTGATCGCCTGGGATCCAACTAGAATTGGATTTATTCGATTGATTAGTTACGTGAGATCGACATTCTCTATATATCTCTTTGAGATAAATTTTGATTGAATGCAAATCTATACTTGACTATTTCGGTAGTTAAAGTTAGATTGATCTAACCAGACAAAAGAGTTTATTAGATTAAACGGAAGATCCTTTGTCAACGACTCATCTAAATCTTTAGCAAGATTGATTAGAGTGGTTACCAAACAAATTCTTCCTTTGCTGTTTGGAATACGATCTAAAGGACTTGCTATTCACGTGTGTGACTCTAGAAGTCGAAGGCGCAGGGATACTGAGGGAACTAAGTAGCTAGGGGTAGTCTGCTTGGTCTCAACTATACGAAGTTGGTATTAGATTTTGTATAACGGCTTAGTTTTGAGAGTATTCAAAACTGGACTAGGTCCCGGGAGTTTTCTACATTTGCGGTTTCCTCGTTAATAAAATCTTGTTGTGTCTTTTACTTTGATTTCCGCATTATAAATGTTTATTATAATAAAGTAAAATACACATATATGTTAACTCCAATTTACTTGATTGTGATCCTATAGAGTTTGGTTATTACCGAACCTATTATCAAGTAACACACTTTGTTGTAGTCCTGTATCGATCTTATATCCATAGTCAATCACACAAGTTATCTTGTTATTGTATTGTCTCGATCTCGTATCCATAGACAACCAAACGAAGTGTGAACCGAATTGTCGTATTGTCTCGACTCTGTCCATAGACGATCACATTCGGTAGAGGACTTATAGGTTGAAACAAAAAGATTGTGGTGTATTTGGGTACCCTCGTCTTTTCAATTGGTATCAGAGAAGGCAAACACAAAAAGATCTAACAATCCGTGTTTGGTGCGATCCAACCTATAAGACTGGAATCTAAAAAATGGGTTTTATTGAACATGAGAATGATTCAGTTAACGTAAAGCAAGACATCAAGAGTTTTGAATTAACACTTGACGATGGCATCTACGAATCAATATCTGAAGACCTTCATGAAATCATCCCAAGAGAATCTATTAGACAAGTTAATCTTGTTAATGATGTAGAAACCGATGACAACTGCAAACTTTGTCTACAAAAAAGGTTGGATGAAATTTCCGATGATGATTACTCAAATTTTGAACGAGATGTAGAAGAGGATATCTCAGAATGCTCTAAACTACTGGATCCTTTGAAAGATAAAAAACTGAGAGATTAGGATTTTCTTGGTTTTCTGACTCCTCTTTGTCGTGAGAACAAGAAACTGAAGAGGGTATTTGAAGGATATTATAGAGGTTATCACACCACTGATTCTCTTCTTAAAGATCGTACAGAAGAGCTAAACTCAAAGAGTCTTGAATGTGAGAATCTTCGAAGTGATCTCTTTTTGTCGAAAAAGAAACAAAAGAGTTTTGAAGAGAAATAAGGTGAATATCTCTCACGAGATAAATGCCTTAAGGATGATCTAGCTGGTGCTTTTGCTAAAATCAAGACGTTGGAAGAAGAAAATTTGTACTTGAAAAAGTCCAATGATATGACAAACAATTTATCCTCATTGTTAGAAGCGGGAAGATTTCATGGTGATACACGAGGATTGGGATTTTATACGGAATCAAGTGCTTCCAATGATAACAATGAGATAAAATTTATTAAAGCTACAAATTCTTCTCAACCAGAGGCTTCCACTGATGTCAAAAATGATACTATTTCTTGTAAAAAAGTAAAGCCAGTCAAGCTTAAGAATCATGTTCAAGCATACTATTCAAATACGACCATCAAAGAAGGCACTTATGCTAATGTCAAGAAAGTAACAACATTGAACAAAGATAAGAAGAAAAAGAAAACTCGTCGAGCTCCAATGCAAGAGGATCCACAAAAAGGTAACATTAAAACTCAGTCTTCGTATGTTACTGTAGATGGTGAAATTTGGATAAGGGGAAAAAGTGTCATTTCAACCCTATAGACATAATTCAACTCTCACGGGAGAGATTAAGGCCTTGGCCCTCAAGGAATCCTTAGCCACGATTTCTAGTATACGTCCCCACGAGATACTGCTAGTTGTGATGCCATGATTGCTAGCGCACATCCTCGACGAGATACGGCTAGTCACATAGGTTCTGTAGAGCGTAAAACGTCCAGAGTAGACTTATGAACCAGAAAAACCACAATTTCAGCATGTCTTCGCGAGACGGAGTTGATTGTGATGCCATGATTCCTAGTATACATCCTCGACGAGATGCTGCTGGTCATGTAGGCTCTGTAGATGCGTAAATACGTCCCGAGCGGACTTATGACCCAAAGCGGAGATATACATATCTCCTGTAAGCACGAATCACCCTATTTGAGATCAAGGACTTATTCCTAGTACATCATCGCGAGATACACTGGTCATGTCTACTCTAGGCTCTGACTCGACTTACTGAGGTTTCCGAATAAATCCTAGGACATCCCCGCGAGATACGCTGGTTATTCTACCTATGGGACCTTTCAACAGACTCCAAGAACATCCTTTCGATATACACTGGTCTTGTTGGCTCATCATATGGACAAATAGTTGATTCCTAGCACATCTCTACAAGATACGCTGGTCAAAGACAAGTGAGCCAAAGTCTCGCAGAGGCATTAATCGGGCGTACAAATCCTTTTCTCTCTCTCCAGGACGAGTCCCAGCTGACCACAGAGAGATTCAGATCCGTTAAGAAAATCTTCGTTGAGATTTTGATCCGTCTGCAAAATCTCGAAGAGATTCAAATCTCTTAGCAAAATCTCGGAGAGATTCAAATCTCTCTGCAAAATCTCGGAGAGATTCAAATCTCTCGGGAAATATCCAATAAGGCTGAATATTACCCATGGTAGGCACGAGCCTCACGTAGGAATAAAGTCTCCTCTCCATACGAATTCTGAGGCATCTCATGCCTTTTCACGTGACTCATCCTAGTCATTCTTACAAATCGGAGAATATCTCTCTATCTCGGCCAACTCGACTAAAGAGAATATTTCTCTCTTTCAACATGTCATCACGAAGGATGACTCAGCTTCACACAAATGGAGGATAACAATTAGGGTTTTGGTCTGGCGGACGACGACAAGTATGAGAAATACCCGGCTTATTTCTCACCGCAGAAGAGAGTAAAGGTGGTGGAATAATGAGATAAACTTAACCTAGTTTATCTCTATTCCTGAAGAGACGGGAGAATTGTTCCGCACGACACGGAACCGACTTGAGATTAGAGAATTCAGTTATAAATAGGTCCTCTATTTCTCCAAGCTACGATGATCTTTCTGATAACCTCTCAGAACAATTCTTCTTCAAACCCTAGAATTCTCTGATCTCTCTCTTCATCTGCTTCCCTCCCTAAGACCAGCCTTAAATCTCTTCCATGTGACTGAAGCATCCTTTGAACGGCCACTGTGCGTGGTTTAGGCGAAGAATGTTCGTGATCAACCTCCCGTAACTCACTTTCAGAAACCCTAGAATCCCACTTCTAACCTCTCTCAGATTTTAGGTAACTATATTTTGGCGACCACAGTGGGAGGTTGTTTACTCAGTTACAAATATCAATCAAGGTCTCCTAGGAAGGAAGACGATTCCAACAATCCAAACACAAAAAACTTCCATTGATCCAGTTTCTGTAAATCCATTACAGACTTAGCCGAGAGAGTTATCCCTACCAGCACTTTCTCCATCTTTTGAGTTTGACTTTAGTGAATAGGTTAGTGCGTCCCGGATCACATGGATCTATCCCTTCATAAAAAAATGCCCTAGTAACGTATTTTCATAAAAATCTATTTCTAATCCTTGAAAACGTTAGATAAGGACCAAGGAAGACTCCCGGAGACTTAACAGAATCTTGCCAAATTTCAGATTGACATCCAGACTTATCTGAAAACGCCTTTAGAGTTACCAGTAGGGATATATCCAACAAATCTTGATCGAGCACATTTCCTAAAGAAGGAGTACTAAAACTGTTGAGAATAGCACTGACGGGATCTTGCCTGCAATCGAACTCACTGGAGAAGATAAAGCTCATTACGAACGTGACAGAGCAAATGAGCAACCATCCAGCCGACCTTATCACTCTCAAGGACCTCAAGTACCAAATGACGCTATAAACTTGGAGATTCTGACGAATATTTGCTCCAAAATTCGTTTAGGTCAAGGGCCCTCAACCTGATCACAGAGGACTCGGGAAGTTTACTTCACTTTACTATTTTACTTATAAATCTTTCATTCTGTATCTGATTGACCTAGTTCTTTTTCCGTCGGATTTGTATTTTCGCGGTCTACAGGATAAACTTAGCGGAAACTTGGAAAGTCTCGAAAAATTCGTGACCTAGTCAAATATGTTGTAGAGCCACATACAGCCATATATCGCTAGCCAAGATAAATCTTGTCGTTCTTCCTGCTTCATAGGATCATGACCAGAACGCGAAAAAATATAAGACGAGACTAGATTCTAAGACGATGCTCGGCCAAAGATCATACTTATCCTAAGATGTAAAGCCGTCGGTCGATATGCTATCTCAACACCCGTCCCGTCAGGGAAAAAAAAGGAGTCCTAGCAATCATACGACCAAGTCTCAATGAGCCTCCATCTCGGCTACACCAACGATTATCCGGTATCATTTTCCGAGGGGACCTCAATTCACCCAAAAAGGAGAAGGAGAATATCTTCGCACCTGAACCTACCAAGGGAAAAGAAATCTGAAGTGCCAATAATTCAGATAAAACTCCGTTACTCGACATACAGCTACAACCAGCTACCGTCACTGAAGTAAAACAAGAGAAGGATCCGAGACCATAGCTTCAGAATACATGTTACTCATTCATGCGCATACTAGCAGTTCCCTCGGTCAAAGTCTTTTCTGTCGAGAAAATCCAATTGACAGGTTATTCCATGAGTCAGGCTCAGACGCGATGAGCGAAGGAAAAGATAGGATGATCACATACAATTTACTCATGTCAAAAAAACGACTCCTCCACGTGAAGAATTACCTAGCAGATTCCCATAGAACTCTTCCATCAATAAAATCAACAAAAATCGATTGCGCAGTTGGACCTGAATGTATCTATTACCTTAATTGTACCAGAAGGCATATACTACTCTCAAGTTCGGTTGAGCATCCTACCAAAATAAAAATAAATCTCAACGGATAATTTTACTACAGAAGTTCACATGAATCCATGTCAAGACACCTTGTAGAGGTGGAACAACAACTTCATCTTGTCCACAATGACACATGCGGCGGTATCTCGATATGACTCTCCAAAGACGTCTCCAGCCCACTGATTATCGCTTGCCCGCTTTGAAGACTCAATCTCGTACACTACAAGGGTCTTACTTCATTTTCCAAATGTCCCGAGTCAATGGGAATCCCTAGTCTTATATCAAACTAGGGACTAACGGAGAATCGTGCATCACATACCTGCATGTCCAACAGGAGGTGGCCCAGACATCCTGTTTTCATATAACAGATTTAGAAACGATGAGCGCATGAGTCTCAAAAGATCGGGACACATCAAGACCATTCAACTCCCCCAAACCCACAACACAACATGTTATTACTTGGGATTAGGTGACTAGAGAACGACCTTTAAAATCGTGAAGGGGACTTATCTCGAGAAATCTCACATCTCTCTCCGGTCTCGTCGAATTCTTCTCCGCCAGCATCTGTACTCAGCAATTGCAACCATGTCCCGGATCCTGACTTAAGATAAGACGTTTTAGGGTTTTATACGCATGCACCAGAACTATATCAAGTAGAAAAAACATTCAAATTATCCCTCAATAATAAACGCATGCAGGAGCAAACTAGGGTTCACAATCGGTTTAAAGAGGAGTCTATAGTCTCCACTCTACTCAGACGCGACTCATACTTTGGTCACATGACTCGATGAACTAAGACAAATGGGTAGAGAATTAACCAATGCATCATTGATAAAAGTATTCGTCCATGTCTCTCCTACCATGTATTAAAAGGGGATGATGTTTCAATACACGATCCAAGAGATATCATCAAAACACTTGAAGGAATTGTTGCTAAATAGATCTGGACTCCAAGTTCAACTTCATATGGACATATCACCGGAAAAACAAGCTCGAAATCCTAATTTTTCTATAATAGACGAAGGTTGGGTCTTTTATTTTCGATAGTTGGGGTCAACCACTGAAATCGGACGTCAAACAAAGTTATTACAGCCTCTGGAGTCAGGATCGCGCAAGGAAGGAACTTCTATTACGAATTTAACTTAGGGTTTTCACCTACTCGCATACCCGACGGAGAAATCTAGGGTTTGCATCAAGTTCGAACTCATGAGGGTACCATTCCTTTACCAGATGCATATGGAAAAGGTTCAGAGAGAGAAAATATCAACCCTGGAGAAATATTCCGCCAGAGCCCCCTAGAGAAAATCTCTTTCTTCATGTTCCGCTGCTTCACGTTGGCCTCTGCATCTCGAGCTACCTTCTTAGCATGTTCCAGCTCTTCGTTTACCATGCTTCATTCTAGATTAAGAAACTCTTTAAAATACGAGGACCTGAACCCAACTCACCCCGACGGATTGATAAGAACGTAAGTGTGACGCATTTTCACCCATAACTATATTATCTAGGACTCATTTTATTTCTAATAAAGTTTTTTTAAGTCTTTTCTAGGGAATAAGCTCTTGCGGAAAAATTGGTTCGAAAAGTGGTGTTTTACACCCCAGGATAGAGTACTAAAGGCACCCCAGAAATGCACCGGAAGCACCCCAAAAATGTGTCGGAGGAACCCCGGAAAAATTACTATCTACCCCCAAAAATTACTATTTGCACCCCATAAGACAAGTGCTAAAGGGACACCCGTGCAGGATTAGGGGGAGGACATCTTCTTCTCAAATTCAAAAAATGAATTTTGGCGGGAAAATATTTTCATTAACAGCAGAATTTCGATCGGATGTTTGGACGTGATTTAGTGAGATTCAATCCCTGAAACTTAGTGGGTAGACATGATATGACTATAGAAAGCTAGTATGGGTGTTCGTTTGGATCAGAATTGGGTTAATCGTGTCATGGAGCAAAACAGGGGATTACGTGCAAAGGGAGAAGATATTCACGCGTCTGCTGTTGCTGGAGTGTGCTGGGAGAGTTTGGAATGTTCTGTGAGAATGCTAGATGCGTGTAAGAGTTAAACAAGGAAAGAAATACAACTGCAAGCGCGTAGAGAAGCTAAAACAGGAAGTTATTGCCGTGAGAATAAAAATAATAAAGAGAAGATTTTTTGAAGTTATTGAGGAGATTCGATGCATCTTTCGGGTATAAATAGATTACCCAGGTCATATAGAAGGGGTGTCGAGAGTTTGGGGAGCTTAGGAGAGCCAGAGAAGAAGAAATCATGAGTTGCAGAAACTCGGGTTCTGCTGCTGCAGAACTGAAGAACACGAAGAACAAAAGCCTGTAAAGGAAAGTCATTGAAAACTGTCGCTTAAATGCGACAGTTCCCAATCCTTTCCAGCGACCGCGGAACAGAGTCTACAGCACTTCTCTTGTATCGTTCATTTTGTGACGAATTTTGTGCGTCGCAGATTACTATTTTTCACTATTCTCCGTTTTCACCATTGTAAACAATTTTTGAGCAAATAAAAAATATTTTGAGAGTGTCTATAATATGAGGAGCTAAAGCCCAACACTGGGACGACGGAGGAGGCCGAACTTCATACATGGGTAAATTTGTTTTATTCTTTTTTATGACTTTTGCACTAAAATTAATTGAAATATGATTTGATTAAATTGGTTGTCATTTGATTAGATGGGTCATGCTTAGCTTAGGTGATTTGATGTCCCATGCTTAACATTTACAATCAATGTTTTGAGAATCTACCTTGGAAAAAATAGAGTCCATGTTTATATTTCTTGAGCTAAAATTGTTGAGAATAAATAAGTGAACCTCATGTTATGAAGATTGGCTAAATCCTTAGTCCCAGTACCTCTTGCACCATTTGTAATATTATTGTATATTTTTATTAAATTTAAAAACTCGAATCTTCACAAGTCTTAGAGTTCGAATCATTTTTACTACAACTTCAAAATCACATCACGGATCCTGAAAGAATTGAGCCCAAAGATTCTCACGTGTTGTCACCAAGTTTTCCAGGTTTACAAAATCATCAGAAGCAAGACCGTTTGGAGTTATCATTCTCGTGATATAATCCATAGGTAAGTGTCTCATCCGAAGTCAAGATATGGGTTCTGTGAAATTACCCTCATGCTGGTCAGTTGTCTATGCAACCGAATCTCTTTCTGAAATCCCTTTGAAATTGTTGAAGCCCGCCTCATCCACATTCTACCAAGATCTAACTCGTTCTCACCATGAAGAGTACTCTACAAAAAAAGAGAAGATCAGATAAGGATGCAAAGTTCAAATTACATAAGTTAAAATCAAGGGAGCAACAACACAGGACTAGGGTTTGATTTACATGAGGATAGGCCTTCCCCCCTTAAACCTTGTCCTCCTACAATCCCTTCAAGCCTTGTATTCTCCTAGTCCCTTCAAGCATACCCTCATGCCTAGAGTCCTGTACTTATCAATAAATCCATCTCACATCTCATGGGTCCACACTTTAACAAGGGATCAAGCAAAATACGTTTTCTGGAAACCAAAGAGTAAAAACGAATAATCAATACCACGGACGTGTCTCTGGCCTAAGCATACAAAATTCACGACTTAAATCAATCTAAAGAAGGGTAGTGAAGTCATAATACTCCAAGGGGTTGTGCTTGAAACAAGAGAACGTTTTAAGAATCCAACTGAAACAAGGATTCCTTTGGTAATTCAGATTGATGAACATTGCAGCGCGAAGACTTGAAAACTGATGACAATTCATAAGTAATTTCGGGGTAATTTTTGAAGAAAATGTGTTCCTATATGTATTACCAACAACATACCAAAAGGGCGCCTCAAACAGACAAACGAGCTAAGAGATGTGGTCCCAACACCGAAGTAAGTGCAATCTGAAAACTCCTGAATTTTTTATACGAGATTTCTGAAGTCAAAAGTATGCATAGATTCGATTGACCAAACGAACTCGGAATCGAGTCATTCTTTTTTATTTATAAATACTATCCTATTTTCTTTCAAAGTTGGGGCTGGGGACTCAAATCGGAGTTCGTATAAAGATTTTACATCCATTCTCCCTAAGTGTCTCAAATCTGAAGTTTTTTTGGACGAACACCTAAACAAAGTGAATCCTTGACAAATATGACTAATTTTATTCATTCAATGGTCGAAGGAATATGAATATATGATCAAGGAGGGACAAATATCAAGATTTACCGAAGATGACTCTATGGAGATCGAAGGATGGGTATCTACATCAGCAAACTCAAGATGATAAGTACTTCTGTTAACTTTTATGTCATCAGTTTGAAGATTAGTATCGTTTTGAAAGAAGAACAAGGTTACCATCTATGCAAAAGAAAGATGCTATCACTCAGCATGCCATTATTAAGAACTCAATTCAAGTACACAAGCATTAAAAGTTAGCACGCGAATTTCCTTCAGAGTGCAATATAAATCCTACTTCAAATAAAAGGATGAATCTCACTTGAACAAGGAAAACAACTTCCAAAAGGAGTCCAGGACGTGTTCTACTTGTTTCTATCCTTACCCAAGTAAATCACAATTCATTCCGAAGTTTCTCCACCTCCTTGAACGCAGACTTATCAAGAAAAAAGGCAGAAGTAAACACAGAAGTGCCCCTAGTTCGATATTTTGGCTATTTTGAAGAAAAGGGGATTTGGCTAAGAGAAGTGATCAAGTTATTATCCAATCATGGAACCAGATCCATACACATTGTTTTCAAGTTACCTCATCCTCCAATGCGTCCAACTAGAGTTCAAGCCAAGCAAGGAAAGGAGTTTTAAGAGAAGGTAGAGGAATTCAACTTAAACAAGGAATTCTACTGTGAATAAAATTCGTGGAACATACTGGACCGGTTTCTAAACCTAGAACACATCCAAAATACTTCTCTTTTCAATTTGATTTCAAAAGGGAATCCTTGAAGCAAAAGGAAAAAGATTTGGAGTTAAAAGAGGAAATTAGAGGAACTTGGATCAAATAAGGAAACTGAGGGTTTTCTTTCTTCTAAAAGTTCCTCCAAACCGTGGACGATCCCTTTTCATGCGTGAGGATGATATCCTAGGCCAGTGGGACGTGATTTATTCTATCGGAATTTTTTCAGAGGGATCAAAGTCGAAGAGAATTAGGGTTTTGACGAAAATAACCCTTATTTCAAGAATTTGGTGAAAAAAAGGATTTATTCTAAAAGAGAGGGGACCGAGCCTCTCCCATTCTCTTGGACGGTTCTCTAGGCATCTCTCAATCCCTTTTAGCTCATTACTCTTTTAAAAAAAACCAGCTCATAATGGATTTTGACCAAAATACCCTTATTTTGCAATTTTAAGTATTTTCAAAGAAGAAAGCCTTAATAGAGCTAGAGACCGACCAAGCTCTCATCTAATCATTCCAAAGGCCTCATACACATGAATATTGAGTTCTCTAAGTGTTCGAAGAAGAATGGAATCGAACGGAATCCAGGAAGGAAAAATTTCAGATAAAATAAAGGGAATTCAGATTCATAATTTCCAAAACCAGGACCAGAGACGTGACTATGCCTAGGGAGGCTCCATGTTTCTCTCATGCCAAAGGTATGTCCTTTCTCTAATAAAGAGGAGTCTGATTGGCACAAGGAATTAAACAAAATCTCATTACATAAGGTGTCGACCCCACAAGATTTTTGCACACCTTCCAAGCCTCGTCAAGCCTCTCCAGAGTGTCTGAAGGAGTCAGACGCGAACAAAAAAGATATTAGGGTTTAGGTATGATACAAGCCTGAATGCAGAATTTACATGGGATAGGGACTCCGTAACTTCAAAAGTAAATGCATATATTTTTTCATGGACCGTCACCAACATCAAGGCCATCCAGGAAACCGTTCAAAAATTCTCTCTTTCCCACATACTCGCCGATACAAACTCAGAAGCTCAAGGATGCACCAAGAGAGAAAATTAGGGTTTGGGCCAAGTAAACCCTAATTAACAAATTCCATTCGACGGAAATTTTATCTCATCAAGACTTCATTATCATGTCGTTAACGTCCAACACAAAGTCCCAAGAAATTCCAAGGTCAAGAATCGATTCCAAGATCAGAGTCATAACAATCGAAGGCTAAACATCAATTCGGGGATTCTGCAAGTCAAAAAGGACGAACGAATTGTAATTGTGTACGAATGATTTGTTACCATCTATATACTCATCATAGAATAATCAAGGTTCTACTCTGAGTAGGGGACTTAATGTAGATGGTGAAATTTGGATAAGGGGCAAAAGTGTCATTTCAACCATATAGACAGACTTAATCTCTCACGGGAGAGATTAAGCCCTTGGACCTCAAGGCATCCTTAGCCACCGTTTCTAGTATACGTCCCCGCGAGACACTGCTGGTCGTGATGTCGTGATTCCTAGCGCACATCCTCGATGAGATACTGCGGATCACGTAGGTTCTGTAGAGCGTAAAACGTCCCTAGTAGACTTATGAACCAGAATAACAACAATTCCAGCATGTCTTCGCGAGACGGGGCTGATTGTGATGCCATGATTCCTAGTGTACATCCTCGATGAGATGTTGCTGGTCATGTAGGCTCTGTAGATGCGTAAATACGTCCCGGGCGGACTTATGACCCAGAGCGGAGATATACATATCTCCTGTAAGCACGACTCAATCTATTTGAGATCACGGACTAATTCCTAGTACATCATCGCTAGATACACTGGTCGTGTCTGCTCTAGGCTCTGACTCGACTTACCGAGGTTTCCGAATAACTCCTAAGACATCCCCGCGAAATACACTGGTTATTCTACCTCTGGGCCCTTTCAACAGACCCCTAGAACATCCTTTCGAGATACACTGGTCTTGTTGGTGAAAATGCAGGGGTCTAACAACCACACCCAACAATTCGTTTGGCAATCTGATAGGACTTACTCCTATACACTTTCCAGAGAATCAACTAGACGGTTAGACTCAATCTAGAGTAAAGTATATCAAAGAGATTAATATCTTTGTTTCACAATGTAATCAGCAAATCAAACAGATAGAAATCCGCGAGCCTGATTATTATGTGAAACAACTTGAACGGTACCAAAGATCAATGTTCAAGTGTCAATCAATGTAAATCAACAACCAGAGGTTGGATATTCTAATTGATTGATCTTAAAGCATAACTTGTGATAATTCAATTATATAACAAAATATAACGCGGAAAAGAAATAACACAGAAACCAAAATTTTGTTAACGAGGAAACCGCAAATGCAAAAAAAAACCTGGACCTAGTCCAGATTGAACACCACATTGTATTAAGCCGCTACAGACTCTAGCCTACTACCAATAAACTTCGGACTGGACTGTAGTTGAACCCTAATCAATCTCACACTGATTCAAGGTACAGTTGTGTTCCTTACGTCTCTGATCCCAGCAGGATACTACGCACTTGATTCCCTTAGCCGATCTCACCCACAACAAAGAGTTGCTACGACCCAAAGTCGAAGACTTGATAAACAAATCCATCTCACACAGAAAAGTCTATAGGATTGAATAAATCTGTCTCCCACAGAAATACCCAAGTGTTTTTGTTCCGTCTTTTGATAAATCAAGGTGAATAAGAACCAATTGATAAACCGGACTTATATTCCCGAAGAACAGCCTAGTATTATCAATCACCTCACAATAATCTTAATCGACTAGCGAAACAAGATATTATGGAATCACAAACGATGAGACGGAGATGTTTGTGACTACTTTTATCTTACCTATCGGAGATATTAAATCTCGAGTCAATTATTCCAATTGAACTCAATACGATATAATCGGGCAAGATCAGAACACGCAACCACAAGAGAAAATAGTTGGGTCTGGCTTCACAATCCCAATGAAGTCTTTAAAGTCGTTAACCTACAGGGTCTCGATAAGAAACCTAAGGTTAAAGGAGAATCGACTCTAGTAACACACAGGAGGTATGGGGATTGGTTTTCCCAGTTGCTAGAGTTCTCCTTTATATAGTTTTCAAATCAGGGTTTGCAATCCAAGTTACCTTGGTAACAAAGAATTCAATATTAACCGTTAGATGAAAAACCTGATTAGACCAAGTTAATATCTTTCAACCGTTAGATCGAACTTAGCTTGTTACACACAAATGAAATGTACCCTCATTTAGGTTTATGTAACCGTACCTAAACGTGTACACCATGTTGACTCACAAATAGTTAACCGAGGTTAGTCATATGATTACTCTCATATCAACCTTATTCATCTCAACCATAACTAATTCAAATGACTCAAATGAAATTAGTTAAAGAGTTGTTCAATTGCTATATTCTCATAGGATTATACAAGAACACAATTGAAGCAAAATCGGTTTGATTCACTCGAATCAGTACATGAACATTATAACCACGATTTGCAAAGATTGCATTCCTTATTTTATGAATGTTTAAGTTCACGTACAACTGATTTTAGAAAGTAACCACTTAAGTATGTGTACGGGTATGTGTACTTAAGTAACCGGATTTGAGTTTAGTTTGGTTTTCAAACTCAGCAGAAATTTACGGACGTGAACTTTCCGCCAGTACGCGTACGGGTATGCGTACTTAGGTAACTGGATGAGTTGGTTTTGATTTCCAAACTCAGCAAAAATTCAGGGACGTCAACTTCCGCCGGGTACGCATACTTACCCAGTCTCCAGCAACCATTTTGTATACACACAAGTATGCATACTTTTGGTTCCCAGTTTTGGACTTATACACTAATGTGCGAACACACTATGCTTATATCCAAAGATGGTTACATGATTCTAAACTCTTTATTTCAATCATTGAAACATTCTTAGAGGATGACAATAGCCGTTTTCATACACTATTAGCATCAAAGCAATTTTCAAGATATTGAAATAATCATTATCGAAACATTCCAAGTCTACACCAAATGATTGTATCACACAAACCATGTAAGATGTTACTCGGCAATTTTCTCATGATATAAGATGAACTTGGTCGAAGCGAAATCTTGCCAACACATATTTCGAGAAATATGTAAGCGAGATATACTCAGCTCGAAATCTAAAATGTGTATATATATCGTAATACGACTTATGTCTCAATATAGGAGATATAGTAGAAATAGACTTTCCAAGTGATAGATGAGTTTTCAGTCTCCACATACCTTTTGTCGATGAAGTTCCACAAGCTCACCTTAGTAGTTCTTCGTCTTCAAATGATGAACGCCGTGAAGTCTAAGCTCAACTACACAATCTATGTCCTAGTCTGAGACATCTATAAATAGGCTAGAAATCAAGACTTATAGTTTTGATCACTAACATTGACAAACAAGCTTGAGATAGCAACGCATGCGAGTTAAACCGAGCAGTGCTCTAACAATCTCCCCCTTTGTCAATTTTAGTGACAAAACTATCAATACATATGGATTACAAAATAAATAAAAATTGTAGCTTCTCATCCACATGCTAGATCTCCTCTGCATCTTCAACACTGAAAAGACGAGGGTACCCAAATATACCTCAATCAAAAAAAAATCCACCTATAAGTCCTTTCTCCGAAAGTGATTGTCTATGGACTGAGTCGAGACAATACAACTATTCAGTTCACACTTCGTGTGATCGTCTATGGATACGAGATCGAGACAATACGACAACAAGATAACTTGTGTGATTGACTATGGATACAAGATCGAGACAATACAACAACGAATTATGTTTACTTGATAATAGGTTAAGACTTAAGCAAACACAATAGGATTGCTATCAAGTAAATAGGAATTAACGTTTGTGTATTTTACTTCTAATTATAATGAAACAATTATAATTGCGAAATAGAAAAGTAAAAGACACACTAAGATTTTGTTAATGAGGAAACCGCAAATGCAGAAAAACCCCGGGACCTTGTCCAGAATTGAATACTCTCAGGATTAAGCCGCTATACAAAATCAAACCAACTTCGTATAGTTGAGACCAAGCAACTAAACCTATAGTTCACCTAGTTCCGTCTGTATCCATGCGCCTCCAACTTGTAGTAAGTCACGCACTTGGAACAATTCCTTTGGTTCGTATTCCAAACAGTAAAAGAACAACAAATCTGTTCGGTAACAACTCTTTTCAAACAACGTGATATGAGTTTGACAAAAGGCTCTTCCGTTTATCCCAATAAACTCCTTTGTCAGGTTCTTAGATCTATCCAATAACAACAACCAAAGTAATTGTCAATATTTTGCAATCAATACTTCGAATCACAAAGAAACATATTGATGCCGATCTACTCAACTAATCAATCAAGATTATCACAAAGATAAACCGATTATAGTTGGATCCCTAGCCGATCAAGTTTTGTGCACACCAAAGATTATGAACCCAAATCAGAAATCTTCTTCGTCTTCAAATCTTCTTAGATCTTCAATAAACACCTGTACACAATCAACTTGAATCTCTTGTGATCAATCACACACAGAACAGAGTTTGTTAACAATAGATTATCACAAGACGTCTTTAGATCTACAAACAGTCTAAAAATCTCCCGTCGAAACTTCGATCTAGTTTGAGTGAATCTTATATCAGAAGAGAAGATTCTCAAGCATAAACAAACAAGGTGCAATCAAAGTTCAACAACCGTTAGTCAATCAAATCAATCGAAAACTAATAATAAACTTCAATTATCTAGTTTCCCACCAACGGTACTAATAGAGCTTCTCAATCCCAAAGAAGTCTTTAAACCGAGCGGCCGTAAGATATTTCGCCTAATTAGGTTACTTTCCTCTGAGGATTAGTTTGCTTGAAATGCAAACTTCAATATTTATAGACCAAGGAAGTTTGGACACCAAGGAATTTCCAAAACCGAAAATATTCTCAAGATATGCAATATATTTCCAAATTCGGTTTCCATAATTCCTGGAAATGCTCTGTCCAAATATTGACCGAAATCTCTTAGAAAATCTCCAACTAGTAAATGCACATTACTAATTTTTATTTTCTAAAGATATGCATTTTAATTGCTGGAAATTAAAAGCATATAAAACTAAAAACCTTAATTAAAAGATTCTCAATTTATTTCGATCCGGGATTCTCCTTTAGCTATTAAGGAATATCTTTGAACAATAAAAGTTAAGAATTACTGCACATGTTCAAAGTATGTCGACATCTTTACTTGGTAAATCCTTTTTCATATTTACAATCTTGGAACCGATTTCCCACACTTCCAAACAAGTTTAGAATTGGTTCATCTGACTTCCAAGAACTATGTGATCGATTATCCTATCAAATCACCAATCATGGGTTTCACGGTTCTACCAAAATAAGTTTCGGTTCTACCTCCATGTGGGTACTAGAATTAGTCACGCTAGTTACCAAAACTTGGTTGACTAGGTACTAGGATCGTTTCCCACATATATATGGTATCTAACTTGTATTTGTTGCACATGTTCATAGGATCGGTTCCCCAATAACTAAAAACTTGTTGCACCTCTTACAAGGATCGATTCCCCTTTTGTGATCGGTTGCACCTCTTACTAAGATCAGTTCCCCAATGTCTAGAGTTGGTCATACCAATTACAACAAATCGATCATACCATCTCAGGTGATTACTTAAGATCGGTTTCTGATGCGTGTCGTAACCACAACAAATTAATTAATATTTTTCTTTATAATTAACAAGTAATATAGGGTAGTCAAGTTCGTTCCCACGAGGAGCAAGAGATTTTTAGTTGTAAGATTGTCACAAAAAGGGGGGTTTTGGTTTTAAGATTGAAAAAAGAAAGTAAACAAAGTAATCGAAAGTTTAAGTTGAAATCAATAAGAGAGATTAGATCAAGGATTCGTTCTTCGTTGCAAAACAATGATTCAAGTTATGTTTTTTCCACTTTTTATTAGTCACAGATTATCACCAACCGTAGGATAGCAGGTTCGCTTAGCTAACCCCCAAAATTCCTTGATTCACTGAGTAACAGGTCCGCTTAGTTATCAGATTCTATTCAAAAGAACCACCTTGAGGTTCGCTTACAAGATGTAATTCCCTCGAACGCATTAAGATTTATGAATTTCGGTTTAGTACTAGTAGTTAAACTCGGTTCTTTCGGTCCACTTTCTAGCGTTGTTTTCACACACAATTGCTCCACAGAATCCCTCTGCAAGGTCTCGTGTTTTCTACTTATGTAAAAAGTCAAGAAACGATTACGTATTCCCTAACCTCTACTAGCTTTAGGTTGAATAACAAATCAATTCAGTTGGACACCTAAACGATCTATCATGCAAGCATAAACATTCTTATTAGTAAAAAAAAACGATAATCATGTGAAAAACTTCAAAGTAGGTTTAAAACAAAACTCAAAATATATGTTAAGAACTAGGAATTCAACCCCAATCAATAAGAAAATTAGCTACTCATGTTTTTGAAATTCACACAATTAATTAAAAGAAGAATTTTGAAAAGCAAACAAAAACACAAGTGTTGTGTGTGTAAAAGGTGTGCAAAAAGTTGTGTAGAGAAAAGTAGAGAACTTCTCTATTTATAGGCTTTAATTTGCTTGCAATCCTCTTAGAAATAGAATCCCTTTCCCTTTGTAGCTTAATTTCCAAATCCAAGTCTTTCTTAAATCTTCCATCTTCTCTTTCCAAATTCAAGCCAAATTCTTCATCAAATTCCAAGTCCAAGTCTTCACACCCATGAGTCTAGAATACTCTTCAAAAAATTCTGCACATATTGGGTCGCCGGAGAAATTCTGGAGCTACCGGAATACGGCCAGAAAGTTGTCTGCCGGTAATATGAGTTCTGGCGTCAACTACGGAATATTCCGTCAGATTCCGTTAGAGTTAACTGTCAAACTAACGGTCAGTGTGGTCAATCCGTTAGTCAACGGGTTAAGGGGAAGAGAGAGTCAGCTTCTTAGTCAGCCGTCTAACTCAGGGATGAGTCGCCTGAGTAGTCTGAATCACCGAGTCATCCTAACGAGTCACTGAGTCAACTAATCAGAACTGATCTCCAGCCGAGTTCTGGCTGTTTTCTGACATTTCCAGGCCAATTTCAGGCCTCTTTTTCAGCTCCATACCTGCGTCATTCCTAACATACATCTATGTAATTCAAGCATCACAATTGCTGCTTCAGATAGCTTCAATTCCCAATCGCCTGTCCTTGATTCACTGCAGCATAAATTCCACCATTGTAACCTATATCAGCTCAACAATGAGCTCAATTCTTCCTCCATTCGTGCAATTTCCAGATTCAATCTTCTGTGAAATTATAAACAACACCAAATCGTTTTCTTCTTCTTATGAGTAAAACAGCAACAGCAAACCCTGTAAAACCCAATTGATCTTGTTCTTCATCATCTCCTGCTTCCACACAAAACCCATCTTCTCGACTTCACAGTAGCCATCAACACCTTCAATTCCCCCAAAATATCATATCGATTTGACAGCAGAAACAACATCTCTTCACTGTTTTCTCAAATTCAGACCAACCCAAGCTCTTAAACCTGAAGTATAACCTCTCAGTTACAAATCGAAACCCTAATTCCTTCTCTGTTAATCTGTGAGCTTCTTCTTCGATCTCTATTCATCACGATCCATAGCAGCAACATAATTTCTCTCAACTCTCTCTCTCCCTGTTATTGAGTTCCTCTCGATCTCGGTTTCAGCAGCAGCCGCTGCTTTAATTTCAGGTGAATATGAGGAGAGTAAATGAGAAGAGAAGAAAATATCTTCTCGATTGAACTAGGGTATAAGTGTTGGGACGGATTAAGACACCACACATAAGAGCCACCCCAGATGGGTGCCCTTAGTTTCTTCCATGGTGCTCTTAGCAATTCTTTAAGCACAAACTGGTTACCCCTTAACTTTGGCTGGGCTCCAGATAATGTTTGCCCATGAAATGACAATTTTTCCCTTCTTTCTCGATTTTGGATTATTTCTTTTTCTTTTCTTCCGAATGACTCCAAAGTAGCTACAAAACTCAAAACAAGCGTAAAATACATAATTTACAAGAAAAATAGCAAAGAAAGCATAAACCATAGATAATAAATACGATGTATTCTACACCTATCAGTTTCACTAATAAAAGTCATACCAATACAAAAGTCAGGCCTTGTGAATAGTTTTACCAAGATACATAAACAAGTTATGAGCAGTTATACTAAACACACATATTGGTAATCCAAAGATTTGCAATGAATAACAAATACCAATAAGCCTAGCGATTTCCCTTTAGATTCATAAAACAAGTTCAAGAATTTACTTCCTTTAAACGAATGTAAAATATTGTTTCCTAGGACGAAATCTTCACCCATACCCATACATAATCACAATAGCATTCATACGATTATGTTGATGTCTTATATACGAAGTTCAAAAGATAGACGTTATACTTCGTATTTTAATTCTTTAATACTATGTCTAACTAGAGTATAATCATTCACAACTTCGCAATTATGTTTTTAATATGCACGACTTCAAAGATACGTTAGGAATGAAACAGTTCAAGTCAAATATTACTAACCTCAAGTTGAAGGATGATGTCGTCGTTGTAGTTCTTTACTTCTTCACATTCTTCAAGTCTTCACGTAATACTTGTAAGTCTCATATCCTAGTAACTTTCTAGCTAACCTATACGAAGTTTACTCTAGTAAATAATCAAGCGACTCTTTAAATAAGTTTTTATTCACTAAAATATGACAACCAAACTTGACATTCCAACGCTTGGTGGGTTCAACCGAGCTATGCTCTAACAATCTCCCCCTTTGTAAATTTTAGTGACAAAACTCTTACATCATATGGATAAATAAATTACAAGAACTTATTACATATACGCTTGATTCCAAGTTTCAACAGCACAATAACCTGTATACATTCAATCCATAAAATGCCATTGTTGACATTATAAAAACAAAGCTCCCCCCCCCCCCCCGCCCTAAAGGTAAGATAGGTATATTTTCAATCCGCACGTCTTTGTTATTTCCATCATCATATGATATGTTACCCCCCCCCCCCTAGTCTATGCTTTACTCTTTCGTTAGATATAACGTTTAAGCACCATTGTCCTTTCCCTTAGTGATACCAATCAATATCAAATCACTTGTTTACTCCATATATTTCTCCCCCTTTTTGTCACAAAATGAAAAAGGTACGAGCAAATAAAGGACAAACCGAAAGGATCTTACAAATCTCAAAAGACTTGCAAAACCTATAAGAGTTAAGCATGAGGGTTCCACACACCATTTTTGAAAACCAATATCAAAACCGAAAGTACAAGTAATTTTGTTTTGATATGTTACCAAGGAAACAATTGCCCGAAGCAATTTTCCCTAATAGTTTAGCAAATTAAAAATTGACTAACATCTTAGTTTTTTTGCTAAACCGATTGTACAAATACAATCGCTTGTTCGATAAGACCAAAATAAAGATCGGAATTAACTCTATTTTTCTCATCAGGCTCTAATTATTCTCATCAATAACTTAGACCTTTCACTTTTAAATAAGACAAGAACTAGGTTAGTTAACTAGCATTTCTTGTTAAGGCATTCGATTAGACTTGAATAACCGAAACCTCTACTTTGATAAGTCTAACTAAGATCATAATTAACTTAGTTTCTCTTATCCAGAGTCCAATTGGACTAAACAATTGATCCCGAAAACTCTTTTGTTAAGCCATAAACAATCCATACAAACCAAATAAATCAACTTGTACAATCATTTACCTCAACCGGAAGCAATTGAAACAAACATAGACATTATAGCACCGCAATTGAACCGAAATTTTGTAAGCCTAAACAATTGATACCAAACAATAAAGCAAGATAACAAAAGTTTTTCTTAACCGGAAACAATTGAATCACACACACATCCATACACAAATAATGAAATAAACATCAATTGTACCGAAATTTTGTTAAGGAAAAGCAGAAAATATATGCAATAAAATCAGGCTTTTCTTAAACAGGAAAACGATTAAACGCAAGTTCACATAGAACTCTCCCCCGTTGTGTTGTCATCCTCTTGCAAGACAAAAGAACAACAACAAAGAGCAACCTTTACCAAAGAAAGGTTGAAAACCGGTTTTAACTATTGCAATGCAAAAGTTGAAACCCCGAAACACATATGCTTTTATGCTAAACCAAAAACGATTCAACATATTGTGACTTTTTCACATATTGTTTCAAACAGAACCCCTCGTGATCCTTTGATAAATCCTACCAACATGGGCTAGAACTAAATCCCGCTAAATCAAAAAGTCACCCAAACCATAAGGGTTTACACCATATGAGATCGAATAATAAGGTTATGAAAACCAAAATCAAACATCCCATAAACTCAAATGCAATACACCATAAAAATTCAACAAAGAATCAAGTATTGCAATTACCTCTATCTTGTAGGGAATTGAATTGTGAAACCAACGCAAAAAACATGAGGTCATTCCGAGTTCGGACGAAGAAGTTATGGGCAAAACAGTTTTAACTCCTTCGTATGCACCTATCACTAGGATCAGTTACCAACATTACACCTATCACTAGGATCGGTTACCAACAGTTACTTGTGACGGATCACAACACTAAACTGTTTTTGACATAACTTTTGCATACGATGTCCGAATTCAGTGATTTTTGGCTCATTTTAACCGTAAAAACAAGAGATACACATATATGATAAGTAGATATCAACATAATAAACTCAAAATTACCGTTTCTATCAAAACCTCAAATATAGATAGAGAAAGTATGAGTATAGAAGAAAAGGAATCTCCCTAAAGATGTTAATTAGTCATATAATAACCGGGAGATCACGTGCTCAATTTGACATGCTTTCTCACCCTTCATAAGATTGAGCACAAAGGTGAGCATGCACAATTCAACACAACTAGGTTGTGTTGAGTTGATCCTTGTCTTGTTCATCACAAGTGACTAAGACAGAATCATCATTCTTGACCTCAATAATTAATTAAAATTAATTAAAATAGCTCAAAACACAGTGTTTGTTAACATAGCTCAATAATTACTTAAAATTATAGCCTGAGTCATGATAGCAGGAATGCAAAAACTCAGATTGATTAACAAGAAACGCCCTAAACAAAAGACATACAACTAATCTTGAGACCCCCATAATCATCATCCCTGCACCTCTTAAGATAGATTCAAGGATGAGATTACCTAGAATCAGGTAAAGGAGTGAGAAGTGATCTCACTGCGAATCATGGGAGAGTTGTACAAGTTTTTTGAGCGTTTCGACTGTGTATTTCCTTCTTTCCATCGATTATAACTTATTCCAGAAGAATTCGTTATACACCCTTTCAAAAATCCATCGGAAGGATTTTTCTGAAGACTAAGTCTAGGACCTCTAGAAATCGGTTCCAGAAGAGAGGAGTTGGAGGATTTCCATCTTCTTGATCTAGACTTACCAGACTTGTTCTTATAAACACAGGGAAAGTGTTCATTAGTGGAACCAGAGTTTATGCCATAATGAGGAACATGCAACCTATGATGATTTCTCGAAGAGAGATCATTTTTATAAGATTCTAGTTTTCTGTAGGCAAGAAACTCACTGTAGATGTCGTCAGACGATTTACTCCATTGACAGGAGAAAGAAGCAATTTGTGGAGAACAGAAATCTGTTTCTTTCTGGCAAAGCAATAAAGAGCATAGTGATTCTTTTTCCAACAGAAGGAACATCATCGTGGATTTGAGACATGATTGCTTTGACCCACAACTTCTTCTGGCACATGCACATTTTGCAAGTGATTCACAGTAGGTAATTCCTTGGAGGAACTTTTCTTCACGCTAGGTAAAGTTTTGTGAGTATCAGAAAAAGGTGCAGATGATATCCGATTCATCTAGATAGAGTTTTCCTTTTTCAAGGTGTTACACTGTTCTTGGGCATATCGAAGAGCAGCAACAAGTTTCTCTTTTTCCGCACGATAACTATTAATTTCTGATGAATGAGCCTTGACTGGACGTTCTTCTCTAATTGAGTCTTCTTTAACAGTGTCTTCAAGCATACTAATCTTTTCACGCTGTATAGTAGTTTCTTGAACAAAATTTTCGACGTTATTAGAGAGAGATTCAATAAAGCTGTAGAGTTCACGTTCCCTTTCAAGAGATTTCTCAAATTCATCAATACGCAGATCATTTTTTTCTTCAATGGTCGTGATTTTATAATCTTGAAAATCAATGATTTCGGCAGACTTTTTTAACGACCTGGTGAGTTCCATTTCGGATTCTGACACGACCTCACAAATCTTGTTTTTCCCTCGGGATTCGGAAGAATCTACTAGTTATCCATTGAGGCAAACCCAAGATTTTTGGTGTAATCCGAACCTTTGGAAGACATATCAATATGCGTTATCTCGTGAGATACTTCTTAGGTCCTCAGAACACAGATTGAAACAAACACAGACTTACATATTGGTAATCCAAAGATATGCAATGAATAACAATATCAATAAGCCTAGCGATTTCCCTTTCGATTCATAAAACAAGTTCATGAATGTACTTCCTTTAAACAAATGTAAACATTGTTTCCTAGGATGAAATCTTCACCTTTACCCATACACGTAATCACAATAGCATTCATATGATTATGTCGATGTCATATATACGAAGTTCAAAAGATAAGTGTTATACTTCGTATTCTAATTCCTTAACACTATGATCATGTGATCATGTCTCACTACTAGAGTATAATCATTCACAGCTTCGCAGTTATGTTTTCAATATAGCACGACTTGAAAGATACGTTAGGAATGAAACAGTTCAAGTCAATATTACTAACCTCAAGAGGAAGGATGATGTCGTCGTTGTAGCTTGTTACTTCTTCACATTCTTCAGGTCTTCGAGTAATACTTGTATGTCTCATAATCCTAGAATTTCTAGTCTAACCAATACGAAGTTGTCTCTAGTACATAATCAAGCGACTCTTAGATTAGTTTTTATTCACTAAAATATGAAAACCAAACTTGACATACCAACGCTTGGTGGGTTCAACCGATCTATGCTCTAACAATCTCCCCCTTTGTCAATTTTAGTGACAATACTCTTAATACATATGGATAAACAAATTACAAGAATTCATTAAACATACGCTTGATTCCAAGTTTCAACAGCACAATAACCTGCATATATTTAATTAATAAATGTCGTTGTTGACATTTGAATAACAAAGCTAATACTCCCCCTAAAGGTAAGATAGGTAGATTTTCAATCCGAACATCTTTGTTATTCCCCTTTTGTAGTCAAGATAACTACAACAACAATATGATATGTTGCTTTCCCTTAGTCAATGCTTTACTCTTTCGTTAGATATAACGTTTAAGCACAATTGTCCTTTCCTTAGTGATTACAAATTACTTGTTTACTCCATATATTTCTCCCCCTTTTTGTCACAAAATGACAAAGGTTCGAGAAAATAAAGGTCAAATCGAAAGATCTTACAAATCTAAAAGTCTTGTACACAAAGGTTAAGAGTTAAGCACGAAGGTTTCACATGCCACTTTAGATAACCAATATAAAAATCGAAACTACAAGTAATTTGGTTTTTATATGTTATCAAGAAAACAATCGCCCGAAGAAATTTTCCCCAATAGTTTAACAAATTGACTAAGAAACTTATTTCTCTTGCTAAACCGATTGTAAACATACAATCTCTTATTTCTATAAGACCAAAATAAAGATCAGAATTAACTTTATTTTTCTCATCAGGTTCTAATTATTCAGACAATAACTTGGACCTTTCACTTTAGACAGGACAAGTACTAGGTTAGTTAACTAGTATTTCTTGTCAAGGCATTCGATTAGACTTGAATAACCGAATCCTTCAATTTGATAAGTCTAACTAAGATCAGAATTAACTTAGTTTCTCTTATCCGGAATCGAATTGGACTAAACAGATGATCCCGTATTTCGTTAAGCCATAAATAATACATACAAAACAAATAAATTGACTTGCACAATTATTTCTCTTAACAGGAAGCAATTGAAACAAACATAGACATTATAGCACTGTAATTGCACCGAAATTTCGTTAAGAAAAAACACTTGATATCAAACAACAAGCCAAATAAATTGACACAGTTTTTCTTAACCCGAAACAATTGAATCACACACACACATCCATACACACATAATGGAATACATATCAATTGTACTGAAATTTTGTTAAGCAAAAGAAAAATATATGCAATATAAGCAGGCTTTTCTTAAACAGGAAAACGATTAACTAACAAATTCGTTACCTCAGATTTCGCATCCTCTTCTCCCCAGAAAAATATATCATTAAGCGCAAGTTCAAGTTAGAACTCTCCCCCAGTATGTTGTCATTCTCTCGCAAGAACAAAAGAACAACAACAAAGAGCAACCTTTACCATAGAAAGGTTGAATCGATTTTAACTAATGCGTGTCAATAACAAAAGTTGAAAACCCGAAACACATATGTTTATGCTAAACACAACTCATGTAAACACAAATTGATTCAACACATTATGACTTTTTACATATGAGTTTCAATCAGAACACCTTATGATCCTTTGATAAAGCCTACCACCTTGGGCTAGAACTTAATCCCGCTAAATCAAAAAGTCACACAAACCATAAGGGTTCACATCATATGAGATCGAATATTAAGGTTATGAAAACCGAAATCAGACATCCCATAAACACATAGCAATAATATAGACATTCAAGCACGGGCTATGTAATCGGAAACTATCACAAGAAAAATTATAAAATAATAATTTTATTCATAATAATTGATAGTTTTATTAAAAAATATACCTTATACAATAATCAAAATAAATAAAAACTGATGTTTATTTTTCTTTCTTGAGACTTTTAAGAGGTAGAACACTCCTTGTCATCAAGTATTTTTGACATCCTTTTTTCTATTTCTGATTCTTGGTTACCTTCACCCTTCCAAAACTCTGATTCAATGTTTGGAATACCTTTAAGAGTTTCTGGATCTTTTCGAGCAGCAAAGGCTAACTGTTTCTGAAAACAGTCAATTTGTCTACCAAGTGTTTTAAGATGAACCAGAAGAGACTTGTTGTTAGAATTCGGTAAAATTATTTCAACTCTTTTATTTCTGGTTTGATCTCCAATCATTTGACATATAGTCTTTTTAGAGAAAACATTAGTGCTTCTCATGTCATCAAAGTCATCTCCCATGATGAATCCACAGATTTTGGTGATTATACATGGAAAACCGAGATGTCTCTTGATTCCTGGAGATGAAATAGAATCTGATATCTTAATCATTTGGCTGACTATGATTCCACAGAGATCAATTTGAGAATCTTCTTTCAACAGAAAACAGACGAGTTCTGGAAAATCTTTATCCCATACTGACTTATCTCTTGTACTTGCAAATAGAGTTGCTAATGCAAGTTTACCGAAAACCCTTAGATGAAAAGGTATATCTTTTGTTGGTAATCTACCATTTTCCCAGTCAATCGTTTTTCCAATGAGACGTGTTGAAATGGTATCATGTTCAATTTCAATGCCGGTAATCAGGTGATTACATTCCACATTGTACTTGATGATATTAGAAATCGTCTTACGATCGACATAGTAGAGTCCACGGCCAACAAGTGTAACAATGGTAAGTTTTTTATGATCAATATTGTGAATATTTGCATAGAAAATTCTTGCCATATCAGGTGAATATTTTTCAAAATCAAAAAGCTTTCCCCAGTTCCGATCTTAAACAAACTTCACATAATCCTTATCTTGGAGTTCTGGATCAAATCTCTTTTCAGCAGTAAACTCTATTCTCTTGAGAGTATTGTATTTCTCAAAACATGATTTATCAACAAACGAGGTGAATTCATGTTCATCTTCTATTTTGTAAGGGAATCTGATCCTTTCAATATCATCGTATCTGACACTATCATCAGAAGATTCATTATTTCTTGATTTCCTTTTTCTCATACTTCCAAAAATCAGTGGAATATGAAATAACCTAGTTTCGGTTCCGGATAATTTCTCCCAGGCTGTTTGTAAAAACAATAAAAAATAATCTTCTTTTATAAGGAGTGAAGATATCAAATTCCGGAAATAACTAGTTTTAGGAAAATCTTCCAAAATCGAAAACCTTGACTTGTGGGGAAACAATTCCGATTTTGTATCTAGGTCTTTCTTTTGGAAAACCGATTTTTCATGGACTGGATCTATATTATGGATTATTCCTATATTCATGTCCAAAAATTTGTTTACTCGATGATTACCAAAACCTGATAATATCTTTTGAAATTCACTCAAGAATTTTCCAATAGAGTATACAAAAATAAATTTGAACATAACAAGACATTTGTTAATAATATCTTTAGAATCATATTTCCAGTAATATTTTAAAAGATCACTTGCTTCATTAAAACAGTCGTGGGGTGTATGAAGCAATCCACTGTTAATAGAATAATTAACTGAAAAATCATTATTTGTAGCATTACAAAGGTTCCAAAATCGCAACCTAATCAGTGCTACATTGACAGTCTTTGATCTTAAAATGTACATACATATATTTGGGTAGTAAATCCAAAATATGTCTAAGATCCCAGATTTTCAATAACAGAATAGTCATGGTTTATATAATGAAAAATCTTTGGTGGAATCTTATGCATTTTCAAGATACAACATGTCGCATAGAGTATTGTACCATAGTTACTAACTTTAGTAGTAATCAATACTGTGAGATATAATTCTATGATATCTGAGAGATTATGTAGGTCAACCATAATCTCAATTCCTAACAAATTTAGGAACAAGATTATTATATACTTCATTCGTGTCTTCCACCACGAGTCTTTGAAGTAGTCAAATCCTGCTATTACGTTAACTGAATCATCCATTAGATTCAATTCTTATAGGTTGGATCGCACCAAACACAGATTGTTAGATCTTTTCGTGTTTGCCTGCTCTGATACCAATTGAAAAGATGAGGGTACCCAAATTCACCACAATCTTTAAAATATCCACCTATAAGTCCTGTCACCGAAAGTGATTGTCTATGGACAAAGTCGAGACAATACAACAAATCGGTATTCACACTTTGTGAGATCGTCTATGGATACGAGATCGAGACAATATAACAATCAAAGTCTGATTACTTGACAATAGGTTCAGACTTAACCAAACTCTATAGGATCACTATCAAGTAATACAGAGTTAACGTTTGTGTATTTTACTTTTAATTATAATAAACAATTATAATTACGGAAATAGAAAAGTAAAAGACACGGCAAGATTTTGTTAACGAGGAAACCGCAAATGTAGAAAAACCCCGGGACCAAGTCCATAATTGAATACTCTAAGAATTTAGCCGCTATACAAAATCTAAACCAACTTCGTATAGTTGATACCAAGCAACTAAACCTAGTTCACTTAGTTTCTTCAGCATCCCTGCGCTTCCGACATTCGATAAGTGCACGCACTGGAACAATTCCTTTGGATCGTATTCCAAACAGTAAAGGAACAACAAATCTGTTTGGTAACAACTCTATTGATTCTTTCAAGATAAAGATATCTCAAGTCATATGCAAAGGCTCTTCCGTTTAAACTAATAAACTCCTTTGCCTGGTTAGATCAATCCAATCTCTATTACCTAAGTAATAAGATTCGAATTTGTAACAACCAAAATAGAACTCAAGAGAACTATTAGGTGTTACCGATCTCACACAACTAATCAATCGAATAAATCTGATTCTAGTTGGATCCCAGCCGATCAAGGTTTGTGCTACACAAAGATATGAGAAACCAATCAGAAATCTTCTTCGTCTTCAAATCTTCTTTAATTTTCAATTAAATCTTCACAACACCACTTGAATCTCTTGTGATCAATCACACACATAACGGAGTCTGTTAAGAATGGATTATCACAAGATTTCTTTAGATATACAAACAGTTCTAAAGATCCCGTCGACACTTCGATCTAGTTTGAGTGAATCTTATATCAGAAGAGAAGATTCTCAAGAATAAACAAACTAGGTGCAATCAAAGTTCAACAACCGTTAGACAATCAAATCAATCTAAAACTAATAAACTGCAATTATCTAGTTTCCCACCAACGGTACTCGTAGAGCTTTTTGATCCCACAGAAGTCTTTAAACGAGTGGTCGTAAGAGATTTCGCCTAATTAGGGTACTTTCCTCTCCGAATAGACAACTCCACCGGAAACAACAAAAAGATGAAGTTTGACTGGCTTTTAGGATAGTTTGCTCGAAATGCAAACTTAGGTATTTATAGACCAAGGATGTTTGGATACCAAGGAATTTCCAAAACCGAATATTCTCAAGATATGCAATAAATGCCCAAATCGGTTTTCATAATTCCTGGAAATGCTTTTTCCAATATTTACCGAAATCTCTCAATAGAAAATCTCCAATTAGTAAATGCACATTACTAATTTTTATTCTCTAGAGATATGCATTTAATTACTGGTAATTAAAGCATATAAAACTAACAACCTTATTTAAAAGATTCTTAACTTATTTCGGACGGGGATCTCCTTGAGTAATTAAGGAATATCTTTGAACAATAAAAGATAAGAGTTATTGTTCGTGTTCAAAGTATGTTGACATCTTTTCTTTGTAAATCCTCTTTCATATTTACAATCCTTGAATCAATTATACCACACTTCCAAACAAGTATAGAATTAGTTCATCTATATATCAGGACAACTATGTGATTGATCAAGTATCAAATCACAATCATGGGTTCAATTGGTCCTACCAATCACAAGGATCGGTTCTACCTCAATATGGATTACTTGTGATCGAACACACAAGTTACCAGGACCGGTTACATCAGTTACCAGGATCGGTTACGTCAATTACCAAGACCGGTTACCATATTTGAAAAGATGAGGGTACCAAAATATACCTCAACCTAAAACTTTTCCACTTATAAGTCCTTTTTCTGAAAGTGATTGTCTATGGACTGAGTCGAGACAATACAACTAATCGGTTCACACTTCGTGTGATCGTCTATGGATACGAGATCGAGATAATACTACAACAAGATAACTTGTGTGATTTACTATGGATGCAAGATCGAGACAATACAACAACGAAGTATGATTACTTAATAAAAGGTTTGGACTTAACCGAACACAATAGGATTGCTATCAAGTAATTAGGAATTAACGTTTATGTATTTTACTTATGATTATAATAAAACAATTATAATTGCGGAAATACAAAAGTAAAAGGCAAAGCAAGATTTTGTTAACGAGGAAACCGCAAATACAGAAAAACCCCGGGACCTTGTCCAGAATTGAATACTCTCAGAATTAAGCCGTTATTCAAAATCTAAACCAACTTCGTGTAGTTAAGACCAAGCAACTAAACCTATAGTTCACCTAGTTCCCTCAGTATCCCTGCGCCTCCAAGTTGTAATAAGTCACGCACTTGGAACAATTCCTTTTGTTCGTATTCCAAACAGTAAAGGAACAACAAATCTGTTCGGTAACAACTCTTTTCAAACAAAGTGATATGAGTTTGAAAAAAAGCTCTTCCGTTTATCCCAATAAACTCTTTTGTCGGGTCCTTAGATCAATCTCTTCAACAACTACCAAAGTAATTATTTAGACTATGCAATCAATACTCTGAATCACAAAGAATCGTAATGATGCCGATCTACTCAACTAATCAATTAATGTTATCACAAAGATAAACCGATTATAGTTGGATCCCTCCAGCCGATCAAGTTTTGTGCACACCAAAGATTATGAACTCAAATAAGAAATCTTCTTTGTCTTCAAATCTTCTTAGATCTTCAATAAACACCTGCACACAAACAACTTGAATCTCTTGTGATCAATCACACACAGAACGGAGTCTGTTAATGATGGATTATCACAAGACGTCTTTAGATCTACAAACAGTTCTAAAGATCCACGTCGATACTTCAATCTAGTTTGAGTGAATCTTATATCAGAAGAGAAGATTCTCAAGCATAAACAAACTAGGTGCAATCAAAGTTCAACAACCGTTAGTCAATCAAATCAATCGAAAACTAATAATAAACTGTAATTATCTAGTTTCGCACCAACGGTACTCGTAGAGCTTCCCAATCCCAAAGAAGTCTTTAAAACGAGCGGTCGTAAGAGATTTCGCCTAATTAGGGTACTTTCCTCTCCGAATAGACGGCTCCACCAGTAACAACACAGCTAGGTAGTTTTGCTGGCTCTGAAGATTAGTTTGCTCGAAATGCAAACTTCAATATTTATAGACTAAGGAAGTTTGGACACCAAGGAATTTCCAAAACCGAATATTCTCAAAGATATGCAATAAAGTCCAAATCGGTTTTCATAATTCCTTGAAATGCTCTGTCCAAATATTGACCGAAATCTCAGTAGAAAATCTCCAATTAGTAAATGCACATTACCAATTTTTATTTTCTAAAGATATGCATTTAATTGCTGGAAATTAAAAGCATATAAAATTAAAAACCTTAATTAAAAGATTCTCAATTTATTTCGATCCGGGATTCTCCATTAGTTATTAAGGAATATATTGAACAATAAAAGATAAGAATTACTGCACATGTTCAAAGTATGTCGACATTTTTACTTTTTAAATCCTTTTTCATATTTACAATCATGGAACACACTTCCAAACAAGTTTAGAGTTGGTTCATCTGACTTCCAAGAACTATGTGATTGATTATCCTATCAAATCACCAATTATGGGTTTAACGGTTCTACCAAAACAAGTTTCGGTTCTACCTCCATGTGGGTACTAGGGTCGATCACACTAGCTTTCCAAAAATTGGTTGACTAGGTACTAGGATAGGTTACCACATATTTATGGTATTTAACTTGTAATCGGTTGCACAAGTCATAGGATCGGTTACCAATTACTAAGACTCGTTGCACCTCCTACAAAGATCGATTCCACATACTTGTGATCGGTTGCACCTCTTACTAGGATCGGTTCCCCAATGTCTAGAGTTGGTCATACCAATCACTAATAAAAGTCATACCAATACAAAAGTCAGGCATTGTGAATAGTTTTACCAAGATACATAAACAAGTTATGAGCGGTTATACTAAACACACATATTGGTAATCCAAAGATTTGCAATGAATAACAATAACAATAATCCTAGCGATTTCCCTTTCGATTAACAAAAAAAGTTTATGAATTGTACTTCCTTTAAACGAATGTAAAACATTGTTTCCTAGGACGAAATCTTCACCCATACCCATACATAATCACAATAGCATTCATACGATTATGTCGATGTCTTATATACGAAGTTCAAAAGATAGACGTTATACTTCGTATTGTAATTCCTTAATACTATGTCTAACTAGAGTATAATCATTCACAGCTTCGTAGTTATGTTTTCAATATGCACGATTTGAAAGATACGTTAGGAATGAAACAGTTCAAGTCAAATATTACTAACCTCAAGAGGAAGGATGATATCGTTGTAGTTCTTTACTTCTTCACATTCTTCAAAGTCTTCACGTAATACTTGTAAGTCTCATATCCTAGTAACTTTCTAGCTAACCTATACGAAGTTGACTCTAGTAAATAATCAAGCGACTCTTTAAATGAGTTTTTATTCACTAAAATATGACAACCAAACTTGACATACCAACGCTTGGTGGGTTCAACCGAGCAACACTCTAACAATCTCCCCCTTTGTGAATTTTTGTGACAAAACTCTTACATCATATGGATAAACAAATTACAAGAATTCATTACACATACGCTTGATTCCAAGTTTCAACAACACAATAACCTGTATACATTCAATCCATAAATGCCGTTGTTGAAATTATAATAACAAAGCTAATACTCCCCCTAAAGGTAAGATAGGTAGATTTTCAATCCGCACGTCTTTGTTATTCCCTTTGTAGTTAAGATAACCACAAGTATCAATATGATATGTTACTCCCCCTTAGTCTATGCTTTACTCTTTCGTTAGATATAACGTTTAAGCACCATTGTCCTTTCCTTAGTGATACCAAATCACTTATTTACTCCATATATTTCTCCCCCTTTTTGTCACAAAATGACAAAGGTACGAGCAAATAAAAGACAAACCGAAAGGATCTTACAAATCTTAAAAGACTTGCATAACCTATAAGAGTTAAGCACGAGTGTTCCACGCACCATTTTAGATAACCAATATCAAAACCGAAACTACAAAGTAATTTTGTTTTGATATGTTACCAAGGAAACAATTGCCCGAAGCAATTTTCCCTAATAGTTTAGCAAATAAAAAAATTGACTAAGCACCTTAGTTCTTTTGCTAAACCGATTGTACAAATACAATCGCTTGTTTGATAAGACCAAAATAAAGATCAGAATTAACTATATTTTTCTCATCAGGTTCTAATTATTCAAATAATAACTTAGACCTTTCACTTTTAAACAAGACAAGTACTAGGTTAGTTAACTAGCATTTCTTGTTAAGGCATTCGATTAGACTTGAATAACCGAAACCTCCACTTTGATAAGTCAAACTAAGATCAGAATTAACTTAGTTCCTCTTATCCGGAATCGAATTGGACTAAACAATTCATCCCGAAAACCTTTTTGTTAAGCCATAAAAAATTCATACAAACCAAATAAATAAACTTGCATAATTATTTACCTCAACCGGAAGAAATTAAAACAAACATAGACATTATAGTACCGCAATTGCACCGAAATTTCGTAAGCCTAAACAATTGATACCAAACCATAAAGAAAGATAACAATAGTTTTTCTTAACCGGAAACAATTGAATCACACACTGACGAGGTATCAACTTGCAAATAATATTTTCTACTTCTCTTTACACTAGCAAGTAGTATAATGAAAGCAAGATCGTCCCAAGGAAGGTGTATTAAGCAAAAGTTGTTATGGAATTATTCTTAGCAAAGATGATTGTGTTGTAGAAATTCTGAAAATTGTAAAATTGTATTCAAATATGAGATGGAATTGATTAATGATTCATTCTCGACCACGGAACATAAACCAAATCAATATATAACTACGTTCTTGGCATTATCTCGTTACTAACAACCCTAGAATAATTAGTACGCTCAACTATTCCGTTATTATTTCCTAAGCTCACCGGATACGGAAGCGCTCGACTACCGGATTCTACTTATTCAAGTTACCTAGAGGTACGCTTATTAGGTACGATTCAAACAAGTGCTCTTAATTTTGTGAGATAAGATTGTTCCTAGTGATAAAATCAAAGGCTTGAATTACCTACTAGTGTCAATTTCTACATATGGATACTTAACAAAGTCCCATCATCAATACCCATATATTGCTACTTGTGTTTATATTTCTAGACAATTACGGGTCGAAGAAATTCTAAACTAGCAATAGAATTATGAATCAACTATTTAATTTCGAACTT
>JAJJMB010012161.1:4135914-4178337 GCA_023531105.1 Papaver atlanticum
AATAAAAACTTGTTTCTCTGATTTTTAGGTATTGTGTAGGAATGAAATTGGTTAACCCCACTCAAGTGAGGTAGATAGAGGGTACCCGGAATGATTCTAGCCACCCATAAATAGGATAAAGGCCAACTAGATGGCATCCCTTTTGTGATGATTCTGCCCTTTATGCTCCCAATTAAACGCTTTCTTCTTCTTAACTCCGAGTTCTTCCACCAATAGCAACCGTCTCTTATTTCTTAGATTCACTTCTTCTCTTCAATGTCTCTTCATCACTAAAGTTGTCACGCTTTTAAGACAGAAATTTGCATCACTAAAGCGGACATACTTTTCAGACGGAGATGAAGAAATAAAAGTAAATAATGAGAAATAATCCGCCTCAAACAGCAGTATCACCTTTTTGCCTTTTAAGCGACATTTCTTCTTCTTTTGTTCCAAGTGACTCCAAAGTACCTAAACACTCAAAAACAAACATAAGATATATAATTTACAAGAAAACTTAGCAAAGAAAGCATAAACAATAGATAAATATTAAGGTGTTTTAGACACCTATCACACACACACATCCATACACAAATAATGGAATAAACATCAATTATACCGAAATTTTGTTAAGCAAAAGCAATAAATATATGCAATAAAATCAGGCTTTTCTTAAACAGGAAAACGATTAACTAACAAATTTGTTACCTCAAGATCCGCATCCTCTTCTCCCCAGAAAGATATATCCTTAAGCGCAAGTTCACATAGAACTCTCCCCCGTTGTGTTGTCATCCTCCCGCCAAAACAAAAGAACAACAACAAAGAGAAACCTTTACCATAGAAAGGTTGAAAATCGGTTTTAACTAATGCGATGCAAAAGTTGAAACCCCGAAACACATATGCTTTTATGCTATACCAAAAACGATTCAGCATATTGTGACTTTTTCACATATTAGTTTCAATCAGAAGCCCTTATGATCCTTTAATAAATCCTACCACCATGGGCTAGAACTCAATCCCGCTAAATCAAAAAGTCACCCAAACCATAAGGGTTCACACAATATGAGATCGAATATTAAGGTTATGAAAACCGAAATCAAACATCCCATAACACATACATAGCAATAATATAAAACATTCAAGCACAGGCTATGTAATCGAAAAACTATCACAAGAAAAATTATAAAATAATAATTTTATTCATAAATAATAAATAGTTTTATTCAAAATAGACCTTGTACAATTATTGAAAGAAATCAAAAACTGACGTCTATTTTCCTGGAATAATCCTTCGTCTCAATGCTAGAGGAAGGTAGATTATTACTTTCAGTCTTCAGCTTGTGAAATTCTTTAAGTAGATAACCTTGTTGTTTGACCAGAATTTCTTGCAGTTGAGAAATTTTCGTGAAGGATTCTGCAAGAACATGTAATTCTGTCTTTGACTGAACACAGAAGTGTGTCAATGCTACACTGATCTTTCTTCAGCATATTCTCTCTTTCCTTCTTGCTAAGCCAATCTCTCTTTTTGATTTTACTCTTTGATTTCTCAATATCCAGAGAAGATGCAGACTTATTCTTGAAGTGATCTTTATGATCTAGCATCTTATCAAGAGAGGACATTGGATCCAGACTCATAGTTCGGACAAGGAATGACCAAAGAAGGAGAAGGATCTTTTTATAATTTTCATACTTCCGAAAATATAATATTCCTATAAATACGAATACCTCAAATATTTTCAATTACTAGATTTTATTCCCATAATCTACACAAAAGTGCCTTGATATTTCTTCTTCCTCACTAAATTTGGCACACAAGGTGAGGAAAGAATGCTAATACCGATCAGGTGGTATTAGTATGAGATTTTCTCTCATTATGGAATTTTGAACAACCAGAGTGTTCTGGATTTAATAACATCGGAAGACATGTCCATTTTTAAAATAGGTAAATCACGAATGGAGGAGGAATAAATAAGATTGACAACTAATGCAATATTAGTTGTTTCCTCTTCTTCAGAATCATATGAATCAGAGTTCTCATCTAGAGTTACAGTCAGATCCTTGCTTCCAGTGTATTTCTTAAGATTGGGACAGTCTTTAGCTATATGACCAAACCCTTTACACTTGAAGCACTGAGGCTGATATTCATCATCTTCTTCCTGATCCTTTTTGACAGGAACTTGATCATGTGGACGAGAAGATCGATGAGTATCCTTTATGAATCTCTTATTTCTTTTCTTTAAGAGATCTCGAAACTGTCTAGTAATCAATGATAATGATTGTTCAATTTCATCATCAGAGTTTTCTGCAATCTGTTCATCTGAATCATCCATATGTCTATTTTTCTCCATTGGAGCTTTCGGAATTTTTGCAGCTTTAAAAGCAATTCCTTTAGTTTGAATAGACTGTGATTCATGATCAAAGATCCTTAACTTTCCTATGAGTGTGCTTCGCGAGAGTGTTGAAAGACCATTTGCTTTAATGATTGCATGCTTCTTAGAATCGTATCTAGATGGCAAAAATCTGAGAATTTTGCATATTATATCCTTTTCAGAAATAGTCTTTCCAAGTGAGAAAGAAGCATTTACCATCTCAGAGAGTTTGATATAAACTCTTCAAAAGTGTCATTGTCATCCATTCGAAGGTTTTCCCAATCGGACGTAAGAGTTTGAAGTCTAGCTTCTTTCTATGATGTATTACCTTCAAATACGATCTGAAGATTATCCCAAGCTTCTTTCGAAGTTTGACATGTTGATACATGATGTTGTAGATCACGACTTACAGCATGTATAATAGCATTCAAACCATCTGAATTCTACTTAGCAAAAGCCTTTTCTTCGTTTGAAAAATCCACTAAGCGTTTAAACTCAGTTTCCGAATTTTCTACCTTAGGGCGATTATAACCATCGACGACTAATAGCCAAGTATTAAAGTCTCGTGATTGAAGAAAAGATCTCATAGCAGATTTCCACCATAGATAGTTTGTTCCGTTAAATCTTGGTGGTACGTTAATTGAAGTGATTCATGAGAACTCAAGTTCATTTCTTATAGGATGGATCGCACCAAACACAGATTGTTAGATCCTTTCGTGTTTGCCTGCTCTGATACCAATTGAAAAGACGAGGGTACCAAAATATACCTCAATCTAAAACTTTTCCACCTATAAGTCCTTTTTTCCGAAAGTGATTTTCTATGGATTGAGTCGAGACAATACAACTAATCGGTTCACATTTCGTGTGATCGTCTATGGATACGAGATCGAGACAATACTACAACAAGATAACTTGTGTAATTGACTATGGATACAAGATCGATACAATACAACAACGAAGTATGATTACTTGATAAAAGGTTCGGACTTAACCGAACACAATAGGATTGCTATCAAGTAATTAGGAATTAACGTTTGTGTGTTTTACTTCTAATTATAATAAAACAATTATAATTGCGGATATAGGAAAGTAAAAGACACAACAAGATTTTGTTAACGAGGAAACCGCAAATGCATAAAAACCCCGGGACCTTGTCCAGAATCGAATACTCTCAGAATTAAGCCGATATTCAAAATCTAAACCAACTTCGTATAGTTGATACCAAGCAATTAAACCTATAGTTCAAGTAGTTCCCTCAGTATCCCTGCGCTTCCAACTTGTAATAAGTTACGCACTTGGAACAATTCCTTTGGTTCGTATTCCAAACAGTAAAGGAACAACAAATATGTTCGGTAACTACTCTTTTCAAACAAAGTGATATGAGTTTGACAAAAGGTTCTTCCGTTTATCCCAATAAACTCCTTTGTCGGGTCCTTAGATCAATCTCTTCAACAACTACCAAAGTAATTGTTTAAACTATGCAATCAATACTCTGAATCACAAAGAATTGTATTGATTCCGATCTACTCAATTAATCAATCAAGGTTATCACAAAGATAAACCGATTATAGTTGGATCCCTCCAGCCGATAAAGTTTTGTGCACACCAAAGATTATGAACTCAAATAAGAAATCTTCTTTGTCTTCAAATCTTCTTAGATCATCAATAAACACCTGCACACAAACAACTTGAATCTTTTGTGATCAATCATACATAGAACGGAGTCTATTAATGATGGATTATCACAAGACGTATTTAGATCTACAAACAGTTCTAAAGATCCATGTCGATACTTCGATTTAGTTTGAGTGAATCTTATATCAGAAGAGAAGATTCTCAAGCATAAACAAACTAGGTGCAATCAAAGTTCAACAACCGTTAGTCAATCACATCAATCGAAAACTAATAATAAACTACAATTATCTAGTTTCCCACCAACAGTACTCGTAGATCTTCCCAATCCAAAATAAGTCTTTAAAACGAGCGGTCGTAAGAGATTTCTCCTAATTAGGGTACTTTCCTTGCCGAATAGACGGCTCCACCAGTAACAACACAGCTAGGTAGTTTTGCTGGCTCTAAGGATTAGTTTGCTCGAAATGCAAACTTCAATATTTATAGACCAAGGAAGTTTGGACACCAAGGAATTTCCAAAATCGAATATTCTCAAAGATATGCAATAAAGTCCAAATTGGTTTTCATAATTCCTGGAAATGCTCTGTCCAAATATTGACCAAAATCTCAGTAGAAAATCTCCAATTAGTAAATGCACATTACCAATTTTTATTTTCTAAATATATGCATTTAATTGCTGGAAATTAAAAGCATATAAAATTAAAAACCTTAATTAAAAGATTCTCAATTTATTTCGATCCGGGATTCTCCTTTAGTTATTAAGGAATATCTTTGAACAATAAAAGATAAGAATTACTGCACATGTTCAAAGCATGTCGACATCTTTACTTTGTAAATCCTTTTTCATATTTACAATCTTGGAACCGATTTGCCATACTTCCAAACAAGTTTAGAATTGGTTCATCTGACTTCCAAGAACTATGTGATTGATTATCCTATCAAATCACCAATCATGGGTTTAACGGTTCTACCAAAACAAGTTTCGGTTCTACCTCCATGTGGGTACTAAGATCGGTCACACTAGCTTTCCAAAAATTGGTTGACTAGGTACTAGGATCGGTTACCACATATTTATGGTATTTAACTTGTAATCGGTTGCACAAGTCATAGGATCGGTTACCAATTACTAAGACTTGTTGCACCTCTTACAAGGATCGATTCCACATACTTGTGATAGGTTGCACCTCTTACTAGGATTGGTTCCCCAATGTATAGAGTTGGTCATACCAATTACAATATATCGATCATACCATCTCAGGTGATTACTTAAGATCGGTTTCACTAGTAAAAGTCATACCAATACAAAATTCAGGCATTGTGAATAGTTTTACCAAGATACATAAACAAGTTATGGGCGGTTATACTAAACACACATATTGGTAATCCAAAGATTTGTAATGAATAACAATACCAATAAGCCTAGCGATTTCCCTTTCGATTCACAAAACAAGTTTATGAATTGTACTTCCTTTAAACGAATATAAAACATTGTTTCCTAGTACGAAATCTTCACCCATACCCATACATAATCACAATAGCATTCATACGATTATGTCGATGTCTTATATACGAAGTTCAAAAGATAGACGTTATACTTCGTATTGTAATTCCTTAATACTATGTCTAACTAGAGTATAATCATTCATAGCTTCGCAGTTATGTTTTCAATATAGCACGACTTGAAAGATACGTTAGGAATGAAACAGTTCAAGTTAATATTACTAACCTCAAGAGGAAGGATGATGTTGTCGTTGTAGCTTGTTACTTCTTCACATTCTTCAGGTCTTCGAGTAATACTTGTATGTCTCATAATCCTAGACTTTCTAGTTTAACCTATACGAAGTTGTCTCTAGTACATAATCAAGCGACTCTTAGATGTTCACTAAAATATGACAACCAAACTTGACATACCAACGCTTGGTGGGTTCTACCGAGCTATGCTCTAACAGGAATGAAACAGTTCAAGTCAATATTACTAACTTCAAGAGGAAGGATGATGTCGTCATTGTAGCTCGTTACTTCTTCACGTTCTTCAAGTCTTCAAGTAATACTTGTATGTCTCATATTCCTAGAATTTCTAGTCTAACCTATACGAAGTTGTCTCTAGCACATAATCAAGCGACTCTTAGATAAGTTTTGATTCACTAAAATATGACAACCAAACTTGACATACCAACGCTTGGTGGGTTCTACCGAGCTATGCTCTAACAGTTTTGTTAACGAGGAAACCTAAATAGCATAAAAAACCCTGGACCTCGTCCAGATTTGAACACCAAACTATATTAAGCCGCTACATACACTAGCCTACTATCAGACTTCGGAATAGAATGTAGTTGAGACTGAATCCTCCCTCAAAGCGATTCAGTTATAGTTGCGCTCCTTACGTCTCTTGAACCTCGCAAGGCTCTACACAATTGATTCCCTTAGCTGATGTCCTTTGCAGCCTAAGAATTGCTTTTAACCTAAGTGAAGACTTATTATACCAATCTTCCTATAACAGATAATCCTATTTGATTTGCGTTTAGATCAAAATTCAAGGTGAGGACATATGTTTGCAATAGAGAAAGCTAGCAAACCTCACAAATCCGTAACTTACGGCTCCCGAAGAGCAGCCTAGATTCTTAAACACCTCTCAAGAATAATCTTCAAAAGATCAACTAAGATCAGTTTTCAAATATCTATCTTGAGGAATCACAAAGTCTGAGACGAAGAGAACTTTGTGATTACTATCTATCTTGCCTGAAAGAGATTACGAAAACCTCGATAACAAAAAAGCAAGATCAGGATTCACGAATCATCAAGGTAAATATAGTCGGACCTGGCTTCACGAATCCCCAAAGTGAAGTCTTTTAGTTGTAGACCTAATTATGTTCCTTAGAGGAAATCTAGCTATATAGAGGACGAATCTTAAATCAATTAGGACATAAAGTGTCAGGGATTAAATTTCCCAGGTTAAAGAACATCTCTATTTGTAGTTTTTCAAGACTAGGGATTGCTAAAAATTCAAGCTAAGATAACTTGAGAATCAAGCAAAAACTTTTAGGTCTTGAAAATACAATAGAATAGTATACACTAGGAACCGGTTATGGAACCCTGTATAATGACTGTTCGGTTTTGAAAGTATGCCAAAAAACTAAAAGCAATTTGATGTTCATTTAAACACCTAAGAATTTAATCATGATGCTCACACATAAGTGTTTGAGTGATCAACGAATTCTTAGAAGTTTTTGAGAGAGTTCTATAAATACTAAACATATTTAAAAAATAAGTCGTTGAGCATCTGGTAAAATCTACGAGGATGGTTGGTACAACGGTTCGTGAACCGTTAGGCTTGTTCACGAGTTAGAGTGCAATGGTTCGTGAACCGTGTTCGTCAACACTACAAGATTACCGAACTAAGTTTACCACAGTTCATGAATCGGGTTTGCCAACTGCTATCCTATAATACCAACTTCAAAATTCAGTTCACATTGGTGTGAACTGTTCCCAGCTAAACTCACGGTTTGCGAACTGGTTCGCCAACCTTTCTGTATTTCTGAAACTCAGATATCCATGGTTTTCAAACTGGTTCGCCAACCTACCCTGAGAAGAAATATTAGATAGGTCAATATTTCTCTCTTATGATGTTTGAAACATTCCTACGTGATAAAATCATTTGCATGAGAAATTTTCAATTGATCCACAAATTAATTCAAACAATAAATTGCTTAAAACTAATATTATTTAAGGATCGTTGAACATCTTTGCTAAAGTCATATTTCGAGATTTTTAACAAGATAAGCTTGACTCGAAACTTCTTTTTTGTAAATTTTACTAGGAGTCATATGACGTCGTCTCAACAGATAGAATGGTAAGATAGTGAGTAAAATAGAATGGTTCAGTTTTAACATACCTGATACAAAAGTTCTTCAACTGTCTTCGTCGATCTTCAGTTTTCGAGGGTGATGTCTGATATTCAACTATCAAATTTTTACCTTGTCTGAGACTTGACTAGTAGACTAGAAATCAAGATATAGTTTTGATCATCTAACATTGACAACAAGCTTGAGATAGCAAAACTTGTGGGTTCAACCTAACAATCTTCCCCTTTATCAATTTTAGTGACAAAACTATTCAATACATATGGATTCAAAATAAATAAACTTTTCAGCTCAATCCTTAGAAAGAAAACTTCATATAAGTTGTATCATAAATTCCTTAAGAAATTTTAACAAGATATCTCTAGATTTATTTTAGTTGTTTTTTGTTGTAGAATAATTTGGTATCTCTACAAATTTTGAAGAGCATAAATCCCAATTCTACAAGTTTATTTTGATATTACTTTTATGTGGTAATTGTTCAAAACAAACACAAGATTTCCAAAACCTTGATTCACATCTAAAGAGAAATCAAACTGATGTTCTATGAAAGAAAAATATCAAAAAGTCTTCATAGGTTGAAGCAACTCTTAGGCTATAAAGGATGTCATCTAAGGGAATCAACTGCGTCGAGCCTTGCGAGGTTTAAGAGACGTCAGGTTTGCGGTTGTAACTGAATTTCTTGGAGGGTGGATTTGGTCTCAACTACATTCCAGTCCGAAGTTTGATAGTAGGATAGTGTCTGTAGTGGCTTAATATGGCTCGGTGTTCAAACCTGGACGAGGTCCCGATTTTTTTTTGCAGGTGCAGTTTTCCTCGTTAACAAAAATTTTATGTGTCTTTCTTTAATTTTTAATTCCGCATTATATTTGTGTTTCATATAATTAGAGTAAAAGCAAGTGATTCGATAAACAACCTAAACAGTTTTAAACTAAAACCGTATGGAACCTACAATACTTTTTCTTGTGAATTCGTATCTTGAAATATAGATTACAAGACTTGTTCTTGTTAGAATTCGGTTCGTGTATTGTTCCGGTACATACTAGGTTGATCTTGGATATTGATTTTTATGTTCGTCCAAGAATTCTTGTACACAATCAGGTTCACAGATCTTTGATCTAAACTATTGATTGTACAAGAAAGATAAACTGTATATACATATTATTCAAGGATCATTAAGTTGGTCTACTTGCAATTGTATTAGGTTTTGTCTTATAGGTCCAAATAAAAAGTTAGTACCCTCTCATTTTCAAAACTAACCCTAGTTACTTCAGTATCCCTTCGCCTACAACCAATTTGGCTAAAGCACATTATCCCTAATATAGAGTCCACTATCTTAAGTTGTTTCACTAGCCGTGAAGACTTCTTGCACTCAACTCTGTTGGATCGTATTCCGAAATATTATAGGACTAATCTATATTCGATAACTTCTTTATCAATCTCAAGAAGTAAATCTGAGATTTGGGTTGAGTCAAATAAAGGCTCTCCCGTTTAAATAATATAAACTCATTTATTTGGCTAGATCAACCAAGATCTAGATTATCATATTTGGATCCTAAAGAAGACCACTAAATGATAGATTGTCGATCTATACGTCTAGCAATAATATGCCTATCAAAAGATAAACAAAGCTAAGTCGGATTGTAGCCAATCAAGTGTATGTACGAAGTAAATCAAAAAAAATCAAAAACCAATAAAAGATCTTCTTGTCTTCAAATCTTCAATGTAGCTGCACAAACAAACTTGATTCCCTTGTGATCGACCACGTACAGAACGGAGTCTGTTAACGATGGGTGATCACAAGTCTATCGTCAAATCTAAATACATGTCTGAACTACCGTCAATCCTTGATCTAGTTTGAGTGACTTTATGTCAGAAGAGAAGGCTCTCACGGATAATCAAACTAGGTGCAATCAGGGTTTAACCTTCGTTAGTCAATTAAATCAATAATCGAAAACTTAAATAACAATACGATTCTAGTTTCCCACCAACGGTACTATCTATATGTTTCTTGATCCCACAGAAGTCTTTAAACTAGCGGACGTATGAGATTTCGCCTAATCAGGTTACTCTCCAATCCAAGATAGTATTACAAGTAATACTATTAGTCGGCTATCGCAATGACTAGAAAATGAAGTGCATGCGTCAGCATAAGTATGTAAGAAGAACAAACTTCACTATTTATAAACCAAGTAGTTCGGACATCAAGGAATTTCCATAACCGGAAATATTCTAAACGTAAGTTTCTCATGAATGAGATTGCATCCGAAAAAGGTAATTAACAAACATAAGTTTCTCATGATTAATATTGTGAATATTAGCATAAAAGACTCTTACCACATCCGGTAAGTACTGGTCAGCATCAAGGAGTTTTCCCCAGTCATAATCCTGAACGAACTTCACATAGCTTGCATCTGAAACTTCTGAATCAGACATTTTTCCAGTGACGATGCCCATTCCTTTATGAGCTTGATAATTTTCAAAACATGAAATATCCAGAAAGGAGTAAATTCGTGTTTATCTTTCATCATGTTGGGAAAACGGATCTTTTCAATATCAAGATTTGGAATATAAGAATTCAAGAGAAACTCATTAGCTGAATCAGAAGGTTTTCCACTCCTAGATTTTCTTTTTTCCTATGGTTGGCACACACAACCTTTCTTGTTCCAAAAGCAAACAAGAAACCGTAGATTTAATTCCAAAAATTATCTCCAAAATTGTATGTAAAAACAGCATATAAGATTCTCCTTTAATAAGAAGTAAAAACACCCTTTTTCGGAAATTGATAGGTTTAGTAAATTGTTCCGGAATCGGAAGCACTAGATTTTTAGGAAATAAATCCAAAATCGGATTCCGATCTTTAACTAGGAAAGTCAATTTTTCTTTTTGGATTGGGCTTTCACAAAAGATTGATTCTTTGCCCATGACCGAAAGTAAAACTACAGTATTGTTAGCAAGCACTATCAGTAATTTCTTCCAGTACCCATATAGGGTAAGGAAAAACACAATGGTTTTTTCAAAGAAGAGAGTAGCGTAACACAAGTTAATCATGAAAAAATATTTATAGGAAATATCTTTAGAATCATTTGTATGAAACTTCCTCAAGAGATCACATGCCTCATAGAAGCAATCGTGAGGAGCATGAAGCAGCCTTTTGTTAGCAATGTGGTTAACTAAAAATCGTCTTTCATATTTTCAACGTGTTCAAGGCGTTTCCAAGAAACCGACTCGTTGTGAAACAAGAAAATAGTATAAGTATTATATGTGCCAACACGAGTTAGTTTGAATTCTCATGGCTGTTGTAAGTTTAAATAACATACTTGAGATACATAAGGCATTAATTCATATTCCAAGGAAATTTTGGAAAGAGAGTTTCATATTCTTCAATCGTGTCTTCCACCACGAAACTTTAAGCCATCAAATCTTGATGGTACGTTAACTAAATCAATTCCAGGTTCTTCCAAAATCGTATTTAGATTCGTTGTCTTATAGGTTGGATCACACCAAACACAAATTGTTAGATATTTTCGTGTTTGCCTGCTCTGATACCAATTGAAATGACGAGGGTACCAAGTACACCACATTCTTTTCGATATCAACCTGTATTACACAAACCTTGCATGATCTAATATAAACAGAGATTGTCAAGAAGATAGCAACCACAAGGTGTACACTTGGTACATAGAATAGGTATCAAAACCGAAACTAACTATAGGGATCAAACCCAATTGTTGGATTAACGTACAAGTGTATTTACTTAAATTATAAAGACAAGCTAAATAATGTGGAAGTAAAGTAAATAACACGACACAATATTTTGTTAACGATGAAACCGTAAATACGGAAAAAAAACCCGGGACCTGGTCCAGTTTTGAATACTCTCAGAATTAAGACGCTATACTACTACCAACTTCATATAGTTGAGACCAAGTAAACTAACCCTAGTTACCTAGTTCCTTCAATATCCCTGTGCCTACTACCAACATGGCCAATGCACGTGATTTCTTAGATAAAGTCCACTATCTTAAGTTGCTTCACCGTCCGTGAAGACTGCTTGCACTCAAGTCCTTTGGTTCGTATTCCGAAATAGTAAATGACTAATATGTATTCGGTAACTGCTCTATCAATCTCAGGAAATAAATAAGAGATTTATGTTGAGCCAAACAAAGGATCTTTCGTTTGAATAATATAAACTCCTTTGTATTGGTTTGATCAACCAAGATCCAGATTATCAAGATAATCAAATCTAGGTTTACAATTTATCAGATTTGGATCCTGAAGAAGACCACCAAATGATAGATTGCCGATATATACTACTAGCAATAATATGTTTATCAAAAGATAAACAAAGCTAAGTTGGATCCCATCCGATCAAGTGTGTGCATGAAGTAAATCGCAAAGATCGGAAACCAATAATAAATCTTCTTATCTTCAAATTTTCAACGTCTTAAATATACCTGCACAAACAAACTTGATTCCCTTGTGATCGATTACGCAAAGAATAGAATCTGTTAACAATAGATGATCACAAATCTATCGTCAGATCTAAAGACAGATCTAAACTACCATCAATCATTGATCTAGTTTGAGTGACCTTATGTCAGAAGAGAAGGCTCTCAAGAATAATCAAACTAGGTGAAATCAAGGTTTAACCTTGTTAGTCAATCAAATCAATAATCGTAAATTAAATTAACAATACGATTCTAGTTTTCCACTAATGGTACTATCAAGACGCTTTTTGATCCCACAAAATTCTGTAAACTAGCGGATGTAAGAGGTTTCATTTAATTAGGTTACTCTCCTTTCCAAGATAGTATTACAAGTAATATTATTAGTAGGCTACCACAGTGACTACCAAATGAAGTGCCTGTGTCAGAATAAGTTTGTAAAAAGAACAAACTTCTATATTTATATACCAATGTAGATTGGACACCAAATGAAGTGCATGTGTAATTCCAACTAATATCCAACTAATAAACCAAAATACATCATGGATGGAAACTCAATATTAGTTAGCATACAGGTATATTTTACTAATATATCTTCTAGAGATATGTTTTACTTGCTGGAAAAATAAAACATATAAATTCGAAAACCCTAATTAAAAGATTCTCAAATATTTCGGTTTTGGGATCTCACCTTGAGTATCAAGGAATATCTTTGAATAATGAAAGATACGATTTTAGCATGTGTTCAAATTACCCATTGTGTCGACATCTTGAAATTTCCTTAATAGAAGCTCATATCCCGATATTCACAAAATCCAAAAGTATATGTAAAACCTGAAATATAAGATTGCTATCGGGACCGAAGTTGCAAGAGATCCTCAATAGGATCGTACATTCTATAGATCCCAAAAAGAAGGGATCAGTCATACTATAGATCCCCAATAGGTATCGGTCCTGCTAGAGATACCCAATAGGAATCGGACCACCAATCCCACTGATTCCTTTCAATTATGAAACAAGTTTCGCAAGTCTACTTCCTTAAATTCATGTTGTTAAACATAGTTTTATAGGCATGGAATCAATGCTAAGTCCATTACACAATCTAGTAACAAGTTACAAAGATAGTGTCTATGTCGCAATTATAAAGTCCAAAAGATAGACGTTATACTTCTTAATTCAATATACTAAAGTTGTGATACAACTTGTATATTTTTCCTTGATACTTTGATCATAATAAAATGATCAAGTCTCTAATACTACAGATTCATATATATAACTTCGCATGTTATGTTTTTAATATAAACGACTTGAAGGCAGCGTAGATAAAAATGGAAACAAGTCAAGTCTTGTATTACTAACCTCGAACAGAAGGATGATGTGTTCGTTGATGTCGATTCGTCTTCAGGTTCTTGAGTAACACGAGTTTGTCTCAACATTTCTAGACTTCCTAGTCTAACCTAATGAATTTGACTCTAGTAATCTCGACCTTAGGTATAATCTCGAGTGAGATCAAGAGTGATTTCTTAGTATTTTAGTCTATTTGATGATGAACGAAAACGAGAAAATGAAGGAGAACGAGATGTAGAAGAAGAAGACTATTTCCATGTGAAATTTATGAAACCCTAGCTTGATTTTTTTTAATTGATTCTATGATGATTATTGCAATTACATGATGTTTTAAAGTGTATTTTTTTCTCTTTTATTTGTTTCATTAATTGAAATCGGAAGCTTTCTTCATTATCATGAGAATAATTGATGTTGCAGCAAAGGGTTTTTTTTAAATTGCAGGAAAGGGATTTTAATTGTTGGTTTGTGTTTTCTTAGTTTGGTTTATACAACATCAATTGATTTCAATGTTTTCAGTTGTTTTGATCTCAATCAGTATTAGTAATGTATAATTGTTGTATTGAATATTGTATAAATATAAATATTAGGTTGTTGTGAAGGTAAAGTTGTTAGGGTTTGAATTTTGGATTTTGTTAATTTTTAATTTTCAATGTTCAGTTATGGCTTGTTCTTAATACCCAAAAAAATCATGTAAATTTGTTTTCAAACTCCATCAGTTATCAGTAAGTGAACAAATTTGGGGTTTGAATTCATTTCTTGCCTTCTTTCATCGGGTTTATAATCGACTTAGTATTGAGGTTTATGTTGATGATGTGAAAGGTTGATGACTTGATGTACGACATCAATAATTTGATTGTTCCATTAATGGGTTTGTAATTGATTTAGGTACTTCAATTTGGGGAAGATGGATTTTATGATCATAAAGATTTAACGATTCCTCAAATTCTTAGGGTGTGTTCACGTAAACAGTGAGATGAAGGATTGAATCTGAAAATGAGAAAGCAATATGTGAAATTTGGTGTATTAGATTTTATCTTATACAATCTATTTTATATCTGTAATTACCTTTGATCTCCATCTCTCAATTGTTCTAGATTTTGTTATGCCGTTGTCAAACTGGATAATTTTTTATTTTTAGTATTTTAATGAAAATAGGTTCTTCACTTGCTATATGCTTGTTCTTCACGTTCTTGGCTTTTTTTGTTGAGGTTTTGATCTGCTAAACGCAGTGAAGTAATGTTGTTAGACGTTAGGAATAATCATTAACTCAGTGTATAAGCAAATCAGGGATTAAACTTAGAAACTCAATTTTGTTGAAGGGCTTGAATGACCTTTGTATCTCTCCAGCTGGAGCTTTACGACCCTTAACAGCCGTTCACTGTTTTTTTTTTCTTTGAATAAATTGATCTAACAGAGGGTACTTTTGACAAGTACTAAAAAAACGGGGTACTTACATCTACTATATTTCAAAACGAGACAACTTTATCAAAATCCCCTTTCCGTAAAAGGAAATTCAAATGTTCTATAAATTCCATTTTGCCCACATTAGGTGACCACATCTTTTTCTTTTAACAAATTTGGAGACCATTTGTCTGTTTTTTTTCTTTAAAATATGAAAATGGAGCATATAACCAAAAACCATAAAGTGTGGGAGTAGTGGACAACTAAAATATAGGTCCGGTCAAAAAAGACATTAAAAGATTTAGTCAAATGTCTCTTTACTATTGACTTTATTCTTTCTTTTATCCTTTTCTCTTAAAATTAATTGCGAGAAAAATCATAACTTCCGAAATATAAGTCAGATTATAATAAAACTTATATTTTTGGAACAAGCTCCAAAAATGTACAAAACAAGAACTATTTTTGATATAAATTTTAAATAATAATTATTATTATTCAAAACAAGACCGAGGATACATTATGCACTGGTGCAACCTGGCTGAAACATATTTCCTACAAGAATATGCATTATGCACTTAGGTGCACCTGGCCAAAACCTATTTCTTATAAGAATATGCATTAGTCACCCAGGTGCACCAGGTGCATATTGTGTAGTTCGTAGATAAATCTAGGTTTATCCTAGTAATCACCAGCAAATATATTACACAACCATAATCACTAGTTCATGATTTCGATCCATAAATCCACCACAACTACCATCACGTACATTCACTATCAACACATCAAACAAAACAAGTGTTGAGGAACAAAAATAAGAGGAGGAACAACAAAAAAAACATGATGCACTCAGGTGCAATGAGGCCAAACTTATTTCCTAGTTAGAATATACATGATGCACTCAAGTTCATCTTGTGTACTTCGTGAATAAATCTAGGTTCATCCTAGTAATCACTTGCAATATATTATACACAACCAAAATCAACCAATAAATTCACCACCATCACCATCATATTTACCATCAAAACATCAACCAAAGAATAAGTATTAAAATAAGAAAAATAAGAGGAACAACAATAATCTTTTTTTTTTTTAAATATACGTTATGCACTGCGATGGCCAAAATCTTTTTTTTTTGTCAAAATATGTATACACTCTGGTGCATTTGTATATTTCGTGGATAAATCTAAGTTCGTCGCAGTAATCACCTGAGATAAACTTTAAATTTATCACTCACCAAAAATTCCAATGAAGCATCATATATCCAAGGAAATACCAAATTACAGTAATTTGCAAACCAAACAAGCTTATCTATTTGAAACGAAGGGAATGTAAAACTCGGTTTACAGTCTGTGCATCCCATGTTTTTTTTCGGAGAAATAAAAGTCATAAAATTAATCGAAGAGCTATGACCCCCTTATAAATATCTGATATTAAGAAATAATTAGGCAAAAACCAAATTCCTTCAATTTCGAATTTTTCCTCCATCTCCCTCTCCTTTTCTCTCTCTCAGTCATTCTTCTTCTTCAACATAACCACCAACAACAACCCTTCTTCACTATTTCTTGTTTTCTTGGTTAGTTAGTAGTTTTAGCTTAATTTTTATTATGTTTCCTACTTATCTATACCATTATGGTGGTTTTATCTACTCTTTTGAGGTTTATTTCCGCTTTAATGGCGGTTCTTGGTTATTGTGTTGGTTTCTAAGATCGATAGTGATGCTCTCCAACGACGAAATCTTCATCGATGATTTCTTTGACGACAGAAGCTTCATCACTAAATACAAGAGATTTGAGCAAATCACTCCTATTTTGGGAGCATATCTTTCTAAAGAAGAAACACAAACTATATGGTTGGGATTTACTTCCAAGAAAAACCATTCTTCCTCCGTTTTAATCGGATCTTATTCATACTTGTATTTTTCTTACTCCGATAATCCTTCTCTTTCTCTTATCGGATTTTTCGATATACTTTTACGGGATGTTCTTATTACTTTGTATTCTCTTATTTTCGATCTTAAATTCATTGTAACCTCGAAATTCCATTAATGAAAAGGTTCTTTGTGTTTAAAAAAAATAAAAAAAACAATATAGTAACCCTTGAAAATTTACGAATTCAATGTCTCTAGAGAGGGAATGCAGAGACAAAACAACCCAGTCTGTTTCTTGTAGGATGTACATGGTTTTAACATTAATGTCATATAAACGTAAACAAACAGACAAAAAAAACTAACAAAAGAAAATGCAAAACACCCTAGCCATGATTGAATTTCGGACCAAAAATTCAAGTTAAAACTTAAAATCAATGTCACATAAACGTAAACTAACAATAGAAAATGCAAAACACCCTAGCCATGATTGAATTTCGGACCAAAAATTCAGGTTAAAACTTAAAATCAAGTTAGTTAGTTAAAGAATTAGATGCATGGTTAAGGCCTTGGCTTAAAGGAAGAAAAACGTAATGGCATTATTGGTTTTTGTCAAGGGAAATTGTTCATTAATGATTCAAGACAAACATTCCAAAATAACTTGTTCCTTGTATGCCAACATCCCATTTTCTAGAGCTAGCGTAAGCGGCCCCCCTTCTAGTGCACACTTATTAGCATTTTGATGTATTTAGTCACATGATGTATTCAAGACAAACATTCCAAAATAACTTGTTCCTTGTATGCCAACATCCCATTTTCTAGAGCTAGCGTAAGCGGCCCCCCTTCTAGTGCACACTTATTAGCATTTTGATGTATTTAGTCACAGTAGTCGTAGTGCCAGTGCAAGCCTTTAACTGATGTGGGAGATGTAAGGATCTATACGTATAAACCACGTATGTCAGAATGGCAATACTGCATGAAGGTAAAATCAGTACATCGTTGGTAATTATAGCTGTGAAGTGTTTATTATTCAATTGGGGTTTGAACTCTAAGGTTTTTGATGGCGACATAAATTTGTAATTGGGATGGTTATCACATCCATGTAACTATCTGTTCTTGCCACTATTCCGGTGACGATGAACTTTTTAATTTAAATTTTGCCCTTTTATTGTTAAAAAAAACGAACGAAAAGAACAATACACCGTTGGTGATAATCTTTTTACTTTATACAGTGAAAGCATTTGATTCCATATATTTATAAACTCTATATATTAATATAAAATCGTGCTCCCAATTTGGGCCAGATATAAATAGTAATAACCTTCACATTTTAATATTAATAGGTTTTTATAGTCCCGCTATAAGGAATTTACCTCCATATATATTAATAATTTATACAGAGGTAATTGGGCTTCTCTTTCCTTTCTCTCACTCCCTCTTCTTCTTCAACAAAACCATCACCAACAACCCTTCTAAGCTCAGATCTGGTTCACGTTGGACTGGATCTGAGCAGATTTCTTCACAATTCCTTGCTTTATAGGTTAGTTAGTAGCAGATTTTATACCATTATAGTGGTTTTATCTACTCTTTTGAGTTTTATCTTCGCTTTAATGACGATCCTTGGTTATCAGGTTGGGTTTTAAGATCAATAGTGATGCTCTCCAACGACGAAATCTTCATCTTTGTTGTCTCCGGGGACGAAATCTTCATCATCAACTTATCCGGCGACGGAATCTTCATTAGTGATTTCTTTGACGACGGAAGCCTCATCACTAGTTACAAGAAATTTGAGCAAATCACTCCTATTTTGGGAGCACATCTTTTAAAAGAAGAAAAACAAACTAAATGGTTGGATTTTAATTTCGAGAAAAACCATTCTTCCTCCGATTTAATCGGATCTTATTCATACTTGTATTTGTCTTACTCCAGTAATCATTCTCTCTCTCTTGTCGGATTTCTCGGGATTGTACTTTATGGTATGTTCTTGTTACTTTGTATTCTCTCATTTTCGATATTAAACTCATTGTAACCTCGAATTTCCATTAATGAAAAGATTCCTTGTTTATCACATATATATATATATATAGTAATGATCAATATTATATGGGACAATTTTGGATCTTGTTATATCAAAATTTAAGATGAAATAAAATATTTATCCATAATTGTTTCAGAAAAATATGTAAATGCCTAGGTTGTTCCCATATCTTTTAATTTGCTTATGCACAAGACCTCGTCACTATGGACGCCTTCTTGTTGAAGCCAAAATATTTCCAACTTGTCGAACATGTTTAAAGCTTTTTGGTCATACAAATCTATAGATATAGATACATGTACTATTCATAAATGTACAAAACATCAAAAAATTCTTAATGGTCTTAAATTTTCATATATACATATATGTATTTGTGTATTGGATTTATAAATATGTGTACATTGATACTCCGTTTTTATTGGAAAGTGATACGATTAAATAACAATTTTTTTCCTCTCTCTTTTTCCTCTTTCTTTTCTTTTCCCTTCTAAAAAAAACCCTAGAGTCCTTTCATCTTTCTTGCTCAGATTTGGTCATTTTAGACCAGATCTGAGCAAGGATTTTCTTTTCTTTTCTAGTATTAGGTAATAGTTTATTGAATAAGATGTTTCTACATCATTTTGTGTGTCTTTCGACACGTTTCTTTGCCATTTTGGGGTGATTTATCTTCGTCGTTATGGGGCGCGTTCTTCAATCTTTGATGGCTGGTTCGTATCTTGCGACTCTCAATTCAAAAACATCGACGATTCAACACGAAATCGCTTTAAATCCGTACTCTAGGGATTTGGGGCATCCAAGTTCGTTTGGATCTACAAGTTTATGGGAAAAATACTCCTTCCTTGGAGCATCTCTTATCATGGAAGAATCCAATCAAATCAAATGATCGGAATTATTTCCAGAATATACCATCATCTCTCGCTTATACATAATCAAAAATTGGGTATCTCTGCGGTTTATTGCTCTGTCTCTTCGCGATCTACTTGTAGTTGATATCCTTATTTGTATTAGGGTCTTGATTACCTTGATTATTTTTTTTAATGTATTTTGATGTTTTTGTTAATCTTATAAGCGAACATGTAATTACTATTTTGATTGGGTGTTGCTATTCAAAAAGGGGTTGGTCCCTAGCTTGTTGCTAGGTTGTCAACTAAAGCTTTGTACGAATCCTGATGTTATTCTTAAGAAAATAATTAATATTCAAAAAAAAAGTGTACATTTTCTAAAAGTATTTACATACATTGAACTAGTAAAAACATTCAATTTTGTAGTATACCTCTCTACATTAATAAGCTCCATATACTAGAACACCGCTGCCACGGCGGGGAGGGACGACCGAAGAAAAACGAAAAACCGCTGCAATTGGACTGTAAAAGAAAATTTATGTGATGTATCACTTTTATTGAAACGGATGGAGTACGTCGTTTTAATAGTTACAACTGAAAATTAGTTTATGTATAAACCAAAATATGGCTGCATAATGTGTTATGCATCATTTTTGGTGATTTGCATAATGGCTATGCATTCAATTTTTGAAAATTGTGCCTAAAATGATAAACACCTCCGAATTTTTCGTAAAAAACTCTAAATTTGATATTGTTGTTTGTACTCATTGTGTAGATCTCTTTAAAATCTTTCCAACGAGATAAAATTTATAAAATTCCAAGGCACAGATATTTAGATATGTTATATTCTAGTTTGCTTGCCAATTATATCCCTGAAAAAATATGATACATAAAGAGTTATAATAATTGGACTAAAAGGGAAGGACAATTTTGTCCAGTGAAAAAGTAACCAGAGAAAACAACATGGAATTTTACTTGTGACAGGAATCCAATCTTTTTTATCAAATTGCACATTTGCGTTAGGTTTCATTTCACAAAAAAGTGGTCATAAAAGGGACTCCCTCCTTTCGCTTCGATCGGTCGGCCCAATTAATAATTCTGTGAACTCCCTAGCCTATTAATACATGGAGTTTTTACTGTAATTCACTTGGTAGGAATCTCACCCAAACTAAAAATGAAAGCTTCTTGGACTTGAGTCTCTATTCATTGTCCAATTTAACACATCTCAACAAAATATTTTCTAACCCTCAACCAACAAAGTTTTTGAACTCACCTTTTTCAAATTACTATGTATCTAATCCAAGTTTAAATAACAGTTATATAATTTTATCATTTCGGCTTGAAAGAATTTTATTATAGCACTATAATCAGTGGAAGAAAAAGAATCACCCAAAACTCATTCTTTTATATATATTAGTATGAATCTTGGGTGATTCTCTTTTACACTCTTAAATTCACACTATCTCACATTTTAAAATTCACACTATCTCACCTTTTGGGAGACATTTTTCTTGAAAACACTTAAACAGTAGCGTATTTGAAGTTAATGTTTAGGGGATGTGCTCGTCTTACAATGATCTACATACCTACAAAAAATGAGCACATTCCGAAACACCGAACCTTATCCTCTACCAATCTTGATTTTAACGGTTAAAAATTCATTGATTTTCGACGGTTGATATTCTAAGTAGTATAACGTGTAGTTATACATTTCGGAATGTGCTCGTTTTTTGTGGATATATAAAGATTTGTAAGACGAATACATTCCAAGTAGTATAACGTGGAGTTATACATTTCGGAATGTACTCGTTTTTTGGAGTAGCTTCAAATACTCTATTATTTGACTTTTTGAATATAAATTGATGTTCTAAGTGTGAGATACCCTCCCACTTTTTTAAAACCTCCTTAGAAGTTTAATATTTACACATAGGATTGTTTTGGGGTATATTAATTAAATATCCTTAGTTTTGATACCCAACAAATATACCCTTGTACAATAATAAATATACCCATCATTTAAAAACCTTATCCATTTAAAAATAGATTACCTTAATACCCTCACTTATATAACAAATTTCTTTCTTTACCACTTCACGGCCGCCACCACCACCATTAGTACCACCACTCCACAAATACCACCTACTAACCACCACCACTAGCACTCCACCACCGGAGCACCACCACCGCCACCACCTCCAGTCCACTGCCGCCGCCACCACCGTCGCCGCCACCACCACCACCGCTGCCACTACCGGTTGCGTCAACAACCAAAGTTGATCCTCAAAACAAAAATCAGAAAATAAGAAGAAAAAAAATAGTATCATCAACCGAAGTTGATCCCCAAAATATGGTGTCAACAATCGAAGTTGATCCCCCAAACAAAAATAAAATAATAATAAAAAAAACAATAATAATATGGCGTCAACAATCAAAGTTGATCCCAAACGCAGAAAACAAAAATAATAATATGGCGTCAACAACCGAAGTTGATCCCAAAAGCAAAAATAAGAAAATAAGGAAAAAAAATAGGGTGTCAACAATCGAAGTTGATCCCCAAAATATGGTGTCAACAACCGAAGTTGATCCTCACAAAAATCAAAATAAAAATAAAAATAAAAAATATGGTGTCAATAACCGAAGTTGATCCCTAATATAAAAAATTCAGAAAATGTTCATATTATTTATGGTATCAACAACCAAAGTTGATCCCAAAATATGGTATCAACAACCGAAGTTGACCCCAAAATCTAGTGTCAACAACCAAAGTTGATCCAAAAAATTGATGTACTAAAATTAGTGAACTGACGTGAATCGAACACGTGTCTTCTGACGTGGAGTCAGTTGTGCTACCATTGCACCACAAATTCAGCTTACATAAGTCATTTACATGTGTCTTCCTAGTAACACTGTGTCGAGAAATCAAAAGTATAAATGTGAGACGAAATCTCTAATAAGGTCTAAGCTGCGAGCATCTAAACACGTACCTAGGCATGGAGATTTCTATATGGAATGCAAGGTAAACTTGGTGGAACTCAAACGTACTACGATGTGAAATGCAACAGTGTGATTCCAATTCGAGCATTTGCTGGAATGCATGATACTGGGAGCTGAGTACGAAAACAGAAGTATAAAGTTATGTTCCAACAAAAAAATGCAGGCTTAATCATCTTTAATGGTGCAGAAAATAAAAACATATGACTCGGGCCATCATATAGAATGCATGAGAGACAGTGCCATCTAGAGTTCAATAATATACTAGAATTTTATCAAAATTCACTATTTCTGTACCAAATAAAATTGTACCAAGTATTGTGTGTACACAAAAATATAAAAATTGTGAGCAAGGACTGAAATATTACGAGCAGATAAACTACTTCTAAATACGCATTTCTATAGGCTGTCACTAGTAGTACATGTAGTACATATCACCAAGATAAGTATATGAAAATGTAATGTTCGGAAACCTGACATATTTGTGCACTAGTGAGCAAAGAAAGCATTTTATACATAAGCAACAAACAGACACAAGAGACAAAGGCATAAAAATGATACCACCTTATGTCAAGTAGAACTCAAGATATTGTCTTTGTGGGAGTAAAGTTACTCGTAATTGCTGAGATATGTGCAGGAACATTCCATCTTGAGTTATCAAGAGAAAGTCAGAAAGCATATATACATGCATTTTTTAGTGACTTTTCAGCATCCACTACATGCATCTTAGGCAGAGATGCTGTATAGCTGCAACTGGCCATCAAACGGATCTAAATCAATATATAGCAATATCACCAGATGATCATAGTACAATATATCAATTATTAGTAAATATCATTGGTACCAAAGTTGGCACAAAACATCAGTCTAATGTATATTTTCCATTGATAGTAGATAAAATATTAAGCCTACTATGAAGAGCTAGTACTTATCACAAAAAAGCCACCAGCACCACCACCCGCTCCACAACAAACAACCACCAGCAATACCATTGATGCAATCCATCACCTAGACAACGAATGGACACAGGAAAATGAGACCACCTTCTCAATTAGAAAAATGGAACAAACAATTTTAATCTAAAAACCTAGCTTGGCTAAATGATTTGTTCTTATTTGTAAAAATGAACACCAAAATCAAATTAAACCAATGAAAATAAGTTCTGAATTTAAGGTTTTGAAAGAATATACTGAAATAGTTTTCTAAGAGAACATACCTTGCTTGATATTTTTTGTAGTGGCATTGGTGAAGGAAGTGATAGTAACCGTAAGTATCAACACTACCAACATCTCCCAACCACCACAATCACAGCAAATCTCCACCACCAATTTCATCATTCCAACTTCACCACCACCAAAAACTTAAACAAGAGGAAGAAGATAATCACTGCAATCCCCTTTTATCTCCATCACTAATTCATAAATTGATATAACTTGAATTTCGATTTGTTGGCGAATCAATAAATCAAACCTCCTCCACCACTGCAACCACCACCAGCGTCACCACCATAATTATCATTACTTCTTGAAGCTTCAATTTGAAATAAGTTACCCAGATAACTTAAAAATCAACAATCTCTACAAATACCATGAAGTTAGTAAATATCATTAAATTAAAATAAAATCAAAACCTAAAATCATTCCAGTTTCAAAATCAAACAGTCTCGAGTTCAATTCATTCACACGGAATCAAACTTCCAAAATCTCTGTAACTATGGAAAATCATACATACCAAATCAGTATTTGGCTTCAATAAATCGAACATGCAAATATCTGTCCGAAATCTGAATCTTCAACTGGAAATTATCAAATCGAAAACCAAAAAAAAACAAATCGATCTCTGAATCAAGTTAAAATTAAATGAAATCGACCACATAAATCGTGATAAATCTGCCGATAATGTTGGCGGACATGACGAAGGTGTTGGTGCTGGTTGTGGAGGCGGCTATAGAGATGGTGGTGGTGGTGGTGATGGAAGCGATGGAGATGGTGGTGGTATGTTCGATTGATTAGAAATAAAGAAGAAGCAGAAGTAAGTAAGAAACAATTAGTAGAGGAAGGGTAGATATGGAAAAAAGAAAAATATTAGTGGACTCCAATGGGCCTACAAATGGAAAAAGGTATATTTATTGTATGATAAGGGTATTTGTCAAGCCCATCAAAACAAGGGATATTTATATAATTACCACATTGTTTTACCTCGCGTAGACTTCCGGTCCTGATATGTATAATCATCGTATCTTGTAGTCGGCCAATTAGTACGTACTCATACTGATACGAAACCGTATACTGTATATACACATACTACAAGTGGAAATAACAGGAGTTCAATAACAAGGGTCCCAAATAAAACTAGGGGGACCATGGACATAGATCGGATAGGGGAAACATGCTCACATGGGTCATGGCATGGCACATGAAGGAAAGAGACCTAATGTCAGCTACATACAGTCTCTGCATTTTTCAGGAATATTATTAATCAAAATAATTGGAAGATATTATTATTGATGACCACAACAGTTTTGTTCGGCGTTTTAACTTAATTAATCATCATCACAAACAAAATCAATGTCTCATAATGGTTTCGTTCTATAATCCTAATAACACCCCTACTTTAGCTGTTTCTAGTGATCTAATCTTTGTTTTTTGGCACCCTGGTACGCCGCTCATGTTCAAGCGACGAAATTAAAGAGTTTTCTTGAAGTCCACTTCTACCCTATCATCTTACAATCTCATTTTCTATTTATGACACAAATAACAAATGTTCTGTTATTGATAAATTTCTTTGATCAAAAAAAGATGAGTACGAAAGATTTAAAGTTCAAATATTAAAGAATCAAATATTCAACACCTGAGTATATGCCAATTTTGTTAAGGTATATAGTTGATTCAAAGGAGGGTCCAGGACAACTTTATATCTTAAGGATACAGATAGAATAATTTAATTACTCAAATGATTACACAAATAAGTTGAGAGCAATAGTAAACAATTACGGGTATCTTATCAGCTTCGTAGCCTATAAATAAGGCCATACATATGAACCTGTTTCCCACGGACTAACATCATACGTCTTTCTCTCCCTCTCTAGCTCTATTGGAATCAGTAGTCCGTTTGTTTTATTAAAAAATGGTGTCAAAGACGGTGTATGATGCAACCAACAGAAGTAGACACTTCCAGCATCAACAGCAGCAGCAACAACAACAGTTGATGAATTGCAACAAAGGAAAAGCTTCAAAATTTAAGAGGAGTAGTTTCCTTGGTGAAGATGACGGGGCTTTGTCTGCCATTTTTTTGCTTGCTTGCATTGCTTGTTTCCCTGCTTCATCTTCTAAATAACCAGAAATTTTAGATTATACGCTCATATATAGATGGCTTATGATTTGGCTATCCGCGTGTGTAGCTTAATTTCTCCCATCTAAGATCTATGCCTATCTCTCAAGCTAGCATCAGGGGTAGCTATATGTTAATTAATTTGTTGTAGCAGCCTATTTGAATAAATATTTATCTTCAGCGTTAAACAAATTATAGTTATGCGTTATCCACGGTTTTTCCCGGCCTCCATTCTGTCCTCTTTATTTGGCTCCATCTGTGATTGATTAACTGGTTTGAGCGACAATTGAGAACGGGCGATTATATCCCTTCAGCAAATCTAAACAAACCGCGCAAAAAACAACATAACAAACCGCCTCCTCACATATTTCTGGTCCCCATTGGGCCCGCCTCTCAGGAGTTTAGCAGGGGCCACATTATTGTGTGTGGCGGTTTCTTATGTTGTTTTTCTCTCTGTCTGTTAAGACTTTTTGTTTTTGTTTTTTCTGTAAATAAGATTCTATTAAAAACTAAGAAGTGGTCAAAGCCAAAATTACATCATTACTAGAGCCATCTAATAAAGAGGAAGGAAACTTTCTGCTCTAAGTCTATTCACAAGGAAGAAAAGTTTAATATTAACAACCAAAACACCAGAGGCAGAGAGAGTTCCAGATGCACTACAATTCTGTCAACAGTTGTTTTAAACCAAGAAATTCAAGCTTACTACAAACAACCCCATCAGAACATCAATCCTAGAAACATATACACAATCTTCAGCACATCACATATAGGACCTGAAAATTCCACTGCTTATTTCACAAAAACTAAAATAACCAACTGTTATCAATACCAAGAAACCAGAAAAACGTCTTTCAAAGCCGGCCGAAAACAGAAACATCATCAAAACACCCTTACCAATATCTATAGTAAGATAAAGAAAACCAGGAGCAAGCATCGAGAAAGCCAACTTGGAAAAAACTTGTTAATCATTGTCAAACTCTTCTCAAAGTCTGCTAAGTTGGTTGCATTCGACACGCCAAGAGGGACCTTTAGTAGTCATCTCCATCGTAGCTCCACATATCTTCTTCTTCATACTGCTCACTATAGTCACTGCCTGAGGATGCAGGAGAAACCTGACTGCCATCAGATGATGATCTGTCATCACTTTCTTCATCTTCTCTACTTTCATCCTCTAAGAGCTCCTCATCATCATCGCTTGCTTCTCCTTCACGCATGGACCTGGCAAAGATCTTTGGGTACTGGCTCTCTCATCATCAAACCTTTTGCGCATCTTTCTCTCATGATAGATTTCCATCTTTTTCCTCTCTTCCGCGGCATCTGAATCTTCTTCATTGGTACCAATTTCTTCAACATGATACTCAAATCCATCCTTCAAATCCTCTGAATCACTCTCAGTCGCATTTCCATAACCTTTACATTTCTTTGCTCTCTTTGATCTCTCATCCTCCTTACTGCCAACCCTTGCAAAATGCTTGGGCTTCCATGCAGCAAACAAATCATCAATGTATTTTTCCTTCCTCTTTCGTTCTTCTTCTTGTGCACGTCTGTTCAATTCCCCCCTATAACTCCTCCCTCAATCTCTAAATCTCGTTATCTCACAATGCAAATGCAAGAGTTTTGGCCTGATTGTATTCTGCAGAAAAAGGTTGTGCAGGAAGATGATCTCTAGGATTTGCCATTTCTAAATTGTCTCTATCTAATTCCCCCCCTCCCCCCCACCCCACCCCACCCCCACCCTTTAAAGACCAACTTGAACCCATTAATTGCCATTTAAGGCCTTTGGTAAAACGTCTTGTCGCTTGGTTATTCACGTCTAATCAAAGCCATGCTCATTACTTTCATTTTCCAGGCCATCATTACTCTAAAAAGCCCCATTTTCAGACCCTAATTCTAGACGCTTCAGTAGTAGTTAAAACTTTTGGAATTGTCATTAAGGTGTTGATCGGTAGGTCACCAAATTTTGATAATGTTAATTGGGGACTAATTAAAACCTTTGGTTTTATGCAGATTCAAGTAATGCAGCACTTGTCGAGAGGCACCATTGAATTTTGGGACACATCAACTAGGGAGGCTATACTTAGCATCTTTTGGGGTAAATTGATTCTACATCATTTTTTTTCCACTAAATACCCTGAGAACAAAACTTGCAAACCCAATTTGCCTCTCTACCAACCCAAACCATATCAACTTTACAGTATATTGCCTTAATGTCATCTGGCAGTTTATCAATCTACACCAGCAATAGTAAAAACAAACCTCATTAGGGCTGTCAATAATTGTCCGAAATCCGAGATCCGTTTCCGAAAATTCGACATCCTATAGGGTTTAATCCGATGTATTGGATTTCAGATATCGGAACCGGATTCTAAAATGGATTTTTCCTCCTTATCGTAACGGAACTGGATTAGGCCCTATCTGGTATGCTAATATCCGATAAGTGTTTATTAAACCCTTCATCTATTCTCTTCACAGACATCCGTCACATGCGATAAGACCCTGTCCATGTGTCCTCTTTACGTGTCCGATAATACCCATCTATGTGTTCTCTCTTATCCCTTTTCATTGTAATTTTTTTTTAGATCTGTAGGTTGTGACAAAATGATTCTTCTTCTTCTTCTTTCTACTTCTGTTCTCATTTTCTTCAACTCGGGAACTGAATCATTCACGTTACTTCTATGAGGTGCTGAATCAAGTCAAGGCAAAGAAGAAAATTAATCCAATTGCTCCGATAAAACATGAGTTTCTGTGAATTGAAATTGAGAAATTGTGAGTTTGAGATGCTGGAATTTTAATTACTGGTAATATGATGTACAATTCGTGTTGATGTGGATGATGGGTTTGAACCAGATTGAGTTTTGAGTTAGGGTTTGTTGCTCCAGAGAAAATCCAATTGGGGACTGTTTCTAAATCGAGAAGAATGATGATGTTGGGTTTGATCTGAGATAGAGATAAGTGGATATTAGAGAAGAGAAAGCCGCGATCTGTTGATAGGGTTGAAGTCTAGATGAATTTAGGGTCTGCTGTTAAAATCAAGAAGATGAGGATGAAATTGTAGTGGTGGTTGCAAACTGAAGGCTGAATTTGATGAGGATTTGGGAGTTGCTGTTGTGGTTGAATTAAGAAACCAAGACTGATTGCAGGGAGATGAATATAGGGTATGTTGCCATGAAGCTGTGAAGTTGACACTGAGATTAATGGATTTCAGCATTTAAAAGGAATACTGCTGATGATCCGAAACAGGTTTTGCTCGAGTTTTGGGGTCTTAGCCTTCAGAGTTGTAGGCGTTGTTACTACGTTGATTTTCTTGAACTTTATTGTCGTTTATTTTCCATCTGCAGGTTAGTATCAGGTTTGTTGTTGGAGTGAAGTATGAAGAGAAGGCTCCCCTGATGGATACGGAGGAGTAGGAACATGGCAAGGGATTCGATTTTGTGGATTTTGGTTTTGAATCCAAGATGTTCTGTTGGTCTCTCTTTTGAAGTTGTTTTTTTTGTTGTAATTATGAAATCCGTTGTTGAATGGGAAGGTAATGAGATACTAATATATCTACCATCTTTGTGTTTCGACTTTGCTTCGGAGTTTCTTCTGTTCTTGTGTTCGATCTTCCTTGGTAATGATTGAATCTGGTGGTAATTACTTCATCAACAGTAAAGATACTTGTTTTCAATTTATGTTATGGATATGGATGTGTATGTCTAGAGTTGATGATGAAATGTGGATTCTGTGAAGGTGGATATTGATGTGTAAGGAATGGTATGAACCGGATTTTATCGGAATAATATCCGATATTCGATAGCTTATCCTAATGGGATCGGATTGGGATTTTTGGATTCCGTCGGATTTCCGATATATCTTAACCTTAACCTTGTGGAATTTGCAAAAATCCGACGGATTCTTATCCGTTGACACCCCTAAACCTCATCAATACTCACCAACAACAAAAAAAACCCCATCATGCTTACGTATTTGTTGTACGAAATACAAATCTATGTGGTGTGAAATATGGTACAACTACTTTTCTCCCACACCCACGTGAATCTCAAGCTTCAATCCCTTTCCACTTATCTGAAAAGCTATCAGATTTTTGGAAACAAGTCTATCAATCCACCAAGTTATCATACTACAAAGAACCTTTATAGCATAATTTTAAGCCCTTTTACTTTAACCCACAACATAAATTATTTCCAATCATATGACGCTTTCCTTTTTAAGGTTAGGTCCTTGGTCTTAGGCAAGATACGTCTATCTTTATGAATCTTTGTGATAAGTCCAAATTATAGTCTCATTGTATCTCTCAAAATTCAGATACATATTTTAATCCACACTACCCAAGTTTCCTTCTTCCTCTCTGTTGATCTTATAAGATATATGGATCACTCAAACCCTGAAGTAACTTCTCTGGCTTCAAATCAGGATATTCAAAACCTTATTCTTCAAATGGCAGAAAAACTCTCATTACCAAGTTCTCTATCTAAACCCGTTTTCATCGACAAAACTGTTATCTTAGCAGAATCAGATACTAACTGGAAATGTTGTATGGTTGGTTATCTGTGTTGTGAAACCCTTGTGCCTACTTCTTCAATTCGTCACTCTATCTGTACCCAATGGCCTCTGGCTCAAACTCCTACAGTTACAACTTTTAGTGGATTGAGAAACAAAGTTCTCATAAGATTCCTGGCTGAGAATGATTTATACAGAGTTAATGAGCAGAGACCTTGGTTTGCTTATGGATTCCTGATTGTTCTTCGAGTTATTCCTCCAACAGGTTGGCCTGCTAACCATCAGATCAATTTTGATGAAGAGCTCATGTGGTTAATCCTCTGTAATGTGCCAAAAGAATGTACTAAATTTGAAGACCTTCAGAAGTTAACCCTTAAGATTGGTGAACTGATTGACGCATCAACACCATTTGGTAACCACCCTCTCAATAAAAATATCAAAGTCTATGTCAAAATACCAGTTCGAAAGGCTTTACCAACAGGCATTCCTCTATTCACCAGTGGAAGAGATCAACCTTTCCTTATTGAATGCAGATACAACAAAGTTCCTAGGAATTTCTGCACTTCTTGCCGTGTTATCGACCATAAAGATGCTAATTATCCTGCATGGAAAGCAAAACAAAAATTCATTAAGGATGCAGCAGATACAAGTTCAAAATATGTTTTTCCTGCAGTCTCAAAGATCATGATGCTACCCAAAACTTTGGTCAGCTCAACTTCTTCTACTGTTGGCCCTATGGTTGATGATACTCCCATGACTCCAGATGAAGTTGTCCCGGATTCTCAACTACAATCTGTTGAAAGAGTTCATAAGGATAAAGGTACTGCTGATGCACCTAGCACTGAACCCATTCCCCAAAGACATGGCTCAAAATGCTGATAGCATCACTCAAAAAGGAATGTCAAGCAATTTTCATATGGGTCCTTTTGTCAACCGATCTGCAACTCTTAAGATATTGGAAGTTGGCCCTGTTCAACAGCAAACTGTACAATTAGAAAATAGCCTTCCTATTTTGTTCAAACAAGTCAATACTCAAAATGTCACTGTAGATGTTTCAACTGTTCCTTCTAGAAATCCTAGTTGTGGACCGATACGTACTTCTAACTCAACCAGAAGATTCAAATCGGAAACTACCCCAACTCAGAAGAATTCTATCTCTAATGAAGAAGTGGTTGCTCTTGCTGCTGAACACGATGCTCTTTCTAACCTTAAAAGGAAGATTAACCCGAGGGATGATCTTAGGAAGCGTACTGGAGCTAATTCTTCTCAATTAGCCAGCATCATTGTGGTCCCTGAACAAATTGATCATTCTGAACCTGATTTCAACAAACTTTTCCCCCCAATCACTAATCTGGGTGATCTCCCTGCTATCAGCTTAACCAATTGTACCCTCAATACCCATTCATTAGTTGATCCTTATGGAAGTTATAATGTCCCTACTGATGCGTCTCAGAATCATAATGGTGTCCGTAATAATTCTGGTCACGATGCTGCTGACTTGAACCTTAGTTCTTCTACTTATATTACTCAAAATGGTGGTTCTATAGATACTCAGCTTGGTGGTGGGTCTACTTCTACCAATCAGGTAAACAACTCTTCTTCCCCTGTTATCAATTCCTCCTTTAATATACCCAATACCTTTAATTCTTTCCCTGTTAACAATGTTAATTTGCTTTGCTGGAACATTAGAGGCTTAGGAAAAAAATCAGCCAATAAGGAACTCAATCTCCTATGTAGAAATCTTAATCCTGATATTGTTTTCCTTTCTGAGACTAAAATGAATAAATACATGGCTTCTAGAAAACTGAAGAATATGGGCTTCCCTTGTACTTTCAATGTACCTAGTATTGGAAGAAGTGGGGGTTTGGTTCTTGCTTGGAAAAAGGAAATTGATCTTGCTGTTTTATCCTCCAAATCTAGGGGCATGTATGTTACCACTAGTGATATCATTCATTCCAAAACCTGTCATCTTCACTTTGTGTATGTTGAACCAAATAGTAGCTTACGACAAGCCTTCTGGGAATCTCAATGTCATTTGCCTCAACCTCTCTTAGATGAACAAGTTTTCTTTATAGGTGACTTTAATGCTCTGTTAGGTAATGAAGATAAGAATGGTGGTGTTTCTGTTGATGATTCTGATTTTAGTAACTTACGTAATTTCTGTGATGTTTTCCAATTGCATGATCCTGGTTTTTCTGGCCCCAGATTCACATGGTCTAATATGCAACAAGGTCCTGACCTTATTATGGAAAGATTAGATAAATGTCTGATCAATGATACTGCTGAAAACTTGTTTCCTAAACTTGTTGTTAATAATCTTCCTAGAGACTCCTATGATCACTGCCCTATGCATATTGGTTTTAATTACAATGATATGTGTATGCCTAAGCCTTTTCATTTTATGGCCATGTAGATTGAAGATCCTACCTGTAGGGACATTATAGCAAATGCTTGGTCTGTTGATGTGGTGGGTTCCCCTGCTTATAAACTTAGAGCTAAACTTCTTAATACCCAAAAAGGTCTGCGTGACTGGAATAAAACTTCTTTTGGTAATATCCAAACCAACATCAAGTCCATTAGAAATGAATTACCTGAGATTCAAATTTCCAATCCAGCTGACTTTATAGTCATCACTAGACTGAGAGCCAGATTAGAATATCTGTACAATTTGGAGGAATTATACTGGAAGGATAAGTCTAGAGAAGTTTGGCTCATGGAAGGAGATAGAAATACTCCCTATTTCCATAGATTTACTCTTTTCAGAAGGAAAATAAATGCTATAAGCTGGTTAAAAAACTCTAGTGGAGCCATCTTAACTGATAGGGATAATATTGAATCCTCTTTTGTTAATTATTTTCAAAACCTGTACACCTCTAATCCTTAACAATATTAGGATAAGATCCTTCAAGAACTCCTTGTGAAGTTCAATGATGAAGATAACTCTCATCTGGATTCTCCTCTTACTGCTGAGGAAATTAAAAGTGTTGTTTTCCAAATGGGAGGAAAAAAGGCCCCTGGACCTGATGGGTTTACTAGTCTATTCTACCAAAACCATTGGAACATTGTTGGAGAGGCTGTGATTGACATGACTCAGACCTGCTTCAGGACAGGCCACATTGCTAAAGTTTTTAATCATACCAGCATAACCCTTATTCCAAAAGTTCCCTTAGCTGAGTTAGTTTCTCAATACAGACCTATTGGTCTGTGTAACTTTATTTATAAAATCTTATCTAAGACCCTGGCAAATAGGCTTAAACCTTTTACGAATGATCTTATTTCTCAAAATCAAAGTGCTTTTGTTCATAAGAGAAGTATTTCTGATAACATCCTTCTTGCTAATGAGGCAATTTATGTTGTGAATTATCATAAAAAAACTAAGGGTATTGCAGCTATCAAACTTGATATGTCTAAAGCTTATGATAGACTGGAATGGTCTTTTCTTGAAAAAGTTTTGAAAAAAATGGGTCTATTTGACCATTGGATAAATCTCATTGCCCAATGTTTGTCCACTGTCTCTTACTCTGTCTTGTTGAATGGCATTCCTTCTGAGGTGTTCAAACCTGAAAGAGGTCTGAGACAAGGAGACCCTTTATCTCCTTATCTTTACATTATTTTTTCTGAAGCTTTGTGTGCTTACATTAATGCTCTTGCTAGTAAAGGATTAGTGGAGGGTATTAAAGTTTGTAAGGATGCTATTCCTGTGACACATCTCCTTTTTGTTGATGATTCTTTACTCTTTTCCAAAGCTACTGTTAAGGATTTTGAAATTATTAAAGATTATTTGCATAAGTATTGTCTTGCCTCAGGCCAAGATATAAACTTTGGAAAATCTGGTATCTTATTTAGTAAAAAAAATTCCTGAACTCTTAAAAAATAATTTGGACAATATTCTTGGTATTTATAGTAGAGATATGGGAGAAAATTATTTAGGGACCCCTGTTGCTTTTCAAGACTCTAAAATTCAAACCCATATGAGCATTCTGCAAGCTATTGATGCTACGATTTCTGTTTGGTTTCATAAATTGTTATCTCAGGCTGCTAGAACTACCTTAATTAAACATGTTGGTCAAGCTATTCATCTTTACCAAATGGGGGCTTTTCTTATCCCCAAGTATATTTGTAGGAAAATTGACTCCCACCTGTGTAAATTCTGGTGGGGTGAAACTCTGGATCCTAATGATATAAAGTTACATCTCTTAGGGTGGGATATCCTCTGTTCTCCCAAAGCTGAAGGGGGGGTTAGGTTTTTAGAAAAACTGAATTGAATAACTTGGCCATGCTAGCTAGGAATGCCTGGATTTTTTTTTTAAAACCATGACTGCCTGTTAGCTCAAATTCTTAAAGCAAAGTATTTCCCCAAAACCAATGCTAAGTGTCCTAGGACCAGCTCATGGACTTGGAAATGTTTACATGCTATTAAGGAAATTATTAAACCTTTTATCTCTTGGATTGTAGGTGAGTTTCAATCGGAACACCTTATGATCCTTTGATAAAGCCTACCAACATGGGCTAGAACTTAATCTTTCTAAATCAAAAAGCCACACAAACCATAAGGGTTCACACATCATATGAGATCGAATATTAAGGTTAAGAAAAACCGAAATCAAACATCCCATGAACACATAGCAATAATATAAAGCATTCAAGCACAGGCTATGTAATCGAAAAACTATCACAAGAAAAATTATAAAATAATAATTTTATTCATAAATAATAGTTTTATTCAGCAATAGACCTTACACAATAATTAAAAGAAATCAAAAATTGATGTCTATTTTGTTGCAACTTAGTCCTTCATATCAGAGGTAGAGGAAGGCAGATTATTACTTTCAGTCTTCAGCTTGTGAATTTCTTCAAGTAGATACCTTGTTGCTTGACCAGTATTTCTTGCAGTTGAGAAGTTTTTGTGAAGGATTCTGCAAGAACATGTAATTCTGTCTTTGATTGAACACAGAAGTGTGTCAATGCTTCAATACACTGATCTTTCTTCAGCATATTCTCTCTTTCCTTCTTGCTAAGCCAATCTCTCTTTTTTATTTTTCTCTTTGAATTCTCAATATCAAGAGAAGTTACAAACTTATTCTTAGAGTGATCTTTCAGATCCAGTACTCTATCAAGAGAAGACATCGGATCCTGACTCATAGTTCGGACAAGGAATGACCAAAGAAGGAGAAGGATCTTTTTATATTTTTCATACTTCCGAAAATATAATATTCCTATAAATACGAATACCTTAAATATATTTTCATATTTTAGATTCCTTTTTATTTTATTCCCATAATCTACAAAAAAGTGCCTTGAATTTTCTTACTCCCTCACACACAGATTCGGCACACAAGGTGAGGATGTAAGTGTAATACCGATTAGGTGGTATTAGTGTGAGATATTCTCTCATTATGGGAATTAGAACAAACAGTGTGTTCTTGATCTAGTATTGTATGAAAAACCTTTTTCTTGTTACCTCGAGATAACGAACTATCTAGAGATTGACTGGTGTTGCATATGCAACTTTTAGCTATTTTTCTCTTTGAGACTGTTCTACATTTAGTCTTATATTTCCCTTTTCCATTAGATGATTTATTAATATCGGAAGACACGTTCATTCTTAAAATGGTTAAATCACTAATGGAGGAGGAAGGAATATTGACAACTAATGCAATATTAGCTGTTTCCTCTTCTTCGGAATCATATGAGTCAGAGGTCTCGTCTAGAGTTACGGTCAATTCCTTGCTTCCATTGTATTTCCTAAGATTAGGACAATCTTTAGCCATATGACCAAAACCTTTACACTTAAAGCACTGAGGTTGATATTCATCATCTTCTTCTTGATCTTTCTTGTTCTTGACAGGAACTCAGTCATGGGGCCGAGAAGATCGATGAGTATCTTTTATGAATCTCTTGTTTCTTTTCTTCAAGAGATATCGAAATTGTCTGGTGATCAACGATAATGATTGTTCAACTTTATCATCAGAATTTTCTACAACCCGTTCATCAGAATCATCTATTAATCTATCCTTTTCCAATGGTGCTTTTGGAAATTTTGCAGCTTTAAAAGCGATTACTTTAGCTTGAATAGACTGTGATTCATGATCAAAGATCTTCAATTTTCCAACGAGAGTGCTTCGTGAGAGAGTTGAAAGATCATTTTCTTCTATGATTGCATGCTTCTTAGATTCGTATCTAGATGGCAACGATCGGAGAATTTTGCATGCTATATCTTTTTCAGAAATAGTCTTTCCAAGTGAGAAAGAAGCATTAACTATCTCAGAGAGTTTAATATGAAACTCTTCAAAAGTATTGTTGTCATCCATTCGAAGGTTCTCCCAATCAGACTTAAGAGTTTGAAATCTATCTTCTTTCTTTGATGTATTTCCTTCGAATACGATCTGAAGATTATCCCAAGCTTCCTTTGAAGTTTGGCATGTTGATACATGATGTTGTAGATAACAACTTACAACATGTATAATAGCATTCAAATAATCTGAATTTTGCTTTGCAAAAGCCTTTTATTCGTTAGAATAATCTACTAAACATTTAAACTCAGTTTCCGAATTTTCGATTTTCGGGCGATTATAACCATCGACGACTAATAGCCAAGTGTTAAAGTCTCTTGATTCAAGAAAATATCTCATAGCAGATTTCCACCATAGATAATTTGTTCCGTTAAATCTTTGCAGTACGTTAACTGAAATCGATTCATGTGAACTCGAGTTCATTTCTTATAGGTTGGATCGCACCAAACACAGATTGTTAGATCTTTTCGTGTTTGCTCGCTCTGATACCAATTCAAAAGACGAGGGTACCCAAATATACCACAATCTTAAACTTTTCCACCTATAAGTCCTCTTACCGAAAGTGATTGTCTATGGACTGAGTCGAGATAATACAACGAATCGGTATTCACACTTTGTGTGATCGTCTATGGATACGAGATCGAGACAATACAACAATCAAAGTGTGATTACTTGATAATAGGTTCGGGCTTAACCAAACTCTATAGGATCACTATCAAGTAATACGGAGTTAACATTTATGTAATTTACTTTAAATTATAATAACAACAATTATAATTTCGGAAAACAAAAGTAAATGACACAGCAAGATTTTGTTAACGAGGAAACCGCAAATGCAGAAAAACCCCGGGACCTTGTCAAGAATTGAATACTCTCAGAATTAAGCCGCTATACAAAATCACACCAACTTCGTATAGTTGAGACCAAGCAACTAAACCTATAGTTCACCTAGTTTCTTCAGTATCCATGCGCTTCCGACATTCAATAAGTGCACGCACCGGAACAATTCCTTTGGTTCGTATTCCAAACAGTAAAGGAACAACAAATCTGTTCGGTAACAATTCACTTCAATCTCAGTGATATGAGTTAGACAAAGGCTCTTCTGTTTAATCCAATAAACTCCTTTGTCGGGTTTAGATCTATCTATCCAACAACTACCAAAGTAGCAGAGTTTAGATTTTGCAATCAATAATAGAATCTACCAAGATACTAAATACTGATGCCAATCAATAATAGGATCCCAGCCGATCAAGTTTTGTGCACACCAAAGATTATGAAACCAATACGAAATCTTCTTTGTCTTCAAATCTTCTTAAATCTTCAATTAACACCTGCACACCACAACTTGAATCTCTTGTGATCAATCATGCACATAACGGAGTTTGTTAACAATGGATTATCACAAGACGTCTTTAGATCTACAAACAATTCTAAAGATCACGTCGACACTTCAATCTAGTTTGAATCTTATATCCGAAGAGAAGATTCTCAAGAATAAACAAACTAGGTGCAATCAAAGTTCAACAACAATTAGTCAATCAAATCAAATCGAAAACTAATAATACTGCAATTATCTAGTTTCCCACCAACGGTACTCGTAGAGCTTCTTAATCCCACAAAAGTCTTTAAACGAGCAGTCGTAAGAGATTTCGCCTAATTAGGGTACTTTCCTCTCCGAATAGATGGCTCCACCAGTAACAACACAGCAAGGTAGTTTTGCTGGCTCTTAAGATAGTTTGCTCGAAATGCAAACTTTGGTATTTATAGACCAAGGAAGTTTGGACACCAAGGAATTTTTAAAACCGAAATATTCTTAAGATATGCAATATTTCCAAAATCGGTTTTCATAATTCCTGGAAATGCTCTGTCCAAAATTAACCGAAATCCTACTAGAAAATCTCCAATTAGTAAATGCACATTACCAATTTTTATTTTCCATAGGTATGCATTTTAATTGCTGGTAAATAAAAGCATATAAAATTAACAACCTTAATTAAAAGATTCTCAATTTATTTCGGTCCGGGATCTCCTTGAGTTATTAAGGAATATCTTTGAACAATAAAAGATAAGAGTTACTGAACATGTTCAAAGTATGTCGACATCTTGTTTCTTTGTAAATCCTTTTTCATATTTACAATCTTGGAATCGATTATACCAAACTTCCAAACAAGTTTAGAACTGGTTCATATGATTTCCAAGAACTATGTGATTGATCAAATATCAAACACTAATCATGGGTTTACGGTTCTACCAAACACAAGGATCGGTTCTACCTTAATATGGTTACTGGGACCGGTTACATCAGTTACCAGGATCGGTTACATTAATTACCAGGACCGGTTACCATATTCTCATGGTATTACTTGTGATCGGTCACACCAGTTACCAGGACCGGTTACACCAATTACAAGGATCGATTACACACTCTTTTGTGATCGGTCACACCAATTACTAGGATCGGTTATACTAATTACAAATATCGGTCATACCATCTTAGGTGATTACTTAGGATCGGCTGCACTGATTAAAGTCATACCAATACATAAGTCAGGCATTGCGACTAGTTTTACCAAGATACATAACAAGTTATGATCTGTTCTACTAACTCACACATATTGGTAATCCAAAGATATGCAATAAATAACAATACCAATAAGCCTAGCGATTTCCCTTTCGATTCACAAAACAAGTTTATGAATTGTACTTCCTTTAAACGAATGTAAAACATTGTTTCCTAGGACGAAATCTTCACCCATACCAATACACATAATCACAATAGCATTCATACGATTATATCGATGTCATATATACGAAGTTCAAAAGATAAACATTATACTTCATATTTTAATTCCTTAACATTATGTCTACTAGAGTATAATCATTCACAGCTTCGCAGTTATGTTTTTAATATAGCACGACTTGAAAGATACGTTAGGAATGAAATAGTTCAAGTCACAATATTACTAACCTCAAGAGGAAGGATGATGTCGTCGATGTAGCTTATTACTTCTTCACATTTTTCAAGTCTTCGAGTAATAATTGTATGTCTCATAATCCTAATCTTTCTAGCCTAACCTATACGAAGTTGTCTCTAGTACATAATCAAGCGACTCTTTAATTGAGTTTTGATTCACTAAAATATGACAACCAAACTTGACATACCAACGCTTGGTGGGTTCAACTGAGTTATGCTCTAACAGTTGTTCAATTGTTTATATTCTCATAGAAGTATACAAGACACAATTGAAGCAAAATCGGATTTATTCAAAAGAATCAGTTCATGAACATTTTAGCCACGGTTTGCAAAGATTGCATTCCTTAAAATATAAATGTATTTGTTCATGAGTATGAAATCATACTTAACCGATTTTAGAACTTGAACCACTTAAGTTTGAAAACGGGTACGCAAACTTAAGTTCCGGACATTGGTCACAAGCCGACAGTTTGCAAATGGGTACGCAAACTTTAGCTCCGGACCAAACTCTGTTGAAACCGTTTGCTAACGGGTACGCAAACTTGGTTCCCGGACTTCAACAGTTAAATCAGTTTTCAAACGGGTATACAAACTTAAGTAGCCTGACTTAAACAGTTGAATAAGTTTGCGAACAGGTATGCAAACTTAACTTCCGGTCCTGAATTCCATCAAAATAGTTCGCACACTTAGTACACAAACCGTAATGTATCCATACATGGGTTTTAGCTCTTAACTCCCATTTCAATCATTGAAACATTCTTAGAAGACGACAATAGCTGTCTCACACAAACTATTAGCTTATAAGCGATTTTCAAGTGATCGAATGATCAATACGAAACATCCTGAGTCTACATCAAAAGACTGTCTCACACAAATCATGTAAGATGTTACTAGGTGATTTTCACATGATCATCTTTTGACTTTCGTCAAGAATAATTATGAACGTAGTTAAAGCAAAAAGCTTTCCAACACATATTTCGAGAAAGATATAAGCGAGTTAAACTCAACTTGAAATATCAAATGTGTATAATGTAAAGTCTATATAGCTATACGACTTTGTCTCAATAGGAGATAGAATAAAATAGACTTCTGAGTGATAGATGAGTTCAAGTCTCCACATACCTTTTGTTGATGAAGTTCCACAAGCTCCCCTTAGTACTTCTTCGTCTTCAATCGATGAACGTCGTGAAGTCTAAAGCTCAACTACACATTCTATCCTAATCCGATACATAGTTATAAGTAGACTATAAGTCAAGATTTATAGTTTTGACAACTAAACTTGACAGACAAGCTTGAGATAGCAACGCTTGCGAGTTCGATCGAGCAGTGCTCTAACACCACTCATCCCATCACTACTTAATTGTAGTAATGAATGCAGCCTCAATATTTTAGCTTGAGAAAATGAGGTTGCATAAAATTTCATCACATTACCTCTTGTGATGACACGGCTGCTCAAGCACGAATTGATCACTTTTTATTATTGTGTGACTCGTCTCATGATAATCTCATAGAATTGTTGGTCTGAATGTTTTTGTCGAGCCAACTCCACAATCTATTATGAATACATAATTGTGTTACATATCCAATCAATGGTCCTTAAGTATTGTTAAACATCGCTTGTGCTCTAAACCCTGTTTATTCGAGCTAAGAAGATGGGTCAATCTTATGTGATATAACTATGATAAAACTCATGAGATCTAGTGACCACAATTTTTTATTAAAAAGTTTGTCAAAAATTTGTGTATTATCTTTTAGGCTCATGGACAGCAATGTCTATGTTATGTCCACTGGTTCACGAACCATTTGGAAGGCCATTTTTCTCCTTTTTAGGGATAAATGCATATTCTTGTCTCGTAAATAATTTTCGTTTCCGTGGCTCCTGTAACAAGAGGAATCACCAAGAAGGATGTAGTAGAAGCTATCAACGTTTATCTGTGTGAAGGAATCAAATCATCAAGGAAACGAAAGAAGACATCAACTGCAGATGAAGAAGGTTCTTCCTCAACTTGTCTTTTATCTATTTGTCAACAGGATAATGATTTTAGGGATAAAGTGACGAACTTTGTATCTAAGAGAAATGATTTGAAGTTTCGAATCAATTGATCCTTAGATGAGATAACTTACTATGAACACTCGTTAGCTCAGTCAAAAAGTACTCTGAGTAAACTGAGGACAGAACTTAGTGAGTTAAAAGACATCTCTGAAGACTTAGAAAAACTAAATGATCCTATCATCGATGAGTTTATCAATAATGAGAAGGAATTCTCTGCTCAGGCAATCAAAAACCTGATGCATATCTAGGAAACTTCTTGTAAGAATGTATTCTTATGTTGAAGGATAAATAGGGTATTGATGTGATTTCAACTTTGTTGTAGTAAAAGGTTCGTTGAGACTTGTGAAGATTCGAGGTTTTAAATTTAATAAAAATATACAATAATATTACAATTGGTGCAAGAGATACTGGGACTAAGGATTTAGCCAATCTTCATAACATAAGGTTCACTTATTTATTCTCAACAATTTTAGCTCAAGAAATATAAACATGGACTCTATTTTTGCCAAGG
>JAJJMB010012161.1:4178347-4312000 GCA_023531105.1 Papaver atlanticum
GTTTTCCCGCCAAAATTCATTTTTTGAATTTGAGAAGAAGATGTCCTCCCCCTAATCCTGCACGGGTGTCCCTTTAGCACTTGTCTTATGGGGTGCAAATAGTAATTTTTGGGCGTAGATTGTAATTTTTCCGGGGTTCCTCCGACACATTTTTGGGGTGCTTCCGGTGCATTTCTGGGGTGCCTTTAGTACTCTATCCTGGGGTGTAAAACACCACTTTTCGAGCCAATTTTGCCGCAAGAGCTTATTCCCTAGAAAGACTTAAAACAACTTTATTAGAAATAAAATGAGTCCTAGATAATGTAGTTATGGGTGAAAATGCGTCACACTTACGTGCTTATCAGGTTTGGAATAGCAAAAATTGTGATTACACAAGCTATTTCCAATGATTTTCATCTTGCATGTTTTTAGATTTATTTATTTTAATTCTAGAGTTGTTGGAAGATGAACTTGCAGTATGTAATCATTATTGGTTTAATTATTGTAAAAGTCTTATGCAAGATATGTGCCTTTACATTTTCGTGAATCGAGCTGATATTTCATATATGCTCAAAAGTTAAATCTATTATGTTTTTCTTAAAACAAAGAATAGAACAAACTCTTTGAGGAATTTTCTCGCAGTATTGATCTACTCGTGATCACAATTATGTGTTTTTACTGCTCCTTAAGATTCTCTTATGTTGAGTCATATTGAACAAAATTATCTTTTGTCCGTAACTGGCATATAGATTATTGTAAGTCGATTTTCGGATACAAATCCATGTGATTTGTTAATGTCCAACAAAATCCTTTTTTTTATAAGGTAAGGTCACTCATGTTGTTCTCTTGTGAATGACATCAAATGGGGGAGAGTTCTTAAATGAACTTGTGCTTAATTGTTATATCTTTGTGGGGTGTGTGGTTGTGGAATTTGAAAGGGGATGCTTGTATCGTTTTAATTTCCTAGATAAGCGCTAAGTATTTATTACTATGTGATATCATCTTAAAAAGTTGATATGAGGAGTTTCATTTTAACTATGTTATAATGTGGAATCTCAAAAATTCCTTAAGACTTGACATATCTTTTGATTGTATTCATTACGATCCCGCGATTTTCGTACCTTTGTTAATTTTATTGACAAAAAGAGGGAGAATTATTTAGTAGTTTCATACTACATACATATGGTTTACGGATTATTATGTAAGTGGGAGTGAATCAATAATCTATAGGTTTTACCTATTATGCAAAAGATGTAAGTATTGATTAAGGGGAAGAAACATATTACCGTAGTATTACTTCATAGTTGAGATACAATTGAACTTTGGAGAAAGGAATAATACTATGTTTTTGTATAACGATGATTGAGAACATTTGTTTTCTAAAGTTGTTATCGCTATGGAATCGAATCTTCAATAACAACGATGCTGAGTTGAACACGTTCAGAATCATTGCAGCTTGAAATTACGGAGAGTTCAAGGAGTTGAAGATGCCAAGGAAATCAAGACATGTTGGATTCAAGAGGTTATCGAAGATTTATTTTTTATCCATATGTATTAAAAGTTTTGTCACTAAAATTGACAAAGGGGGAGATTGTTAGAGCATTGCTCGGTAGAACTCACAAGTGTTGATATCTCAAGCTTTTTGTCAAATTTAGTTGTCAAAACTATATATTGATTTTTAGTTTACAATTAGTTAAGTCTCGGACTAGGATAGAAATGTAGTTTAGATACAGTGGATCATGGCAGTCATCATTGCGTTCTACCGTTTGAAGGAAAAGATCAACCGAAGCTTTTGGAGAACTTCATCAACAAAAGGTAAGTGAAGACTGAACCACCTATATCTATAGTTATATTCACTTTTTATCATTTGATACGATGTCGCATAACTAATTAGACTGGCTTGCATAGACAAAAATTTCTAGTCGAGAACTAATTAACGAATTTCTCGAAATATAATGACTAAGCTTAATGAACATTTTTTTGATGAATTTCGGTTAAGGACAATTTATTATTCGGAATCAAAATCATTATTCAAGTTTATTATTCGGAAATATCCTGGAACAGTGATATGTGTCATTAATGTTATTCATGAATGTTTCGAATAGATTTAGAGAAATATAGAACTACTATTGATTTGGATACAAGATAATGGTATCAGTTTTACTGGGAAAATTGTTATAAGTCTGAACCCGTATTACATGTATTTGTTTACAGATTAGTGGTAAACATATTCTTATGTATATCATATGAAAATCTGTATGACTCGTGAACCAGATCGGTATGCATACTTGTATGCAAACCTTTTTCGATCTGTGGTTACGGAGCCGGGTTGTTTCCAAACCTGTACGCGAACTGAAACAGTTCTGTGTTCCTGAGCTCGACAACGTTCCCAAACCGATACGCAAACTGTGTTTGTTCTGTGAACTCCGGAACCGGCGACAGTCTTAAGGTTACAAACCGATACGAAAAATTAAAAAGTTATGTGAACTCCGGAACTCGGTTTGGTTAAATGTTTACAAACCGGTACGCGTACTATGACTGAACCGACTCACGGACTACTTTGTATTTGTACTTTGTACACCTACCAATCATGTCGATCATATTTTTAAGTGCGTTTAAATTATTTCTACGAGATAATTAGCATTTTATTCATTCTCTAAAAACACTAGACTTAATTGATCACATGTTTGTGACTCAGAGTTAATGTCTTATGTGTTCATGTAAATGAAGATTAAGCTTTCAAGTTCAAACCGGCTAGTTTCGGCTAACCATGTTTAACATAGTCTTTGTACATGGTTCGGTTATGGTTTATCTAACCAGAGTGTATATCTTGTTTATGTGAATCATATTCAAAGATTCATCTAACGGTGGATATTGTTTGCTTGGTTCCAAAGCTATCTTAGCTTAAACATAAAGCAACCTATGCTTTGAATGTCTATAAAAGGGGAACTTCAAGCAACTGGGATCTTTGAATCCCGACACTACTTTTTGGTGTGTCCTAGTTATATCTAGAGTCGTCCTCTCCAGAAACCCTTTTAGGGTTTAGCGACTACAAAGTCTTCATAGGGATTTGTTAAGCCAGATCTAGTTATCTTTCCTTGATAACTCGAGTATCCTGATATTGATTGTTTATATAGCTTACTCCATCGATCAAGATAGATAGAAATCATCAAATTCCTCTTCGTCTCAAACTTTGTTGATTCCACAGGTTTTATAGTTGTGAGGTGAATAATAATCTAGGATGCACTTTGGGTTGCGTAAGTCCGAATTTTGAGGTTAGCTAGACTTTGTCTATTGCTATCGATTTCCACACCTTTGATCATACTGTTTGATTGTAAAAGGAAATCAATTATATATATAATCTTAATCTGTGGGAGGCAGTTTTGGTTTAAAGTCTTCAATTGAGTTGAAGCAACTCTTAGTTGGTGTGACGTCAGGTAAGGGAATCAATTGCGCGAAGTCCTGTTGGGATTCAAGAGGCGTAAGGAGCGAGATTGTACCTTAATCGGTGGGATACCTTTTAGGGCTCAACTACATTCCAGTCCGAAGTTAATTGGTAGTAGGCTAGTGTCTGTAGCGGCTTAATACAGTTTGGTGTTCAATCTGGACTAGGTCCTAGGGTTTTTCTACATTTGCAGTTTCCTCGTTAACAAAACTTATGATGTCTGTGTTATTTCTTTTTCCGCATTATAATGTTTATCATTATAATAGAAATATCACAGGTTGTGCGTTGATCAATCATAGTAGAGACATCCGACCTAGTTTGTTGGATACGACTTGATTGATACTTGGATATTGGTCTTTGATACCGTCCAAGTTATCTCTTTGTGGTTAGGTTCACGGATTCAATTCTGTAAACGTTCTAATTGCATGAGAGAGAGAGAGATAACTCTAGTATACTATTCCTTGATTGAGTTTATCTCTTGTAGTTGTATTAAGTTTGTCCATACAGATTGCCTAAGAAAAAAGTGGTGGTATATTTTGGTACCCCTACGTTTTCACTTTTCATACACAATATATGTTACAGAAGCAATACATCATGCTCGTAGAGAAATGAAACTCAATGATTACAAGAAGGTTACAAGAGTTTCCACCTGTATTGATGGTAAACCTCGCCAACTTCAAGACTTCTCAATCTACAAGTTCATAATACTGATAGTCATCATCTGGAGTAAATCCACATGACTTATATCAGTCTCTTTCTATATTCTCTTTAGTATTTCATTATCTATTTCTTTATCAATTTTTCGTTAAAGGTTTTATGTCAAAATTGGTCACCGGAGAACTGAAAAAATGACCGGAAACTGGCCGGAAACTACCTCAGGTGACCGGAATCGTCACCCAAACTAACAATTGACTAACAGTCAAACTAACCGTTAGACTAACGGCCAAATTGGTCAACTAACAATTACCATCAGGTCAATAGTCAAAGGGATCAAGTTTGAGCCAATGGTCAAAGTCAACAATCCAAGTGAGTCGAACCTGATTTACACTGAGTCGAATCCGATTTACACTGAGTCGAGTCCGGGTCAATGATTCAACTCAGTCAGATGGCTGAGTCAGGCGAGTTAAGTCAGTCGGATATCTGACTGGCGATGAATGGACTCTGGACTGAGCCATTGACATTATTGCGCTATGATGGCACATCACAAGAAAGTTGCACCAAAATGGTGCAACACAACATGTTAAAACTGAGCCAAAAGTCTCACCCTATTGCAGATTCATTTCAGCTCAGTTCTATACAACATCATCTTCATCTTATCAGTTTTACTAACAATCGCATGAAATCTAACTCCAAAACCATTTCCAATTCAATCTTCTTTACACAGCACCACCATTACCTTAAATTCATGAAGGCCATCTCAAATTCCTCACCGCTAACTTATCTACAACTGTAATCTCAGTTTAACTATCAATTGTAGTAACCTAATCACGTCACCTGCATACATTCAAATTTTAATAACTGGAGCTAATCCATGATTGCCTCAACTCAGTTTAATTCAACACTACTAATAGCAATTCCAAAAACTCAATCCTTGCATCATTCCAACATATACCATTTCCCCAGTATTTTAACACAACCTAAATGACAACTACAACTTCATTTCATACCAAACTCAAATCAATTCCTTCGCCAACAATTCTATAATCTGGAACACTACTACCAATTCAACTTACACTTATCTGCACCACTAATTAATTCAAAACCATATCTTCTACATTTCATACATATTATCCTAATGCTCATCAAAGTTCTATTTCAGGAAATACTACATAATAGACTTAATTCTCTATCAGTTCAGTTATACTCAGCATCTACTATTACCATATTTGCACGTCATATATCAGCTCATTCTCCACACCAACCCAACCCATACATCCACCTCAATTCCACCACATACCCATTCTGTATCAACAAACCCTAATTTGTAATTTTCCAATTTATGCACAAAAACCCCAACTTCTTAATTCACTTTAAAACTCAAAATCCATTGATTATTCTTCATCCTTACTCTCAAAAACGAAAATTTATTAGGTCAATTCATAAATAATTTCACATAACATAACTCAACTGTAGAAACCCTAAAATACTTTAATAGAAGAATTTATATTGAAACTTCTAAACTATGATGTAATTAGTTTCAAACTACTATTTTTACTTCTGAATATGTATGCACATAACGAGAAAACGAATCAATCAACCAAATACCTTTTAGTTCTTGATAGCTTTTTAGTGATTAATATTTATCTCACAACCTAACTCGGAATCTAGTTATCTATCTGGCACTGAGTATTGTCTATTATTTCCCATTTAAAATCTTATGGTGAGCTCTTATACCAACTTGTGATGATGCCCCAAATATTAAACCTGCTTAACTGATAGGTTTATAACTTGATTGAAGCATCAAATCTATAATATCGATCTTACGAATCATAATTGCATAAAGTAAACCAAAACAACCCAAATTTTTCTCTCTCTCTCTCTATATATATATATCGACAGATATAAATATATTAGTGTGTTGTTTTACAAATAAAAAAAGAATACATATATAAAAGATATACAACATCTCTAATTCGATAAAGCTTTAACCTACGAATTCGAATATTCATGTACACCATTTCTTTTGAAAACTGAAACTGAAGAGGAAACAAGTTAGCACATCATCCCAAAGGGGTGCTCAGTGGAAACATATAACTCTCAAGTAATCACTAACATGCTTCATAATCCTAAAAGAATAATTTATAAAAAGACAATAATGAATTACATAATTCAACAATTCATGCATCAAGAATCAAGTGTTACTCTAACCTCACAAAACTCATTGGAGAAGACGACGCAAAATAATCCCAATCTGTACATTCACCTCAAATCCACCATAAACCCATTCTGTATCAAAAAACCTTAATTTTTAATTTTCCAATTTATGTACAAAAAACTAAACTTCTTAATTCACGCTACAAACTCAAAAACCATTGACGATTCTTCATCCTTACTCTCAACAACGAAATACTCATCCTTATTAGGTAAATTCATACACAATTTCACATAACATAAATCAACTCTAGAAACCCTAAAGTAATTTCCAACCATCTCTTCTCTAATTCAAACTCAAAACATCAATCCGAATTTTCTAATTAACCAAACAGAAAAGACGAGGGTACCAAAATACACCATAATCTTTAAATTATCCACCTATAAGTCCTCTTACCGAAAGTGATTGTCTATGGAAAAAGTCGAGACAATACGACAAATCGGTATTCACACTTTGTGTGATCGTCTATGGATACGAGATCGAGACAATACAACAATCAAAGTGTGATTACTTGATAATAGGTTCGGATTTAACCCAACTCTATAGGATCACTATCAAGTAATACGGAGTTAACGTTTGTGTAATTTACTTTAAATTATAATAACAACAATTATAATTTCAATAAGCAACTAAACCTAGTTCACTTAGTTTCTTCAGTATTCCTGCGCTTCCGACATTCAATAAGTGCACGCACTAGAACAATTCCTTTGGATCGTATTCCAAACAGTAAAGGCTCAAGTCATATGCAAAGGCTCTTCCATTTAAACTAATAAACTCCTTTGCCTGGTTAGATCAATCTATCTAACAACTACCGAAGTAGCAGAGTTTAGATTTGCAATCAATCAATATAGAATCCAATAAGAAACTATAAAGTGATGTCGATCTTACGCAACTAATCAATCAAATAAATCCGATTCTAGTTGTATCCCAGCCGATCAAGGTTTTTGCTACACAAAGATATGAGAAACCAATAAGAAATCTTCATTGTCTTCAAATCTTCTTTAATCTTCAATTAAACCTGCACAACACCACTTGAATCTCTTGTGATCAATCACGCATAGAACAGAGTATGTTAACAATGGATTATCAGAAGATGTCTTTAGATCTACTTACAGTTCTAAAGATCCCGTCGACACTTCGATCTAGTTTGAGTGAATCTTATATCAGAAGAGAAGATTCCCAAGAATAAACAAACTAGGTGCAATCAAAGTTCAACAACCGTTAGTCAATCAAATCAATCTAAAACTAATAAACTGCAATTATCTAGTTTCCCACCAATGGTACTCGTAGAGCTTCTTGATCCCACAGAAGTCTTTAAACGAGCGGTCGTAAGAGATTTCGCCTAATTAGGGTACTTTACTCTCCGAATAGACGGCTCCACTATAAACAACAAAAAGATGAAGTTTGCCTGGCTCTTAGGATAGTTTGCTCGAAATGCAAACTTGGGTATTTATAGACCTAGGATGTTTGGACACCAAGGAATTTTCAAAACCGAATATTCTCAAGATATGCAATAAATGCCCAAATCGGTTTTCATAATTCCTGGAAATGCTTTGTCCAATATTTTACGAAATCTCTCAATAGAAAATCTCCAATTAGTAAATGCACATTACCAATTTTTACTCCCTCCGTTTCTAAGAAATAGGCTTGTTTCCTTATTTGGATATATCAAAAAAATAGGCTTGTTTCCATATATGGAAAATCAAATGTTATGATTTTACTAGTATACCCATAGAGGGGACCACTTCTCTCTCTTAATACAAAAAGGGGACCACTTCTTTCTCTCCTTTCTCTAATATTAAATGAGTGGGGACCAAAGGATAGATTAGGAAAAAACATGAAAAAATGGCTATAATGATTAGTTTTCTTAATTTTTTGTGAAAACCAAACAAGCCTATTTTTTAGAAACGGATGGAGTATTCTCTAGAGATATGCATTTAATTGCTGGTAATTAAAGCATATAAAACTAACAACCTTAATTAAAAGATTCTTAATTTATTTCGACCCGGGATCTCCTTGAGCAATTAAGGAATATCTTTGAACAATAAAAGATAAGAGTTAATGTTCGTGTTCACAGTATGTTGACATCTTTTCTTTGTAAATCCTCTTTCATATTTACAATCTTGGAATCGATTATACCACACTTCCAAACAAGTTTAGAATTGGTTCATCTGTATTCCAAGACAACTATGTGATTGATAAAATATCAAAACACAATCATGGGTTCAATCGGTTCTACCAATCACTAGGATCGGTTCTACCTCAATATGGATTACTTGTGATCGAACACACAAGTTACCAGGACCGGTTATATCAGTTACCATGATCGGTTACGTCAATTACAAGGACCAGTTACCATATACTCATGGTATTGCTTGTGATCGGTCACACCAGTTACCAGGATCGGTTACACAATTCCCAGGACCGGTTACATCAATTACAAGGATCGATTACACAACTCTTTTGTGATCGGTCACACTAATTACTAGGATCAGTCACGCCAATTACAAATATCGATCATACCATCTCAGGTGATTACTTAGGATCGGTTACACTAATTAATAAAAACCAGTCATACCAAATCATAAGTCAGGCACTTTGATTAGTTATACAAAGATACATAACAAGTTATGATCGGTTCTACTAACTCACACATATTGGTAATCCAAAGATATTTAATGAATAACAATACCCATAAGCCTAGCGATATCCCTTTCGATTCATAAACCAAGTTCATGAATGTAATTCCTTTAAACAAATGTAAACATTGTTTCCTAGGATGAAATCTTCACCTTTACCCATTCACATAATCACAATAGCATTCATACGATTATGTCGATGTCATATATACGAAGTTCAAAGGATAAGCGTTATACTTCGTATCTTAATTCCTTAACACTATGATCATGTGATCATGTCTCACTACTAGGGTATAATCATTCACAGCTTCGCAGTTATGTTTTCAATATAGCACGACTTGAAAGATACGTTAGGAATGAAACAGTTCAAGTCAATATTACTAACCTCAAGAGGAAGGATGATGTCATCGTTGTATCTTGTTACTTCTTCACATTCTTCAGGTCTTCGAGTAATACTTGTATGTCTCATAATCCTAGACTTTCTAGTCTAACCTATACGAAGTTGTCTCTAGTACATAATCAAGCGACTCTTAGATGAGTTATGATTCACTAAAATATGACAACCAAACTTGACATACCAACGCTTGGTGGGTTCAACCGAGCTATGCTCTAACAATCTCCCCCTTTGTCAATTTTAGTGACAAACTCTTAATACATATGGATAAACAAATTACAAGAATTCATTAAACATGCGCTTGATTCCAAGTTTCAACAGCACAATAACCTGTATATATTCAATTAATAAATGCCTTTGTTGACATTTTAATAACAAAGCTTATACTCCCCCTAAAGGTAAGATAGGTAGATTTTCAATCCGAACATCTTTGTTATTTGTCTTTTGTAGTCCAAATAACTACAATAGCAATATGATATGTTGCTCCCCCTTAGTCAATGCTTTACTCTTTCGTTAGATATAATGTTTAAGCACAATTGTCCTTTCCTTAGTGATTACAAATCACTTGTTTACTCCATATATTTCTCTCCCTTTTTTTCACAAAATGACAAAGGTTCGAGCAAATAAAGGTCAAACCGAAAGGATCTTACAAATCTAAAAGACTTGTACAACCTATAAGAGTTAAGCACGAAGGTTTCACATACCACTTTTGATAACCGATAACAAAACCGAAACTACAAGTAATTTGGTTTTAATATGTTATCAAGGAAACAATTGCCCGAAGAAAATTTCCCTAATAGTTTAACAAATTGACTAAGAAACTTCGTTCCCTTGCTAAACCGATTGTACACATACAATCGCTTATTTCGATAAGACCAAAATAAAGATCAGAATTAACTTTATTTTTCTCATCAGGTTCTAATTATTCAGACAATAACTTAGACCTTTCACTTTACACAAGACAATTACTAGGTTAGTTAACTAGTATTTCTTGTCAAGGCTTTCGATTAGACTTGAATAACCGAATCCTTCAATTTGATAAGTCTAATTAAGATCAGAATTAACTTAGTTTCTCTTATCTGAAATTGAATTGGGCTAAACAAATGATCCCGTATTTCGTTAAGCCATAAACAATACATACAAACCAAATAAATTGACTTGCACAATTATTTCTCTTAACCGGAAGCAATTGAAACAAACATGGACATTATGGCGCCGCAATTGCACCGAAATTTCGTTAAGCAAAAACACTTGATATCAAATAATAAAAAAGATACCAAACAATAAGCCAAATAAATTGACACAATTTTTCTTAACCGGAAACAATTGAATCACACACACACACACATCCATATACACATAATGGAATATACATCAATTATACCAAAATTTTGTTAAGCAAAAGCAAAATATATGCAATATAAGCAGGCTTTTCTTAAACAGGAAAAAGATTAACTAACAAATTCGTTACCTCAGATTCCGCATCCTCTTTTCCCCAGAAAGATATATCATTAAGCACAAGTTCAAGTTAGAACTCTCCCCCAGTATGTTGTCATCTTCTCGCAAGAACAAAAGAACAACAACAAGAGAAACCTTTACCAGAGAAAGGTTGAAACGGTTTTAACTAATGCGTGCCAATAACAAAAGCTGAAAACCTGAAACACATATGTTTATGCTAAACACAACTCATATAAACACAAATTGATTCAACACATTGTGACTTTTTACATATGAGTCTCAATCGGAACACCTTATGATTCTTTGATAAAGCCTACCAACTTGGGCTAGAACTTAATCCCGCTAAATCAAAAAGTCACACAAACCATAAGGGTTCACATCATATGAGATCGAATATTAAGGTTATGAAAACCGAAATCAGACATCCCATAAACACATAGCAATAATATAGACATTCAAGCACATGCTATGTAATCTGAAACCTGTTTTTAACTTTATTTTCTGGATAAAAGATTATACAAAGATTTTGGTTGGTAACCTAGCAACAAGCTGGGCTCCAACTCCCTTTTGAATAGCAATGGCTAATCTATGAAAAATGAAACTACCCAAGCCGCTACTAGCATCATTGCTAACAAGACAATTCTTCAGACGCTTGAAAAAACCCAGAGTATCTTCGCCGAGTTCCCCTAAAGCGGAGAAAGGTAGGACACCAAGACCAAAACCATGTGAAACACACTTGTCAAAATATTTAGTACGTTTTCGTGAAATCGCACTAAAGATAGCTTTTCCTGGGACAAAAGAGCGGACACCATCACCAGTGAATGGCGAGACACCTGTGATATCCATGCAAACATCTTGTCCATTATCCCAATTAAGAAAAAGGATATCGGAAGGCTTTAAATTTCTATCATCATCTGTCAGAAAACCAAGAGAAACTTCCTTGCGCGCAGGTACACCAGCTTTGTAACAAATGCCGGCAATAACATCACGAACAAGATCATGTCGAAACTTATATCCAACATCTTTAGCACAGTGAAGCGCGTGATCCCCAAAGATATCCATAGATTTGTTATAACTTGGGCATAGACTATTCTCAACAAACAGAGGGATACCAAGGCGATAGCAAAGTACAACTCTGAATTGTCTTGGTCCGAGGCACTGATTAAGCCCACTAATGGGTACAACTAGTAAATAATCTTGTGCATGCTTGACACGATTGCACTGCCATAAGATGGAATCTCTTACAGACATAGAAAATTGGTCTGGGATTTGTTTTTTAACTACATCAAAATAAGTGACTGTCAGGGAGTGCATGGAAGGGGGGAAGTATCACCGACACAGTAAGTAGAAGGTAAACCACATTCCTGGATAAAAGTATGAAGATCAAACTGATAAGAAGAGCCTTTGTCCGTTGAGAATAAATTACCAAGGATCACCTTTTGCACCGAAGCAGTCTGGCTCTGAGAAGCGAGATAACAGTAGGTACGGGTGTCAGCCATGGTATAAATGCCAAGTCCACCATCTTTGATAGGCAAGGTAGCTAATCTCTATTGTAAAGAACCAAAACCCGCACTATCCCCAGTAATTAGGAGTCTCAAATACTGATGCAACTGGTCATCAAAAAGATCATTGGCGGGTTGTAGGGCTGCAGGATTGGTAGTTCGCATTGCAAAGTATAATCTAGACACACCAGTGCAATTGCGAAGTAATAGCATATCGCTTTGAGGATCCTTAGGTTTTTTTGATTGCATTCATTAGTTGAACAGTCTTGTGCACCCTGCTCAACATCATATCGCTAATAAAGTCCAAATCCAAACTCACCGGTCCACCCAAAAGTTTAACACCATTAGAAGGTCTACCAATATCCGAGGGGAAAACACCATCAGCTGTACTTCTGGGATCAAAAGAAGGCCAAAATACTTCCATTCTCTTTATATTGAGATGTAAACCCCTGCTTGGTCCTTCCGTTTCTATTATGCTCAAGGACTTAGCTACCTCCAGTGTATCACCAATAAATGTACCATCATCAAGGTACCAAGCATGCAAATCGAGTTTGCAACGAGAAGCAATAATCTTTACCAAGGGGTGAAGTGTCAGCGCAAACAGCAAGGGACTGAGAGGGTCACCTTATTGGACACCGAGTGCAGAAGACAAAATATATTGGCCATAATAAAGTTTGGCCGGTCGTAAGTAGCAAAATTCTACCCAGCGAGAAATACCTGGACAGTGAAGACGAACTTCCTTGATGAGCTGAGATCTGCTAACCATGTTGAACGCAATAGCAAAGTCAATGAGCAGCATTGACATTTTGTCTGAATGACCTTTTATCTCCAGTAAGCGATTTACAACATGTAAAATACTTTCTCCACTCGCAGGTACACCAACTCCGAATTGGTAATAACCTAAATAAGAGGTCATGTCCTTTCTGACAGAGAAAGCAGCCAATTTGGAAACCAATCTGCGCCAAACCGTACCAACTGCAATGGGCCTAAGACCACCCCTGGGTTTAAGCAACGGTGTCAAGGGTGCACTAGCAATGAACTCGCTTAAATCCACGGGGCATTTTCTAGCCAACCAAAGGTTGACAACCCCAGAAATCGACGAAAGTAAGTCTTCTGCCACGGCTGCCGCTTCTCCAATCAACACATCAACTAAATGTTGCGCATGTAAGCCATCACGGCCGCACGATGTTCCTTTTGGGAAGCTTTTAATAGCTCCCAAAACTGCCTTGGAATCCACCGTGATCGAATCAGCTATGACATCATCCACGGGAATCTCAGGAAGAGGTGCAGGTGGATATTTATCAAGCAGTTCGGAGTACGTCTTCTCATTACAAGGAGCAACCCCAGATGAAGATAATACTCGGATTGCTGCAGCAAAATGGACAGAGTTCATCTTCCTCCGACAGGCTGTGATATTGTCCGTACTCTGCTTCTTCACATCTGCCTTTTTAGACCTCAAACGAACAGGATGTTGAAGCAATTTATTCACCAAGACGAAACAACCATTCGGATCCTTCCAAACTGAGAGAGCCTGATTAATTGCTGCTACTTGTAAACGCTTTCTATTACATGGTTTCGCTTCAGTTGAGCACCTCGGTTGGAACAGGGTCAGAGTACAAATGGGGAGAAGTATGAGCTGCAACCATCCTGACAGATTGGATGGATTCACTATAACTATGTCAAGGCAGGCCTTCAGAGTCCTCGAGAAGGCAAGCCTGCACTTATGGGGTATACAAGTGACCGTTGTAATCTTTCTTTGGAACACGGCATTCAGCAACTCAGTAGAAAGGACCCCTACAGCGTCACCACCATCCTCCGTAGAAGCAACACAAACTGCTTCACTTGTAACCAAACACTCAGCATGTATCTCGTCGGGTTTAGCTAAACCATGAATGAGAAATTCCGCACCTGCGCCATTGAAGGGTCCTGCAATGACATCTCCATGCACAACTCCATCACCACCCTTGCACGGTTTATTCCAAGCATGTAGATACATGCACCTACATCAAAACCACATCCATAAACTACAGAGGACCTTCTCCTAAGCAAGGTAAATATTCAAATTATTGGCAATAAAATCCCTGCAGGTGGTTCTGTTAGCTTCCTATGATAGATGCATGTCATGAAGATGTTTCAGAAAGGAACCCTTGGTGTAATACCCGTTGTTTTTGGTTCGGATTATATAACCTAATTGTGGCCCATTCGGTATAAGATATATATTAAAACCCAATATATATTTAATTAAGTAGTTAGTTAGCCCATATAATAACTATTAAGTGTATCATTTTAAAATAATGCTTAGGCTTTTTGAACTTGGAAAATGCAAGAAACTTAAAAGAAAAATTATAAAAGTAGAATTTATTAACATTAAAACCTTAACTAATTATGAAGTTGTGCATGTTAGAAAGGGTATTAAATATATGAAATTGCATTATATCATTTTGGTATGGAAAACGTAAACTAAATTAGAGAGCCAAAAACGTTTCACTTTTATATATACAATTTATAATGGAAACTAAATGCTAATTAAAGGTTGACATTTAAAATAAGTTCTTATAATTTTAATTTTAATGCATATACTTATGGACTAGTGGAATAGAAATCCGTCAAAAATGCATGTAGTCTAATTAAGATTATTTTTATACATTTAACAAAAAAAAAATGCATGGAGTCTAATGCTTGAGTAATTAATAATTATTTTGACATATTAATTAATTTACATGGAATGGAAATTGAGAAGTCTTTCAATTCCTTCACGTTGTGTGCCAGAAGCTTCTTATTGGAGATTTAAATATATGCATGGACTTAAAAAGATAATTAATTTTTATTAATGGCATTAAAAAGGGTAATAATAAACTTTTGACATATATGTGTATAAATACACCTTTTTGAGGCTAATAGATTTTAGACTCTTATTTCCTTCTATGTTGCTCTTAGGATTTTAGATAAATATATATATACAAGAAGAGTAGAAGAAATATGGTTTTTGTGGAATGAATTCATTGGAGTTTAACTATGAGATGATAAACAATTATCAAGGTATGTTTACTAACTCATTTTCTACTAATATCCATTGTGATTTCTTTGATTGAAAATGATCTATTCTTCTTTTATTGTATTTTGAATTGTATAATTGTTGTTTTGATAATGTGCATGACATTTAAATTGTAATGAAAAGACTTTTAATGAAATTGTAAAAATGAATTATACAAGAATGAGTTCATGTTTTTCCATTAGATGGAACTTCGTTTCATGCTAACGGCGGGTAATGATCCCCGTGATTTAAATGGGTAATGATCCCCAGTAGGAACTTGTGTTTCCTGACCATCAATGTCGGTTGTTCGTGCCGGATAACGAAAATAAAACGGTTAATGATCCCTGAGAGCAAATGGGTATGATTCCCATAGGAACTTTTGTTCCTGACCATTGATGTAGGCTGTCCGTGCCGAGAAACGATAGGTGGGTGTACGAACCAAGGACATTCGTACCGCGAACTCATGAACTAAAATAAAATAAAATGAATAATTATTCAGAATTAATTTGGGTGTTTTGAAGTTATAAACAAAATCGTTGAATGCATTTCTTGTTTAATTTGTTGAGATGTTTGTATATTTTTAGAGGATGAGAAAGTATGCCTATTGAGCCTTCAACTCACCCCAATTGACATTTTTTTGCAGATATATGGATTGTGGAAGCGAAATTTAAGTAGTTAGATATCTTGTTGATTGTGTTGTATTTCTTTTATTTGTTTGAAGTGTAATTTGATTTTAATATTTGTTGAGAATGTTGTTAGTCGATTTATATAAATAATTAAATTCATGTATAAGAACAATTCTTTATGTTTAGTGAAATAATTATATAAAAATAAAAAAATTAAGTCTCTTTCCGACCCCGTAACGCTTCGAGTTCGGATCTCCATATGGGTTTGACCCTGGTCCGGTACTCGGGGTGTTACACTTGGCATACCCTCTGCTATGAACCCCATCACGGAAACCATTAATGTTCTTGAAAGGACAATGGCATAAGCCATCATCTGAAGCAGCATCTTCCGTAGAGGTAGAAGAAGAAGAGCTCTAGGGTACCTGGGAGGGGGGTTACAGGCAGCAAAGTGCGGGAAGAAGCCCTAGTAAGCCTAGACATGAAGACTGCGTACAAACCCTAAAAGGAAAAACTGGAACCATAAAAAACAAAAAGCGGAAAACTGAAGATTTAAAAATGAAATCACAACTAAAAGATCGTGGCAATGGAAACAGATTGAAAACAAAACCAAACGAAAAACAGGTAGAAATCATGTTGAATCCGTGATTGAAACTTGCCTTCAATCACCGGACAAAAATGCCAGAGAGACATGAAGAAAGAGAAAATTATTATAACTGTTTCTCGTTTTAAAACTATATCTCCCGAAAATTTAATCAGCTCGTATCATCTGAAACTATCACAAGAAAAATTATAAAATAATAATTTTATTCATAAATAATTGATAGTTTTATTCAAAAATAGACCTTATGCAATAATCGAAATAAATCAAAAAATGATGTCTATTTTTCTTGGATTAAGTATTACATCATATAACTTAATCCCTAGTGGTGCTCTTATTGTTCACTTAGGTCTCTTCGGTGTTCAAACTCTTGAAGCATGTCTCGAGAGACTTGTCTGCAACCACTTCCTGTTTTTCAAGCTTTTCAACTTGAACCTTCATGTCTGCAAGATCATCTTTTGTTTACTCAATCCTATCCTTGAGCCAATCTTGATGTCGAACCGTCAATATGAGATTGGTTCTTTGTTCTTCAAAACCGTGGATATAGTCAATCATACTATCAGAAGGTATCCACTTGGGTTTTGTTGGATCTTGAAGGTTATAAGACAACAGACATGACTCATCTTGAGATCCAGTAGAACTATCAGAATCATAATCAGACATGATTTTCGATATGATTTTCTTCTTCCTTTCTGTATTGATTCCTTGACAATCCTTAACCTTTTGAGCTTCCTCCTTATTGACCTTTGTAAAACTGCGAGTTATTGGAGGCATGCTCAGGGATTTAAATAAGAATTAATCAGGGTTTCTCAATACAAGCAAGAGATAGTTCATCTTAAGAAGAGACAATTTTCCGACCGAAAATATTTAGGAATTTCCGAAAATATACATAGAATATATTTTGTTTCCTATGTCCGAATTTATCATGCTGGAAGGTTTATTAAAATTCGAAAATTTCAAATAAAACCTAATTTTTGGAAGATCATGATAAACATGAACAATTTTTAGACAAAAATGGATTCGTAGTTATCCAGAGATTGTCACAGATTTTTCTTCTGATACAAAACACAAACGAAAATTGTGCCCTTGTTTTTTGTGCTTTCTCATCCCAAAAAGAGCACTAACTAGAATGAAAATACACAATCTCCATACAACTAGGTTTTATCGGAGTAAGCCTTTTCTTGCTTATAGTGAGTATCAGAAACATAGTTCATGTTCCTTTTTGGAAATTTCTGCCCAAAGTATTTTCTCCCAAGAAGATGATCCTTCCTTGATCTAAAGGTATGATCATGTAGAGAAGCAGTACTGATGTGAGAATTTTCAGAGATAGATAAATCTCTCTTAATTCTGTCAATGAGATTTTTATAAGATTTTCTCATTCTAAGGATTTCCTTATGATGTTCATCAGTATGATTATCTGAAACAATTATCGGAAATTCCTGATTGTTTCCTTTGGCAGAGATTCTCTCTTTCCCTTTCTTCTGGAATCGTTCTTCATGTAAACAGGCACTGTTTCGACATGAGTGAGGAGGAACCTTTTTCCAGAAGTGATTATCAACTCTTACTTCAGATTCTTTTGAGTTGATCTTATCAATTTGGGATATATTTTGTCTTCCTACTGAGGAATGATCTTTTAGTTTTTAAGACAAGAAACATCTTTCAATACTTTTACCACAGTATTTTGAAGAAGTATAAGTTTCATGTCAAGTGACTGAAAGTTGTATTCCTTAAGATCTTTTTCACGGAATCGGTTCAAAGCTTCCTTTGGACAAGATTTCGTTTGATCATCAGTAGTTGTAGAAGATGCTTTCTCATTCTCTTCTGACTTGATGTAGTTAGGTAGACTACCATCATCATGATCCATTTCAGATGTGATCAAATGGGTTTTGTTATCACAATCTCTAAAAGTCGAACAAGGACTTTTGGTTTCTTCATTAGAAGAAATTATAACAGAATCATTAGTCAGAGTCATAGGATGAGTCTCTTGATCTTGAGTAAGAGATTTACCAAGAGCTTCTAATTTGACAGTGAGATCCATATTCTCTTTGGCTAGAATATATAGTTGAATGTCTTTTTCCCTGATCTCATGCTTAAGAAGATTAGATTCTGTCTTTAATATTAACATCCGTGTAGACAGAGATCTTATTGGTTTTAGGAGTTTTACCAACTCTTTATCAGTATCTTCTCTTCCATCAGAGATAGACTCAGATGTTTTCGTAACTCCTGGATCATGATTCAACGAAGTAATAACATCTTAAACATTTGAGTATTCATACTCTTGCAAAACGTTAACTGAATAAGACATAGATTCAATTCTTATAGGTTGGATCGCACCAAACACAGATTGTTAGATCTTTTCGTGTTTTCCTGCTCTGATTAGGCCTTTCAATGGAAGAATATCCGTCGGATATTAAGGAATCCGATATCCGACAGGTTAAGCACTATCGGATATTCGATATCCGATAATATCCTATAGGATATCAAAATCAGATATCGATTCCGATATGTTAAGCTATCGGATATGGGATAAATATCCGACAATATCCGGTTATGACAAAAAAGATGTTAAAAACCCTTTAGAACATGTTCATAATTGAAATTTAAGTTCAATTTCTCAAACATTTCATATCGGATATCGAACATTTTTATCGGATATCGGATATTAGGGTAAATCACAAATATGGTTAGAGTAAATAACAAATAAATCCATGTTCTATCGGATATCGGATATTAACAATTCAGATGGAGCCTAATCCGATTCCGATACATTAAGGAAGAAATATCCGATAGAATATCCGAACCGATATCCGATAAAACGGATAATATCCTATAAGATCTCGAATACTCGGAAACGGATTCCGGATATCGGACATATATTGACAGGCCTAGCTCTGATACCAAATGAAAAGACGAGGGTACCCAAATACACCACAATCTTTAAATTATCCACCTATAAGTCCTCTTACCGAAAGTGATTGTCTATGGACAAAGTCGAGACAATACGACAAATCGGTATTCACACTTTGTTTGATCATCTATGGATACGAGATCGAGACAATACAAGAATCAAAGTGTCCGGACTTAACCAAACTCTATAGGATCACTATCAAGTAATACAGAGTTAACGTTTGTGTATTTTACTTTTAATTATAATAAATAATTATAATTGCGGAAATTGGAAAAGTAAAAGACACAGCAAGATTTTGTTAATGAGGAAACCGCAAATGCATAAAAACCCCGGGACCAAGTCCAGAATTGAATACTCTCAGAATTAAGCTGCTATACAAAATCTAAACCTACTTCGTATAGTTGAGACCAAGCAACTAAACCTAGTTCACTTATTTTCTTCGGTATCCCTGCGCTTCCGACATCAATAAGTGCACACACTAGAATAATTCCTTTGGATCGTATTCCAAACAGTAAAGGAACAACAAATCTGTTTGGTAACAACTCTCTTGATTCTTTCAGATGAAGATATATCAAGTCATATGCAAAGGCTCTTCCGTTTAAACTAATAAACTCCTTTGCCTGGTTAGATCAATCTATTTGCAATCAATCAATATAGAATCCAACAACAAACTATAAAGCGATGCCGATCTTACGCAACTAATCAATAGAATAAATATGATTCTAGTTGGATCCCAGCCGATCAAGGTTTGTGCTACACAAAGATGTGAGAAACCAATAAGAAATCTTCTCTGTGTTCAAATCTTCTTTAATCTTCAATTAAACCTGCACAACACCACTTGAATCCCTTGTGATCAATCACGCACAGAACGTAGTCTGTTAACAATGGATTATCACAAGATGTCTTTAGATCTACAAACAGGTCTAAAGATCCCGTCGACACTTCGATCTAGTTTGAGTGAATTTTATATCAGAAGAGAAGATTCTCAAGAATAAATAAACCAGGTGCAATCTAAAAATGTGGGGGTACAACAACCTCACCCAATAATTCGCTTAGCAATCTGCATGGACCAACTCCAATATACTTTTAAGAGAATCAACTAGAAAGTCAGACTCAATCTTAATAAAAAAGTATATCAAAGAGTTATATCTAAATTTGTCGATTCAATCCTTACTCAAGCAAATAGAAATCTGTGAGTCTAATTGAATACAAGAGAAATTAACCTGAACGGTACCAAAGACCAATGTTCAAGTATCAATCAATTTCAATCAACAACCAAAGGTCGGATTTCCCAATTGATTGATTCAACGCACAACCTGTGATATTTCAATTATATAACAAAATATAATGCGGAAAATAAATAACACAGACACCAGAAGTTTTGTTAACGAGGAAACCGCAAATGCAGAAAAACCCCGGGACCTAGTCCAGATTGAACACACACTGTATTAAGCCGCTACAGACACTAGCCTACTACAAACTAACTTCGGTCTGGACTGTAGTTGAACCCTAATCAATCTCACACTGATCCAAGGTACAGTTGCGCTCCTTACGTCTCTGATCCCAGCAGGATCCACGCACTTGATTCCCTTAGCTGATCTCACCCACAACTAAGAGTTGCTACGACCCAAAATCGAAGACTTTAATAAACAAATCTGTCTCACACAGAAAAGTCTACAAGAATAGATAAATCTGTCTCCCACAGAAATACCTACAAGTTCTGTTCCGTCTTTTGATAAATCAAGGTGAACAGGAACCAATTGATAACCCGGACTTATATTCCCGAAGAACAGCCTAGAATTATCAATCACCTCACAATAATCTAAATCGTATGATGGCGAAACTACATATTGTGCAATCACAAACGATGAGATGAAGATGTTTGTGATTACTTTTATCTTGCCTATCGGAGAAATTAATCTCGAGTCAATTATTTCAATTGTACTCAATACGATAGAATCGGGCAAGATCAGATCACGCAACTACAAATAAAATAGTTGGGTCTGGTTTCACAATCCCAATGAAGTCTTCAAGTCGTTAACCTACAGGGTCTCGGTAGAAACCTAAGGTTAAAGGAAAATCGACTCTAACTTATACAACTAGTATCACACAGGAGGTGTGGGGATTACCTTTACCAGTTGCTAGAGTTCTCCTTTATATAGTCTCAAAATCAGGGTTTGCAATCTAAGTTACCTTGGTAACAAAGCATTCAATATTCACCGTTAGATGAAAACCTGATTAGATTCAAGCTAATATCTTTCAACCGTTAGATCGAACTTATCTTGTTATACACAAATGAACTATATGTCATTTAGGTTTGTGTAACCGTACCTAAACGTGTACAAGTCGTAGGTTCAACGGTAGTTAACCAAATGGTTAGCCATATGAGCACTTTCATATCAACCTTATTCATCTTCACCATAACTAGTTCAAATGACTCAAATGAACTAGTTCAAGAGTTGTTCAATTGTTTTGATCTCATAGAAGTATACAAGACACAATCGAAGCAAAATTGGTTTTGATTCACTCGAATCGATTCATGAACTTTATAGCCACGGTTTGCAAATATGCATTCCTTAGTTTATATAAATTTAAGTTCATGAATAAACCAATCTTAGAAAGTAACACACTTAAGTATGCGTACTTAAGTAACCGTTTTTTAGTTTGATTTTGTTTTCAAACTCAGCAGAAATTCACGGACGTGAACTTTCCGCCAGTATGCGTACGGGTACGCGTACTTAGGTAACCAAATTGAGTTGGTTTTGAATTCCAAACTCAGCAGAAATTCACGGACGTGAACTTCCGCCAGTATGCGTACGGGTACGCATACTTACCCAGTCTCCATCAACCATTTTGTATACACACAAGTATGCATACATTTGGTTCTCGGTTTTGGACTTATACACTAATGTGCGAACACACTATATATGCTTATATCCAAAGATGGTTACATATTCTAAACTCTTTATTTCAATCATTGAAACATTCTTAGAGGATGTTAAATAGAGGTTATTCACACACTATTTTTCATCAAAGTAATTTTCAAGATATTGAAATAATCAACATGACTTTCGTCAAGAGGAAAGATGAACTTGGCCAAAGCGAAAGCTTACCAACACATATTTTGAGAGCAAGATAAACTCGACTTGAAATAGCAAATGTGTATAATCGAAGTCTATATAGTAATACGACTTTTGTCTCAAGATAAGAGATAGAGTAGATAGACTTTTTGAGTGATAGATAAGTTCAAGTCTCCACATACCTTTTAGTCGATGAAGTTCCACCAGTTCCTTGAGTAGTTCTTCGTCATTGTATGATGAACGCCGTGGAGTCTATAGCTCAACTACACTTTTTTATCCTAGTCCGAGACTTAGCTATAACTATACTAGAAATCAAGACTTATAGTTTTGGAAACTAAACTTGACAATAAGCTTGAGATAGCAACGCTTGCGAGTTCGACCGAGCAGTGCTTTAACAATTTCCCCCTTTTTCAATTTTAGTGACAAAACTATCAATACATATGGATTACAAAAAATAAACTTTGCAGCTTCTCTTCCACATGCTTGATCTCCTTGGTTCTTCAACATTACTCGAAATCTTCGTCACTTCCAAGTACTCCAATGATTCAAAAGGTTGTAAGTTTAGCATCATCGTTGTTGAAAATCCGTATCCATAACAATGAGAAAACAAAAGCTCTCAATCATTGTTACACAGTGTCATAGTATTATTACACAGCATCAAAGTTCAATTGTATCACAACTTTGACAACAATACTATGGTGATATGTATCACTCCCCCTTAGTCAATACTCCATCTCACATGGAAACCACTCCCCCTTACATAATGATCCGAAAACCATATGTATTTGTAGTGTGAACTACACATTAATTCTCCCCCTTTTTGTCAATAAAATTGGCAAAGGTACGAAAACTAGTGGGATCCTAATGAAAATTTCCATAGAGACATTTCATGACCAAAAGAAAGCACATATCAACTTTTTAGATGCAATCATATAGCCGAAACTAAATGCATTTATCAAGGAGTTTATAAAGATACAAGATAACCCCTATAATATTCCACGGCCGTACTCCCCACAAAGATTTGGCAATAAAGCACAAGTTCAAATAAGAACTCTCCCCTATATAATGTCATTCCCGAAAGAACAACAAGAGCGGCCTTACTTTCACAAGAAAATAAGGATTTCTTTGGACAACAATAAATCATAAAAGAATATGAAATTGTATCCAAAATACTCAATTGAATTAACCACAAGAGAACCCATGATTAATTCAACCGGAATACTCAACTAAACTAACCATAAGAGAACCCATGATTAATCTAATTGGAAATGCTCAAAATAAGAGGAATTACGGAGCCACACAGTATATACATAAAAGATATGGATCAGGGAAGATCAATAGTGCGGAATAGACAAAGATTCAATCTATCTTCCATCACTATTTGCACAATGACATAAAATAGACATAATCTTTGTAAACAAAAGCTCATCCTTTCTTCCATCAATATTTGCATAATGACATAAAAGGCTTAACTTTTGTTCTTGTCAAAAGTTCATTCATTCTTTTATCAATACTTGCATATCGACGTACGAAAGACTTAACTTTTGACAACGTATGGGACAATCATAGTTCGCGGACACAAACACACATATCCCATAATATATTGCAATATATAAAACCATAAAGATTAATACTGCAAAAATCATATTCCAAAAAAAAATAATTTAGAATTTAAACCAATAAATCTAAAAACATTGAAGATGAAAACGTTGGACATAGCTATGTGTAATCACAATAATGGCTATTCCAAACTCTAGTTATTCTTCTTAAAAACACAAGAATAAAATTCTCATAAGAAGATTTACTAGACATTGTTGAGCTTTCTCAGAGCATCTACTGAGAATTCCTTCTCATTATTGAAAAACCCATTGATTATGGGATCGTTCAATTCCTCTAAATCTTCAGAAATATCAGTTAACTCACTAAGTTCTCTTCTTAGCTCACGCAAGGTGTTATTTGATAGAGACAATATTTGTTCATAGTGAGTTATCTTTCCTAAAGAGGAAACAATTTGAGATTTTAAATCATTTCGTTTGCTGATGAAATCTTTCACCATACCTCTAAAGTTATTATCAAAATGACAAATTGACAAGAGGAAGTTAGAGGAAGAACCTTCTCCATCATTTGTATATCTCTCTTTCTTCTTTCTTTAGGAAGTGATTCCTTCACACAGATACACATTAACTGCTTCGACTGCATCCCTTTTTGTGGTACTTCTAGTTATGGGAGCCATGAAACTATATCTTTAAAGGAGAAAAGAGATGAAGGATATGATCACAAATGATTATAAATAGACTTATGGACACAAAAACCCTAGAAGAACTTTGAAAAAGTCTTCCATGGTTTATTATCCATTATCTAAAAATTAGAAGAATATTTTCTTAACAAAAATAAAAAATACATAAATACAAAGACTTGAGCCACCTTGATGCACACCTCATTTCCTAAAGATAAAGATGAGGGTGCGGACATCACTGGTATTAGACAGTGACGAAGTGAGCCGAATGCTCACATTTTTCACCACTTAGTGGCTTATCAAGGTTTGTTGTATAAACAAACTTCTTACCTCGTCTGAATTTGGAATTTCTGGATTTTTTATGAAAATTTTGTTGATCATCCAATGCCAGATTCATCCTCTGCATGTTCTCCTGAAGTTTGGAAATTCTTTTGTTATTCCTCTTGAATCTCCAACACATACTTTGAACATGATTTGCATTTCCACAAAATGAACAAATCGATAAACATTCTTTGTTTTGTTGAATTGTCTTCTGTTTATCACAACCTTCAGCGTTCACTTTTCCAGCAAGAGAGTTGTTTGTGTTTACAGTTTTGCTTTTAAACCCCAAACCATTTGTGTTTCCAAAGGACTTCTGACCAAACAACATTGCTGAAATTTTGTCAGAACTTCCAGATAACCTTTGCAGGTCATTCTTAAGAGTATTGATCTCCTTTTCCTTTGGTAACACGGTTCTGGTGAACTCGTCATTGAGACAATCTATCTCAAGATTTTTTACCTGGATCGATGATTCAAGTTTCTTCAACGAAGCCTTTAGTTAAAGATTTTCTTGGTGAATTTCTCTACTTTTATTCAAGAATTCACAAATCTTTGTGTCGGACTCAAGCTCTGAATCAAAAATTGAGTAGATGGACGTTTCTGCTATAAGAGCTGAAGGTTCATTGTACCTATCAGATGCATCCAAGAAGTTGACACTCAGTAAAGATTTTTCTTGTATTGAATCATCTGAAGCATTAACTAGAGAGAGATGTTTATCACATCCTTTACTTCTTCTTACAAAATCCTTGATCTTTTCTGTTATCAGTGATTTATCAAAACCAACGTGATTGGAACAACATTCATCAGCCCAAGACAAGTTAGAAGATTCACTTGTGTTGGTCACAGCATTGAACGCAGATGTTCTGACTGTGTTTTGATCAAGAATCTTTAACTTTCCAATTAGAGTATTTCATGAAAGCTCATCAAGGTTATTTCCCTCAACGATGGCATGCTTCTTAGAATCATATCTAGATGGCAGCGATCTGAGAATTTTCATCACAGTGTCCTTTTCAGGAATAGTCTTACCCAATGCAAAAGATGCATTAACAATTTCAGACACTTTGTGATTAAACTCATCAAATGAATCTTCATCTGCCATACGAAGGTTTTCCCAATCGGAATTTAGGTTTTGAAGCCTAGCTTCATTTTCACTGGTATTCCCTTCAAATACGGTTTCTAAGATATCCCAAGCATCTTTAGACCGAGTGCACGTAGTCACATGGTGCTGAAGATCTGGGGTAATGGCATGTATGATGGCATTTAAACCGTCAGAATTTTGCTTTGCAGCAAGTATCTCAGCAGCGTCATATGCACCAATATCTTTCGGTACAGTTGCTTCTTCTACTGCCACAACGGGAGCATCATAGTCATTAACTACATAAACCCATGATTGAAAATCATGCGCTTGAAGAAAGGAACGCATAGCAATTTTCCACCATAAGTAATTTGAGCCATCGAAGACTAGTGGTACGTTTATAGAGATAACACTTCTGTCCATAGAGTCAGATCGCTACAAACACAGACTTATAAGGTCTTAAACGTGTTTGCCTGCTCTGATACCAATTGAAAAAGTGGGGGTACAACAACCTCACCCAATAATTCACTTAGCAATCTATATGGACTAACTCCAATATACTTTTAAGAGAATCAACTAGACAGTCAAACTCAATCTTAATAAAAAGTATATCAAAGAGTTATATCTCAATTTCTCGATTCAATCCTTACTCAAGCAAATAGAAATCTGCGAGTCTAATTGAATACAAGAGAAATTAACCTGAACGGTACCAAAGACAAATGTTCAAGTATCAATCAATTTCAATCAACAACCAAAGGTCGGATTTCCCAATTGATTGATTTAACGCACAACCTGTGATATTTCAATTATATAACAAAATATAATGCGGAAAAGAAATAACACAGACACCAGAAGTTTTGTTAACGAGGAAACCGAAAATGCAGAAAAACCCCGGGACCTAGTCCAGATTGAACACACACTGTATTAAGCCGCTACAGACACTAGCCTACAACAAATTAACTTCGGTCTGGACTGTAGTTGAACCCTAATCAATCTCACACTGATCCAAGGTACAGTTGCGCTCCTTACGTCTCTGATCCCAACAGGATCCACGCACTTGATTCCCTTAGCTGATCTCACCCACAACTAAGAGTTGCTACAACCCAAAATCGAAGACTTTAATAAACAAATCTGTCTCACACAGAAAAGTCTACAAGAATAGATAAATCTGTCTCCCACAGAAATACCTACAAGTTCTGTTCCGTGTTTTGATAAATCAAGGTGAACAGGATTGATAACCCAGACTTATATTCCCGAAGAACAGCCTAGAATTATCAATCACCTCACAATAATCTAAATCGTATGATGGCGAAACTAGATATTGTGGAATCACAAACGATGGGATGAAGATGTTTGTGATTACTTTTATCTTTCCTATCGGAGAAATTAATCTCGAGTCAATTATTTCAATTGTACTCAATACGATAGAATCGGGCAAGATCAGATCACGCAACTACAAATAAAATAGTTGGGTCTGGCTTCACAATCTAAATGAAGTCTTCAAGTCGTTAACCTACAGGGTCTCGGTAGAAACCTAAGGTTAAAGGAAAATCGACTCTAGCTTATAAAACTAGTATCACACAGGAGGTGTGGGGATTACCTTTACCAGTTGCTAGAGTTCTCCTTTATATAGTCTCAAAATCAGGGTTTGCAATCTAAGTTACCTTGGTAACAAAGCATTCAATATTCACCGTTAGATGAAAACCTGATTAGATTCAAGCTAATATCTTTCAACCGTTAGATCGAACTTAGCTTGTTATACACAAATGAACTATATGTCATTTAGGTTTGTGTAACCGTACCTAAACGTGTACAAGTCGTTGGTTCAACGGTAGTTAACCAAATGGTTAGCCATATGAGCACTTTCATATCAACCTTATTCATCTTCACCATAACTAGTTCAAATGACTCAAATGAACTAGTTCAAGAGTTGTTCAATTGTTTTGATCTCATAGAAGTATACAAGACACAATCGAAGCAAAATTGGTTTTGATTCACTCGAATCGATTCATGAACTTTATAGCCACGGTTTGCAAATATTCATTCCTTAGTTTATATAAATTTAAGTTCATGAATAAACCAATTTTAGAAAGTAACTCACTTAAGTATGCGTACTTAAGTAACCGGTTTTTAGTTTGATTTTGTTTTCAAACTCAGCAGAAATTCACGGACGTGAACTATCCGCCAGTATGCGTACGGGTACGCGTACTTAGGTAACCAGATTGAGTTGGTTTTAAATTCCAAACTCAGCTGAAATTCACGGTCGTGAACTTCCGCCAGTATGCGTACGGGTACGCATACTTACCCAGTCTCCATCAACCATTTTGTATACACACAAGTATGCATACATTTGGCTCCCGATTTTGGACTTATACACTAATGTGTAAACACACTATATTTGCTTATATCCAAAGATGGTTACATATTCTAAACTCTTTATTTCAATCATTGAAACATTCTTAGAGGATGTCAAATAGAGGTTATTCACACACTATTTTTCATCAAAGCAATTTTCAAGATATTAAAATAATCAACATGACTTTCGTCACGAGTAAGGATGAACTTGGCCAAAGCGAAAGCTTACCAACACATATTTCGAGAGCGAGATAAACTCGACTTAAAATAACAAATGTGTATAATCGAAGTCTATATAGTAATACGACTTTTGTCTCAATATAGGAGATATAGTAGATACACTTTTTGAGTGATAGATAAGTTCAAGTCTCCACATACCTTTTAATCGATGAATTTCCACCAGTTCCTTGAGTAGTTCTTCGTCTTTGTATGATGAACTTCGTGGAGTCTAGAGCTCAACTACACTTTCTATCCTAGTCCGAGACTTAGCTATAACTAGACTAGAAATCAAGACTTATAGTTTTGGCTACTAAACTTGACAAAAAGCTTGAGATAGCAACGCTTTCGAGTTCGACCTAGCAGTGCTCTAAAACAATCAAAGTTCAACAACCGTTAGTCAATCAAATCTATCAAAAACTAATAAACTGTAATTATCTAGTTTCCCACCAACGGTACTCATAGAGCTTCTTGATCCCACAGAAGTCTTTAAACGAGCGGTCATAAGAGATTTCGCCTAATAAGGGTACTTTCCTCTCCGAATAGACGGCTCCACTAGAAACAACAAAAAGATGAAGTTTTCCTTGCTCTTATGATAGTTTGTGTTAGAGCATTGCTCGGTTGAACCCACCAAGCGTTGGTATATCAAGTTTGGTTGTCATATTTTAGTGAATCAAAACTCATCTAAGAGTCGCTTGATTATTTACTAGAGTACACTTCGTATAGGTTAGCTAGAAAGTTACTAGGATATGAGACTTACAAGTATTACATGAAGACTTTGAAGAATGTGAAGAAATAAAGAACTACAACGAAGACATCATCCTTCCTCTTGAGGTTAGTAATATTTGACTTGAACTGTTTCATTCCTAACGTATCTTTCAATTCGTGCATATTGAAAACATAACTGCGAAGCTGTGAATGATTATACTCTAGTTAGACATAGTATTAAGGAATTACAATACGAAGTATAACGTCTATCTTATGAACTTCATATATAAGAACTCGACATAATCGTATGAATGCTATTATGATTATGTATGGGTATGGGTGAAGATTTCGTCCTAGGAAACAATGTTTTACATTCGTTTAAAGGAAGTACAATTCATAAACTTGTTTTGTGAATCGAAAGGGAAATCTCTAGGCTTATTGGTATTGTTATTCATTGCAAATCTCAGGATTACCAATATGTGTGTTTAGTATAACCGCTCATAACTTGTTTATGTATCTTGGTAAAACTATTCACAATGCCTGACTTTTGTATTGGTATGACTTTTATTAGTGAAACCGATCTTAAGTAATCACCTAAGATGGTTTGATCGATATTTTGTAATTGGTATGACCAACTCTAGACATTGGGGAACCGATCCTAGTAAGAGGTGCAACCGATCACAAGTATGTGGAAGCGATCCTTGTAAGAGGTGCAACAAGTCTTAGGAATTGGTAACCGATCCTATGACTTGTGCAGCCGATCACAAGTAAAATACCATAATTATGTGGTAACCGATCCTAGTACCTAGTCAACCAATTTTTGGAAAGTTAGTGTGACAGATCCTAGTACCAACATGGAGGTAGAACCGAAGCTTTGTGTTTTGGTAGAACCGGGAAACCCATTAATGGTGATTTGATAGGATAATATATCACATAGTTCTTGGAAGTCAGATGAACGATTTCTAAATTCGTTTGGAAGTGTGGCAAATCGGTTCCAAGATTTTAAATATGAAAAAGGATTTACAGAGTAAAGATGTCGACATACTTTGAACATGTGCAGTAATTCTTATCTTTTATTGTTCAAAGATATTCCTTAATAACTAAAGGAGAATCCCGGATCGAAATAAATTGAGAATCTTTTAATTAAGGTTTTTAGTTTTATATGCTTTTAATTTCCAGCAATTAAATGCATATTTTAGAAAATAAAAATTGGTAATGTGCATTTACTAATTGGAGATTTTCTACTGAGATTTCGGTCAATATTTGGACAGAGCATTTCCAGGAATTATGAAAACCGATTTGGACTTTATTGCATATCTTTGAGAATATTCGGTTTTGGAAATTCCTTGGTGTCCAAACTTCCTTGGTCTATAAATATTGAAGTTTGCATTTCAAGAAAACGAATCCTCAGAGCCAGCAAAACTACCTAGTTTTGTTGTTACTGGTGGAGCTATCTATTCGGAGAGGAAAGTACCCTAATTAGGCGAAATCTCTTACGACCGCTCGTTTTAAAGACTTCTTTGGGATTGAGAAGCTCTACGAGTACCGTTGGTGGGAAACTAGATAATAACAGTTTATTATTAGTTTTCGATTGATTTGATTGACTAACGATTGTTGAACTTTGATTGCGCCTAGTTTGTTTATGCTTGAGAATCTTCTCTTTTGATATAAGATTCACTCAAACTAGATCGAAGTGTCGACAGGGATCTTTAGAACTGTTTGTAAATCTAAATACGTCTTGTGAAAATCCATCGTTAACAGACTCCGTTCTGTGTGTATTGATCACAAGAGATTCAAGTTGTTTATGTGCAGGTGTTTATTGAAGATCTAAGAAGATTTGAAGACAAAGAAGATTTCTTATTTGAGTTCATAATCTTTGGTGTGCACAAAACTTGATCGGCTGGAGGGATCCAATTATAATCGGTTTATCTTTATGATAACCTTGATTGATTAGTTATGTAAATCAGCATCAATACATTTCTTTGTGATTAAGAGTATTGATTGCATAGTCTAAACAATTACTTTGGTAGTTGTTGAAGAGATTGATCTAAGAACCCGACAAAGGAGTTTATTGGGATAAACGGAAGAGCCTTTTGTCAAACTCATATCACGTTGTTTGAAAAGAGTTGTTACCGAACAAATTTGTTGTTCCTTTACTATTTGGAATACGAACCAAAGGAATTGTTCCAAGTGCATGACTTATTACAAGTTGGAAGTGCAGGGATACCGAGGGAACTAAGTGAACTATAGGTTTAGGTTCTTGGTCTTAACTATACAAAGTTGGTTTAGATTTCGTATAGCGGCTTGATTCTGAGAGTATTCAATTCTGGACAAGGTCCCAGGGTTTTTCTGCATTTGCGGTTTCCTCGTTAACAAAATCTTGTTGTGTCTTTTACTTTTCTATTTCCGCAATTATAATTGTTTTATTATAATTAGAAGTAAAATACACAAACGTTAATTCCTAATTACTTGATAGCAATCCTATAATGTTTGGTTAAGTACGAACCTATTATCAAGTAATCATACTTCGTTGTTGTATTGTCTCGATCTTTTATCCATAGTCAATCACACAAGTTATCTTGTTGTCGTATTGTCTCGATCTCGTATCCATAGACGATCACACAAAGTGTGAACCGATTAGTTGTATTGTCTCGACTCAGTCCATAGAAAATCACTTTCGGAGAAAGGACTTATAGGTGGAAAAGTTTTAGATTGAGGTATATTTGGGTACCCTCGTCTTTTCAATTGGTATCAGAGTAGGAAAACACTAAAAGATCTAACAATCTGTGTTTGGTGCAATCCAACCTATAAGAAAATGAATCTTATGATTGATTCAGTTAACGTCAATCAAGATGAAAAAACAACACTTGAGAATAACATCTTTTGTGAATTTACTAAACAAGCTGACCCTTATAATGTAGATTCTAATGAGTGGCAAACCTGCCTTGAAAAACAACTTGATGAAATTTCTTAAGATGGTGACTCAGAAATCGATCAAGATGTTGAAGAAGATATGTCATAATTATCATCTATACTAAGTGCTATTTCTACAAGGAAACTATCTACCTCAGATGTGATTGAGCTTCTTGCTCCACTCAGCAGAGAAATAGGAAACTAAGAAAAGTTTTCTATGGTTTCTTTTATGGATATCAGAACTCTAGATATCTTCTCAAGGACTGGAAGGAAAGTCTAAACTCAAAAACTCTTGAGTTTGAGAATCTCAACAGGAAACATTACCTGTTGAATAAGAAACTTGTTGAGACAGAAGCAAGAATTAATTCTCAACAACCAACGAATAAGGAACAAAATGAGTCTGGTTCTTTAGAGAAAAATCCTCTTGAGGAAAAACTAGTCGATGCTCTTGGAAAAATCAAGACCCTGGAAGAGGAAGTTGCAAAGCTAAGAAAACTCAATGAGAGCACAAACAACTTGTCTTCTTTGATGGATGCAGGGAGAAATCATGGCGAAAAACGCGGATTGGGATATGATGGATTCGATACTTCTTCAATCAACAAAGAAGTAAAATTTTTAAAGGTTGTTTGCTCAGTCGTTCCAGAAGAATTACCAAAATCGAACAATGCACATGATCCATCTAAGAGTTCAAGTGAGACTTTGACAGAAGACATCTCCGAAATCAATCAGAATAAGCCTACATCTAAGGATCGGCATATTGATCAAACGTCTCAAAAAGGTAAGATTAAAAAATTTACTCCTTTCAATAAGCACTATTATTATTGTAGAGATAAAAGTTATATGCAAAGGGATTGTAAAATTCGAAAGATGCAAAATGCTCTATCTTTTGTTTCAAAAGAATTGAACAGATTTACCTCCAAAAACCTCTCAGATCATCATTGTCCTGTGAGACAAAAGAATTACTACAAAAATTCAAATTCATATCCAAAAAGAAATATTTCTAAAAGAAAAAACAGAAAGGGTAACACCTTTACCAATAGGGATATGAGATCTGATGTTTCAAATTGTAAAGATACAATGTTGCAAGAAATGAAGAACCTTCATTCAAAATCCACCTACAAATGGATACCAAAAACTGAAATGGTACCCAAAAGGAAGTCATCTAACACAAATACTAAGAAAAACAATCCTGTTGTAATCTTAGATAAAGATGACTATGAACGTCTAGTGTTTAGACTCAAAAGGTATCTAAAGATATCTTGTGATGTCAATGTGCAACCATCTTTCGATGATCTGCTACACAGTAGAAAAAAAGAAGGGAGTTAACCAGGACTCTATGACTTCTCAAAACTTGCGATATTTTCCTTGCATGCTTATGGTAAATTTTTGTTGTTTCGGTAATGGTTTAGGGAAGCTTTCCTAATTAAGTTGCAGCTTTGAAAAAGGAAAAGAAGGGACTGTAAATAGGTCCGGTTATGCTCTTCTTATTGCGATATCATAATCCTGTGATACAATGCTTTCTCCATATATAGAAAGTAAGGAAGACTTAACAGAAGAAATTTCGAATATAATTAGTTCATGCAGTTCTTTGCCTCGATCGAAAAAGCTACATATGATTCCTTTCATTATGAAATAAAAAGAATGTAATGATGTTGTATGTAATTTTTGTGTGGAAAAGATTGAAAGAACTCTTGAGTCTAGTTCCACATATTATGAGAAAATAAAATATGGACTCTGTTCCGAATATTGTTCCTTTTTTATCAAGACATCTCTCTCAACCATTCTCGCTCAAAATATGTTAGAGGGAACAATAGAACTCATTGGAAGAAGAGATCTTCTTGGAGATGATATTGCTGCATCCAAGATGAGTATCTCTGGTTATAAACAATCTATTGCTAATCATAGATGGCCTGAAGACCTTGGGGAATTTAATAGAAATTTAGAATACTGTGAAAGAGATCTAACCGAAACCGAGATACTACAAAAGGAATTCTCCAGTAAGGCATGCAGAGAAAAAATAAGATTAAACTCTTATTTAAAATTAGGCTAATTATGTAAAGCCTATGTTGAATAAAACTATCTTATTTATGAATAAAATTATTATTTTAAATTTTTCTTGTGATAGTTTTCGATTACATAACCTGTGCTTGAATGCTTTATATTATTGCTATGTATGTTATGGGATGTTTGATTTCGGTTTTCACAACCTTAATATTCGATCTCATATTGTGTGAACCCTTATGGTTTGGGTGTCTTTTTGATTTAGCGGGATTGAGTTCTAGCCCATGTTGGTAGGCTTTATCAAAGGATCATAAGGGGTTCTGATTGAAACTAATATATGAAAAAGTCATAATATGTTGAATCGTTTTTGGTTTAGCATAAAAGCATATGTGTTTCGGGGTTTCAACTTTTGCATCGCATTAGTTAAAACCGATTTTCAACATTTCTCAGGTAAAGGTTGCTCTTTGTTGTTGTTCTTTTGTTTTGGCGGGAGGATGACAACACAACGGGGGAGAGTTCTATGTGAACTTGCGCTTAATGATATATCTTTCTGGGGTGAAGAGGATGCGGAGCTTGAGGTAACGAATTTGTTAGTTAATCGTTTTCCTGTTTAAGAAAAACCTGATTTTATTGCATATTTTTATTGCTTTTGCTTAACAAAATTTCGGTAAATTGATGTTTATTCCATTATCTGTGTATGGATGTGTGTGTGATTCAATTGTTTCCGGTTAAGAAAAACTATTGTTATCTTTCTTTATTGTTTGGTATCAATTGTTTAGGCTTACGAAATTTCGGTGCAATTGCGGTACTATAATGTCTATGTTTGTTTCAATTGCTTTCGGTTGAGGTAAATAATTATGCAAGTTGATTTATTTGGTTTGTATGAATTGTTTATGGCTTAACAAAAATGTTTTCGGGATCAATTGTTTAGTCCAATTCGATTCCGGATAAGAGAAACTAAGTTAATTCTAATCTTAGTTAGACTTATCAAAGTGGAGGTTTCGGTTATTCAAGTCTAATCGAATGCCTTAACAAGAAATGCTAGTTAACTAACCTAGTACTTGTCTTGTTTAAAAGTGAAAGGTCTAAGTTATTATTTGAATAATTAGAACCTGATGAGAAAAATAGAGTTAATTCTGATCTTTATTTTGGTCTTATCGAACAAGCGATTGTATTTATACAATCGGTTTAGTAAAAGAACTAAGGTTAGTCAATTTTTGATTTGCTAAACTATTAGGAAAAATTGTTTCGGGCAATTGTTTCCTTGGTAACATATCAAAACAAAATTACTTTGTAGTTTCGGTTTTGATATTGGTTATCTAAAATGGTGTGTGGAACCCTCATGCTTAACTCTTATAGGTTTTGCAAGTCTTTTTTTAAAATTTGTAAGATCCTTTCGGTTTGTCCTTTATTTGCTCGTACCTTTGTCATTTTGTGACAAAAAGGGGGAGAAATATATGGAGTAAACAAGTGATTTGGTATCACTAAGGAAAGGACAATGGTGCTTAAACGTTATATCTAACGAAAGAGTAAAACATAAACTAAGAGGGAGTAACATATCATATTGATACTTGTGTTTATCTTAACTACAAAGGGAATAACAAAGACGTGTGGATTGAAAATCTACCTATCTTACCTTTAGGGGGAGTATTAGCTTTGTTATTATAATGTCAACAACGGCATTTATGGATTGAATGTATACAGGTTATTGTGCTGTTGAAACTTGGAATCAAGCGTATGTGTAATGAATTCTTATAATTTGTTTATCCATATGATGTAAAAGTTTTGTTACTAAAATTGACAAAGGGGGAGATTGTTAGAGTATTGCTCGGTTGAACCCACCAAGCGTTGGTATGTCAAGTTTGGTTGTCATATTTTAGTAAACCAAAACTCATCTAAAGAGTCGCTTGATTATTTACTAGAGTCAACTTCGTATAGGTTAGCTAGAAAAATACTAGGATATGAGACTTACAAGTATTACGTGAAGACTTTGAAGAATGTGAAGAAGTAAAGAACTAAAACGACGACATCATCCTTCCTCTTGAGGTTAATAATATTTGACTTGAACTGTTTCATTCCTAACGTATCTTTCAAGTTGTGCATATTGAAAGCATAACTGCGAAGCTGTGAATGATTATACTCTAGTTAGACATAGTATTAAGGAATTACAATACGAAGTATAACGTCTATCTTTTGAACTTCATATATAAGACATCGACATAATCGTATGAATGCTATTGTGATTATGTATGGGTATGGGTGAAGATTTCGTTTTAGGAAACAATGTTTTACATTCGTTTAAAGGAAGTACAATTCATAAACTTGTTTTGTGAATCGAAAGGGAAATCGCTAGGCTTATTGGTATTGTTATTCATTGCAAATCTTTGGATTACCAATATGTGCGTTTAGTATAACCGCTCATAACTTGTTTATGTATCTTGGTAAAACTATTCACAATGCCTGACTTTTGTATTGGTATGAATTTTATTAGTGAAACCGATCTTTAGTAATCACCTGAGATGGTATGATCGATATTTTGTAATTGGTATGACCAACTCTAGACATTGGGGAACCGATCCTAGTAAGAGGTGCAACCAATCACAAGTATGTGGAATCGATCCTTGTAAGAGGTGCAACAAGTCTTAGGAATTGGTAACCGATCCTATGACTTGTGCAGCCGATCACAAGTAAAATACCATAATTATGTGGTAACCGATCCTAGTACCTAGTCAACCAATTTTTGGAAAGTTAGTGTGACAGATCCTAGTACCAACATGGAGGTAGAACCGAAGCTTTGTGTTTTGGTAGAACCGTGAAACCCATTAATGGTGATTTGATAGGATAATATATCACATAGTTCTTGGAAGTCAGATGAACGATTTCTAAATTCGTTTGGAAGTGTGGCAAATCGGTTCCAAGATTTTAAATATGAAAAAGGATTTACAGAGTAAAGATGTCGACATACTTTGAACATGTGCAGTAATTCTTATCTTTTATTGTTCAAAGATATTCCTTAATAACTAAAGGAGAATCTCGGATCGAAATAAATTGAGAATCTTTTAATTAAGGTTTTTAGTTTTATATGCTTTTAATTTCCAGCAATTAAATGCATATCTTTAGAAAATAAAAATTGGTAATGTGCATTTACTAATTGGAGATTTTCTACTGAGATTTCGGTCAATATTTGGACAGAGCATTTCCAAGAATTATGAAAACCGATTTTGACTTTATTGCATATCTTTGAGAATATTCGGTTTTGGAAATTCCTTGGTGTCCAAACTTCCTTGGTCTATAAATATTGAAGTTTGCATTTCAAACAAACTAATCCTCAGAGCCAGCAAAACTACCTAGTTGTGTTGTTACTGGTGGAGCCGTCTATTCGGATAGGAAAGTACCCAAATTAGGCGAAATCTCTTACGACCGCTCGTTTTAAAGACTTCTTTGGGATTAGGAAGCTCTACGAGTACCGTTGGTGGGAAACTAGATAATAACAGTTTATTATTAGTTTTCGATTGATTTGATTGACTAATGGTTGTTGAACTTTGATTGCACCTAGTTTGTTTATGCTTGAGAATCTTCTCTTCTGATATAAGATTCACTCAAACTAGATCGAAGTGTCGACGGGGATCTTTAGAACTGTTTGTAGATCTAAAGACGTCTTGTGAAAATTCATCGTTAACAGACTCCGTTCTGTGTGTGATTGATCACAAGAGATTCAAGTTGTTTATGTGCAGGTGTTTATTGAAGATCTAAGAAGATTTGAAGACAAAGAAGATTTCTTATTTGAGTTCATAATCTTTGGTGTGCACAAAACTTGATCGGCTGGAGGGATCCAACTATAATCGGTTTATTTTTTTGATAACCTTGAATGATTAGTTGTGTAGATCGGCATCAATACATTTCTTTGTGATTAAGAGTATTGATTGCATAGTCTAAACAATTACTTTGGTAGTTCTTGAAGAGATTGATCTAAGAACCCGACAAAGGAGTTTATTGGGATAAACGGAAGAGCCTTTTGTAAAACTCATATCACGTTGTTTGAAAAGAGTTGTTACCGAACAGATTTGTTGTTCCTTTACTGTTTGGAATACGAACCAAAGGAATTGTTCCAAGTGCGTGACTTATTACAAGTTTGAGGCGCAGGGATACTGAGGGAACTAGGTGAACTATAGGTTTAGTTGCTTGGTCTTAACTATACGAAGTTGGTTTAGATTTTGTATAGCGGCTTAATTCTGAGAGTATTCAATTCTGGACAAGGTCCCGGGGTTTTTCTGCATTTGCGATTTCCTCGTTAACAAAATCTTGCTGTGTCTTTTACTTTTCTATTTCCGCAATTATAATTGTTTTATTATAATTAGAAGTAAAATACACAAACATTAATTCCTAATTACTTGATAGAAATCCTATAGTGTTTGGTTAAGTACGAACCTATTATCAAGTAATCATACTTCGTTGTTTTATTGTATCGATCTTGTATCCATAGTCAATCACACAAGTTATCTTGTTGTCGTATTGTCTCGATCTCGTATCCATAGTCGACCACACGAAGTGTGAACCAATTGGTTGTATTGTCTCGACTCAGTCCATAGACAATCACTTTCGGAGAAAGGACTTATAGGTGGAAAAGTTTTAGATTGAGGTATATTTGGGAACCCTCGTCTTTTCAGTTTGCTCGAAATGCAAACTTTGGTATTTATAGACCAAGGATGTTTGGACACCAAATCATAAGTCAGGCACTGTGATTAGTTATACCAAGATAAATAACAAGTTATGATCGGTTTTACTAACTCACACATATTGTAATCCAAAGATATGCAATGAATAACAATACCAATAAGCCTAGCAATTTCCCTTTCGATTCATAAACCAAGTTCATGAATGTACTTCCTTTAAACAAATGTAAACATTGTTTCCTAGGATGAAATCTTCACCTTTACCCATTCACATAATCACAATAGCATTCATACGATTATGTCGATGTCATATATACGAAGTTCAAAAGATAAGCGTTATACTTCGTATCTTAATTCCTTAACAATATGATCATGTGATCATGTCTCACTACTAGAGTATAATCATTCACAGCTTTGCAGTTGTGTTTTTAATATAGCACGACTTGAAAGATACGCTAGGAATGAAACAGTTCAAGTCAATATTACTAACCTCAAGAGGAAGGATGATGTCGTCATTGGAGCTTATTACTTCTTCACATTCTTCAGGTCTTCGAGTAATACTTGTATGTCTCATAATCCTAGACTTTCTAGTCCAACCTATACGAAGTTGTCTCTAGTACATAATCAAGCGACTCTTAGATGAGTTTTGATTCACTAAAATATGACAACCAAACTTGACATACCCACGCTTTGTGGGTTCAACCGAGCTATGCTCTAACACAAACCAATCTTTAATTTCTCAATTGATAATCAATTTTATAGTAAATCGACTATCAATTCAAAGAAACCTAATTTTATACCCCGTGAATTACCTTTTCTTTTATGTCTGAATCACCCACTTGAATTATCAACACCACTAAATGGTGTTCCTTAATCTTTCTCCTCTTATCTCGATCTCAAATATCCATTTTAATTCTTGGATTTATCAGCAGACGAAGAACATGAAAATAAAAGGAGGTGAAGAAGAAAAAGGCGAAGAAGAGAAAATGATTTTCTCTTCAGCTTGGTATTAGATAAAACCAAATGAAATTGATGAGGCGCCCATTCGAATAGATATGAAAAAAATAAATGATTAAACATACTAGTTGAGATATGAGGTGTCCTAAGAAGAAGTCTCGATTCCCTTAATAACTTGTATATATAAAATGATTATTTTGTCATTTGTACAAATTGAATAATTTCTTCTTAGTTCGGCATCCAAATGACGCGTTCAAGTAGTCTATTTTGCATAATTTTTCGAGATCTATCCAATGGTACCAGTTTAATGATCGAATTCTTGATTGATTAATTTATATTAGCTACCGTTCATATTTAAGTAAATCAAGTCATTAGCGGCTAAATTGTCTCTTGAACGGTCAAATAGTGTTGACGAGCTTGTGAGTCCTACACAATTATCCGAAGTAATTTTCCTTTATTTTGATGAGCAAAACCAGGTTAGATAACTAGTTTCTTATTAGGATCCGATTATACATGTATAATTGTACTTATTTCGATAAGCCTAAACTAAGATCAGAATTAACTTAGTTTTTCTTGTCATGATCCAATTATAACAAAAATAATTGTACCTTATTCGATAATCCAAACAAGGTTAGATGACTAGTTTTCTTATCAGGAAAACGATTAATAGAAATAATCATTACCTCACTTTGATAAGCCAAACTAAGATCAGAATCGATCTAGTTACTTATCAGGAAAGAGATTATCAGAAATAATTCTTCCCTCGGTTTCCACAACTACATACCCCATAAAAATGTGTCATTTAAGCACCAATTAATCGTAGAACTCTCCCACATTGTTTTGTTATTCCTGTAAAGCAAAAGAATTACAAGAATACAACATTTTTTAAAGAAAGGTCGAAAGATCTTAGTTATTACCATCCACAATGTACAAAGCTAATACCAAAACTCATATGTATACTAAATACATAACTTATGAAACATAAATTGATAATTATATATATATATGAATTCACTCATGAGTTTATCATCTTCTTATGATTATTTGATAAAGCAACCCTAAAGGTTAGATATGAAATCCGCAAAATCAAAAGGTCACAAAATCATAAAAATAAATAAGCTAATATTAGACCAAAACTTAAAGTTAATAAAAAAATAAAGTTATCTCGTTAACGAAAAATCTTAAATGTGACAAGCAATGCAATCTCAACTATCAAAAGAATGACACAAGGATATAAAAATAAAAGCTTATCATTCATATTTATTGATAGTCTTAGACAGGCTTTACATAGAAATTGATATAAATCAATAATTAATCTCAAGGGAGTGTTGACGACTTCACTAACTAGATCGAACTCAAGATTCAAATCCTTCCAAATATACCCCTTCTTCGTTGAAAGATTATCTATCTAAGAATCTCATTTGAAAATCGTTAAGAATCTCATTTGAATCCCTGAGCATAAGTACTTGATGCCCTCCTTGACAGACAAAATCTATTTTCTTAAAGAGTCTCCAAACACTCAAGTTGTCACACATACTTTGTTTCATTCATGAATAACTCATAGTCTATGCATGAAAATAGTGCATATTCATCAGAAGATGACAAAACATCCTTCACGGGTTTCTCCATTTGATATCAGGTATGACTTCTTAGAGCAAGATGTGAATACAAATATCAACAACGGAGAAAAATAGGGAGCAACGTATCTTGTTTGTGGAAACAAAATACATAAATATTCTGAAAAAGATCTGTATTCCCTTAAAAATATGAAAGATATTGCATTAAAAAAACACATAAACCAAAAATAAATCGATCATGAATATCTCACCTTAATTATGAACAGATTTCTGAAAAAATTGCCCATATTTATGCCTCCTCACTATGATGAATAGGAAACGAGTGAGGATACATTTCTCAAACATAATCAAGTTGTTGGGGGGGGAGACATAGTCTCACCACAGGTGACCAAAATAGTCTGAAGATGATCAATGAATACAGAAGCTTGTGTCCTCAACTTGTTTTATTTCTTTCCTCTGAACTTATGGGATTCAACAATCTCTTTTCCTGATTTGGAGAATTCATCAAGATCTGACTTCATTCTCTTCATGTTCTTTTGGAGCTTCTTTATGAATGTTTTATTCTGTTTGGAATCCCAACATGAATTGATAGTGTAACCATTTCTTCCATAAAAAGAACACAATATGAGATCTGAATCTTTCCGAGTTTTTTCAATAGTTAACGTTCCATCTTCGTTTTTGATGCTTTCTGGCATAACACACTTTGCAAGGATAAAAGTATTGTTTCTGGTACAAGTGTTTCCATTATACCCAATACAACTCATGTTCCAAAATAATTTTGTCCAAATAGCATAGCCGAAACTTTGTTAAAACTCCCTGAGAAACGCTGTAAATTACCTTTTAAGATGTTAATCTCTATGTCTTTTAGTACAGTCGTGATGGTGAGTTTATAATGTAGTTTCTTTAACTTTTTACAATTTTCAGCCAATGATCTTCTTAAATTGTCAAGTTCCCTTAGATTTTATTTGTTGACCACTTCAAGTTTAGCTAGGAAGTCCGTAAGTAATTTGTCAAACTTCTCCAAGTGACTACTACAAGCTTCGGCAAAGAATGCATCACAATATGACGATCCTTCATAGGTTTTATCCTTCGGTGTATCATTAAGAGTAGTGTGATAGGCTTTGTTTCTTTTATAGGCTATTTTGCTAGTGTAGTAGGGTAAAATCTGATTCTGCCGAAAATGGTAAAATGAGGTAGGTTAATGAGAAACGAGTCTAAACCCTAAGCAAATGTATTGCACTGGAGTACTTTAGATTCGAGAGATCAATCTATACAATTCTGGCCTAAACCAAGAAATGGTCGTTCCAATCTTTCTCCGGTCATAAAGGAAGGAGAAGGGTTGGTCTTAGGGAAGGTGTTGAGATCGGAGTGATAGACTCTATGAGATGTGATGTTGTATGAGCGTGTATCATAAAGTATAACCTGTTTAAAGGTTATAGCAGTGTGTTTTCTAGATACTTGCGTTGATGATTATGATTGCTTGTTTAGAAATATATCAGAAAATCTATTTATGTGTAATCATGCCTGTACACCTTGATCTCATAGGAAGTAGAAGTTGTGGAGTAGTGAGAAGGTGCAGATCGTTTGAAAGTGATAAAACTGTGTCTATATCATGGAGGGAAGACTGGATGGTTGCATACGCACTACTCCTTCACTTGTTAACTGTCCGCATTTCCTGCACTTTCTCATAATGGGTGCATTGCACACCACATTTTCGTAGACCGCCAGACCAATACCCTGATAACAACCCCCTATTTCTTACATTGTTGATGTCTCGAGTGTTTTGGTAGAAAATACTACTTAGTTGTAAGTGTGACTTGTATGACTATGTTAACCTGCATGACTGGAGCTTACCCGCATGACTAAGGTTTAGCTGCATGACTAGGGCTTACATGCATGACTAAGGTTTACCTGAATGACCAAGGTTTACTTGCATGACTAGGTTGACCTGCATGACTCTTTACACCTAACTGATGAGGCTGACAAGTTGTGAGAGTATGGCATGTCATAGTTTTGAGAGTCTTAGCAAGTTGTGAGAGTTCATCTGTGTCAATCGGTATTGACATGCTTGGATGAACAAGTGATGCCGAATGTGTCTATTAAGTAAGTCAATCTCTGTTTTTCATGATATCAATGAGAGGTGATGGGTGGTCATGAAAGAGCGGAGAAAAAGATATATGAGTATGGAAGTAGTCACACATATGTATCAGGATATATGGTCTGATAATTGCATTAACACTCCTCTTGAATGAAAGAGTGAATGGAAATTTATGTTAATGTATGAAGAAATTCGTGGTATTTTGTAGTAAGAAAATTCAGATGTGAGACCCTTCACTAAAACTGTTGAAGATTCTTCATACGAACTCAGATTTTGATGGTTGACCCCACCTGTTAGAGCATAGCTCGGTTGAACCCACCGAGCGTTGGTATGTCAAGTTTGGTTGTCATATTTTAGTGAATCAAAACTCATCTAAGATTCGCTTGATTATGTACTAGAGACAACTTCATATAGGTAAGACTAGAAAGTCTAGGAATATGAGACATACAAGTATTACTCAAAGACCTGAAGAACGTGAAGAAGTAACGAGCTACAACGACGACATCATCCTTCCTCTTGAGGTTAATAATATTGACTTGAACTGTTTCATTCCTAACGTATCTTTCAAATCGTTCTATATTGAAAACATAACTGCGAAGCTGTTAATGAATATTTTACTCTAGTAGTGAGACATGATCATATGATCATAGTATTAAGGAATTAGACTACGAAGTATAACGCTTATCTTTTGAACTTCGTATATATGACATCGACATAATCGTATGAATGCTATTGTGATTATGTGAATGGGTAAAGGTGAAGATTTCATCCTAGGAAACAATGTTTACATTTGTTTAAAGGAAGTACATTCATGAACTTGTTTTATGAATCGAAAGGGAAATCGCTAGGCTTATTGGTATTGTTATTCGTTGCATATCTTTGGATTACCAATATGTGTGAGTTGGTAGAACCGATCATAACTTATTATGTATCTTGGTATAACTAATCACAATGCCTGACTTATGATTTGGTATGACTAGTTTTGATTAATTAGTGTAACCGATCCTAAGTAATCACCCGAGATGGTATGATCGATATTTGTAATTGGTGTGACCGATCCTAGTAATTGGTGTGACCGATCACAAAAGAGTTGTTTAATCGATCCTTATAATTGGTGTAATCGGTCCTAGTAATTGGTGTCACCGATCCTAGTAATTTGTGTAACCGATCCTAGTGACTTGATTGACCGATCACAAGCAATACCATGAGTATATGGTAACGGTCCTGGTAATTGACGTAACCGATCCTGATTACTGATGTAACTGGTCCTGTAACTTGTGTGACCGATCACAAGTATTCCATATTAAGGTACAACCGATCCTAGTGATTGGTATAACCGAATTGAACCCATGAATGTGATTTGATATTTGATCAATCACATAGTTATCTTGGAATACAGATGAACCAATTCTAAACTTGTTTGGAAGTGTGGTATAATCGATTCAATACAGATGAACCAATTCTAAACTTGTTTGGAAGTGTGGTATAATCGATTCCAAGATTGTAAATATGAAAGAGATTTACAAAGAAAAGATGTCAACATACTTTAAACACGAAAAGTAACTCTTATCTTTTATTGTTCAAAGATATTCCTTAATTACTCAAGGAGATCCCAGTCCGAAATAAATTAAGAATCTTTTAATTAAGGTTGTTAGCTTTATATGCTTTAATTACCAGCAATTAAATGCATATCTCTAGAGAATAAAAATTAGTAATGTGCATTTACTAATTGGAGATTTTCTATTGAGAGATTTCGGAAAATATTGGACAAAGCATTTCCTGGAATTATGAAAACCGATTGGGCATTTATTGCATATCTTGAGAATACTTTCGGTTTTGGAAATTCCTTGGTGTCCAAACATCCTTGGTCTATAAATACCTAAGTTTGCATTTCTAGCAAACTATCCTAAGAGCTAGGAAAACTTCATCTTCTTGTTGTTTCTGGTAGAGCCGTCTATTCGGAGAGGAAAGTAACCTAATTAAGCGAAATCTCTTACGACCGCTCGTTTAAAGACTTCTGTGGGATCAAGAAACTCTACGAGTATCGTTGGTGGGAAACTAGATAATTGCTGTTTATTAGTTTTCGATTGATTTGATTGACTAATGGTTGTTGAACTTTGAATTAACCTAGTTTGTTTATTCTTGAGAATCTTCTCTTCTGATATCAGATTCACTCAAGCTAGATCGAAGTATCAACGGGATCTTTAGAACTGTTTGTAGATCTAAAGACAACTTGTGATAATCCTGTTAACAGACTCCGTTCTGTGCGTGATTGATCAAAAGAGATTAAAGTGGTGTTGTGCAGGTTTAATTGAAGATTAAATAAGATTTGAAGACGAAGAAGATTTCTTATTGGTTTCTCATATCTTTGTGTAGCACAAACCTTAATCGGATGGGATCCAACTAGAATCATATTTATTTGATTGATTAGTTGCGTGAAATCGGTAACGCAAAATAGTTCTCTTGAGATCTATTTTGATTGTTACGAATATGAATTTTATTACTTAGGTAATAGAGATTGGATTGATCTAACCAAGCAAAGGAGTTTATTAGTTTAAACGGAATAGCCTTTGCATATGACTTGAGATATCTTTATCTGGAAAGAATCAAGAGAGTTGTTACCAAACAGATTTGTTGTTCCTTTACTATTTGGAATACGATCCAAAGGAATTGTTCCAGTGCGTGCACTTATCGAATGTCGGAAGCGCAGGGATACTGAAGAAACTAAGTGAACTAGGGTTAGTTGCTTGGTCTCAACTATACGAAGTTGGTTTAGATTTTGTATAGCGGCTTAACTCTGAGAGTATTCAATTCTGGACTAGGTCCCGGGGTTTTTATGCATTTACGGTTTCCTCGTTTACAAAATCATGTTGTGTCTTTTAATTTTCTATTTCCGCAATTATAATTGTTTATTATAATTGAAAAAGCGGGGGTCTAACAACCACACCCAATATTTCGTTCGGCAACCTGAATAGACAAACTCCAATATACTTTCAAGAGAATCAACTAGACAGTCAGACTCAATCTAGAGAAAAGTATATCAAAGAGTTTATATATATGTTTCACAATGTAATCAGCAAATAAAACAGATAGAAATTTGCGAGCCTGATTATTATGTGAAAGAACTTGAACGGTACCAAAGACCAATGTTCAAGTGTCAATCAATTTATATCAACAACCAAAAGGTTGGATTATCTAATTGATTGATCTTAACGCACAACCTGTGATATTTCTATTATATAACAAAATATAATGCGGAAAATAAATAACACAGACACCAGAAATTTTGTTAACAATAAAACCGCAAATGCAGAAAAACCCCGGGACCTAGTCCAGTTTTGAACACCACACTGTATTAAGCCGCTACATACACTAGACTACTACCAATGAACTTTGGACTGGAACGTAGTTGATCCATAATCAATCTCACACTGATCAAGGTACAATTGCGCTCCTTACGTATCTGAACCCCAACAAGATTCTACGCACTTGATTCCCTTAGCTGATCTCACCCACAACCAAGAGTTGCTACGACCCAAAGTCGAAGACTTGATAAACAAATCTGTCTCACACAGAAAAGTCTATTGGAATAGATAAATTTGTGTCCCATAGAAATACCTACGATTTTTGTTTCGTCTTTTGATAAATCAAGGTACACAGGAACAAATTGATAAACCGGACTTATATTCTCGAAGAACAACCTAGTATTATCAATCACCTCACTATAATCTTAATCGTATGGTATCGAAACAAGATATTGTGGAATCACAAACGATGAAACGAAGATGTTTGTGACTTCTTTTTATCTTGCCCATCGGAGAATCAACCTCGAGAAAATCTTAGAGAAGATAGTACTCAATACGATAAAACAGGGAAAGATTAGAACACACAACTACATAGAAAATAGTTGGGTCTGGCTTCACAATCCCAATGCAGTCTTTAAGTCGTTAACCTACTAGGTTTTGTGAAATACCTAAGGTTAAAGGAGAATCGACTCTAGTCGCAACTAGTATCACACAGGAGGTGTATGGATTAGGTTTCCCAGTTGCTAGAGTTCTCCTTTATATAGTTTTCAAATCAGGGTTTGAAATCTAAGTTACCTTGGTAACAAAGCATTCAATATTCACTGTTAGATGAAAACTTGATTAGATACAAGCTAATATCTTTCAACCGTTAGATCGAACTTAGCTTGTTATAAACAAATGAAATGTATCCTCATTTAGGTTTATGTAACCGTACCTAAACGTGTACACCATGTTGGCTCCACAGTAGTTAACCGAGGTTAGCTATATGAACACTCTCATATCAACCTTATTCATCTTAACCATAACTAGTTCAAATGACTCAAATGAAACTAGTTAAAGAGTTGTTCAATTGATATATTCTCATAGAAGTATACATGAACACAATTGAAGCAAAATCGGTTTGATTCACTTGAATCAATTCATGAACATTATAGCCACGTTTTTCAAAGAATGCATTCCTTATTATATAAATGTATTTGTTCATATCACAACCGATTTTAGAACTTTAACCATTCAAGTATGCAAACGGGTACGCATACTTGAAATAGCCGGACCAAGTTTAGTTTTCACCAATATGCGAACGGGTACGCATACCTCCAAACCCAGCATAAATTTCCGGTCACAAACATATGCCAGTATGCGTACGGGTACGCGCACTTAGGTTCCCGGACTTCTCAAACCAACAGGTACGCATACGGGTATGCATACTATGGTTCCCGGACATGGATCACACATATGCAAGAATGCACAACATGTTTATAATCCAATGTTGGTTAAGTGTTCTAAACTCTTATTTCAATCATTGAAACTTTCTTAGAGGATGACAATAGCCGTTTTCACACACTATTAGCATTAAAGCAATTTTCAAGTTATTGAAATAATCATAACGAAACATTCCAAGTCTACACCAAATGATTGTATCACATAAACCATGTAAGATGTTACTCGGCGATTTTCACATGATCATCTTTTTACTTTCGTCAAGAATATAAGATGAACTTGGTTGAAGCGAAAGCTTACTAACACATATTTTGAGAAATATGTAAGCGAGTTAAACTCAACTCGAAATCTCAAATATGCATAATCGAAAACTATATAGTAATACGACTTTTGTCTCAATATAGGAGATAGAGTAAAAATAGACTTTCCAAGTGATAGATGAGTTTTAGTCTCCACATACCTTTTGTTGATGAAGTTCCACAAACTCTCCTTAGTAGTTCTCCGTCTTTAATTAATGACTGCCGTGAAGTCTAATGCTCAACTACACAATCTATCCTAGTACGAAACATTACTTTAAGTAGATTAGAAATCAAGACTTATAGTTTTGATCACTAACATTGATAAACAAGCTTGAGATAGCAACGCTTGCAAGTTCGACCGAGCAGTGCTCTAACAATCTCCCTCGTTGTCAATTTTAGTGACAAAACTATCAATACATATGGATTACAAAATAAACAAACTTTGTAGCTTCTCATCCAAATGCTTGATCTCCTTGGTTCTTCAACATTACTCAAAATCTTCGTCACTTCCAAGTACTCCTATGATTCCAAATGTGTTCAACTCAGCATCATCGTTGTTGAAGATCTGTAGCTATAACAATGAGAAAACAATTGCTCTCAATCATTGTTGTACAGTGTCATAGTATCATTATACAACATCAAAGTCCAATTGCATCACAACTTTGACAACAATACTATGGTGATATGTATCACTCCCCCTTAGTTAATACTCATCTCAATATGAAAACCACTCCCCCTTACATAATGATCCGTAAACCATATGTATTTGTAGTGTGAACTACACATTAAGTCTCCCCCTTTTTGTCAATATAAATTGGAAAAGGTACGAAAACTAGTGGGATCCTCATGAAATTTTCATAGAGATACTTCATGACCAAAAGAGAACAACATACCAACTTGTTTAGATGCCATCAAATAGCCGAAACTAAATGCATTCATCAAGGAGTTTATAGAGATACAAGATAACCCCTACAATATTCCACAGCTGCACTCCCCACAAAGATTTGGCAATTAAGCACAAGTTCAATTAAGAACTCTCCCCCATAAAATGTCATTCCCGAAAGAACAACAAGAGCAACCTTACTTTTACAATAAAAAAGGATTTCTTTGGACATATTCAAATCACATGAGAACATGAATTTGTATCCAAAAATCTCAATTGAATTAACCACAAGGAAAATGATCAATTCAATTGGCCATGCTCGACATAAGAAAACTTACGGAGCAACACAGTACATACACAAATATGTGGATCAGGGAAAGACCAATACTGCAGAATAAACAAAGATTCATTCTATTTTTCATCACTATTTGCACAATGACATATAATAGACTTAATATTTGTAAACAAAAGTTCATCCTATCTTCCATAAATATTTGCATAAAGACATAATAGGCTTAACTTTTGTTGTCAAAAGTTAATCCTATCTTTTATCAATATTTGCATACCGACATATAATAGAGATAACTTTTGAGCACATATGGGAGAGTCAAGGTTCACGGACGTAAACAACATATCCCATAACTAGTTGCAATATATGAAACCATAAAGATTAATACTGCAAAATCATCTTCCAAATCAACTTTAGAATTTAAAATAAATAAATCTAAAAACATTGCAAGATGAAAATCGTTGGCAATAGCTATGTGCAATCACAATAATTGCTATTCCAAACTCTAGTTATCCTTCTTAAAACACAAGAATAAATTCTCGTAAGAAGTTTCCTAGACAAAATCAAGACAAACTCGTAATGCACATCCAAGATGATTTGTCCTTACAGGGTAGAATCAATCTTTTTTGCACGGATTTACACCAAGAATAGCTACCAAGGGCGTATAAAAAGATTTTCTTAACAGAGAAGAACATACAAGGTCATTAACGACCATGCACCATAGCTCACATAAAGTGATTGTGAACATTCAAGAATCCCATAGCAATGCATACTACATCCCATTCTTGAACTTCCTTCTTTGTGATTCACCAACAACATTCTTTTAAAAGCTAAAAATGAGCTTAGAAGAGTAGTGCTCCAAGAATCTAAGTGCCCAAGTCGCGACGAAATGGAGCAAAACACTCAAAAACAAGAAACAGGACAAAGACCAATCTGAACTCATCCAAATTCAATAATTATCATCTCCATTTTGAAGATAATTCAAATAGGAAGAGAATTAAAAAAGAATGAGGTCATTCCGAGTTCGGACGAAGAAGTTACGGCCAAAGCAAGTTTACCGAATATCGACGTCTACAGGCAAGTATGCATACCGGTTTGCAAACGAATTTTCATGACCTGGAGCAGTATGCAAATGGGTATGCGTACTAAAATCCCTGGATTTTGATTTAAATGATGGTATGCATACCTGGTATGAGTACCATGAAGTCCAAACATCCCGAACTACTATTTTCAAACCTAAACATTTAAGAACCTTAAACACAGATAAAGTTAGGTAGAAATGAACTATAATCAAGGTACATGGATCATTATAAGAACACAAATCTTGCTCAAGTTTATAGACATACCTTTTTAGAAGAATCCGGTCGAATTCTACAGCCTTATCGAACATAATCTGTGTGCCCCAATTCTCGTGCTTTCTTCACCGTATACATAGCAGGGAATTCCTTGGTGAGGATGCACTTACAACACAATCAAGTTGTGTTGAGGTGAACAATGTCTTGCTCACCACAAGTGACTTTTGGATTATCATGAAAGAGATCGCTTTTAGAACCTTTCACATCCAAATCCATCTTTCCAAAGAACTTTTTAAGTTCCAACATCATGGATACTGCCTTCTCCATAGTCATGGAATTTTCTGGGAGATCCTTCCTTTTCACACTCAAAACATTATTGACTTTCTTTGGTATCCACTTCTGAGTGCGTTTAGGAAAAACCGGAACCTTCTTCCCATTACTCTCTTCTAGAATTCTCGGAAGAGAATTGGATTAACTGTTCTTTTGTAAGTTAGTCTTTCTCTAATTGGGCTCATCGGATCTTGTCTTCGTTTTTACGAAGTTATCCTTTTGATAACCATTACGATTGTGAAAAGGATTTGTATGACGTTTATAGGCAAATCTAGGTTTATCACAGCACTGATTCCTTTGCCTAAAGGTTGGACAGTTACAACCTGTAACGTTAAGGGGATTAGTCTTAACATATGATATTGGTTTCACAACTTCTTGTGATGCCCAAACAAGAACATCATGAAGTTTCTCATTCCTTATACGGAAACGACATCTCCTTTCCAGGTGACCTTTATTTCCGCAATAGTGGCAAACATAAGGAATGTTCTTACTTCGATCCGTGTGTGCTGACTTTAGAGGTTGATATACTTTTCTCTTTTGAACCTTAACTGCCGGTAAAGGTATTTCACTTTTGCCATCAGTGGAAACCTTTTGTTGAGAAGAATCACTATCCTTGACAAATTTTACCTCTTTGCTAATACTTGGAGCACCTATTCCCTTATAGCCCAATCCTCGTGTATCACGATGATTTTTACTTGCTCCTAACATAGTGGTTAATTTGCTTGAACTAGTATTGAACTTTTTCAAGTCATCTTCCAACATCTTGATTTTATCAAGAGCGGCAGCTAAATCAGCCTCAAGGCGTTTTTCTCGAGCGAGATACGCACCTTCTCTGTCATCCAAACTTGCTTGCTGGGAGTTAATCCTTGCTTCAATTTCTGCAAGTTTCTCTTCTAACAAGAATTATTTTTGATAAACACGATCACATTCAAGTGACTTTCTACTTAGGTTTTCCTCGGTATTTTTTAGGATCGATTCGCAAGAGAGATTCCAACCATAAATCCCTCCGTAAATCCTTTTCAATTTCTTGTTTTCTCGATAGAGAGGAGTCAAAAGAGGTGTGACATGAGAAGTTGTAATCTTCTTCATTTTAAATGAATCCAAAAACTTAACATACTCTGAGACTTCCTCATCAACATCTCTATCAATATTTGAATCACCTTCATCAGAAAGTTCATCCAACTGTTCTTCTAGGCGTGTTTCCCAATCAATAGTTTCTACATTCAGAGAATGTTTAGATATTGGCTTAGATGTGACAGTTCTCTCAGGTGAATTCAATCTTTGAAAATCATCTAGTAATTTCTGACCTGGTACGTTATTAGAGATAGCACTTCTGTCCATATTCAGATCACTACAAACACATACTTATGAGGTCTTAAACGTGTTTGCCTACTCTGATACCAATTGAAAAAGCGGGGGTCCAACAACCACACCCAATATTTCGTTTGGCAATCTGAATAGACAAACTCCAATACATTTTCAAGAGAATCAACTAGACAGTCAGACTCAATCTAGAGAAAAGTATATCAAAGAGTTTATATCTCTGTTTCACAATGTAATGAGCAAATCAAACAGATAGAAATCCGTGAGCCTGATTATTATGTGAAACAACTTGAACGGTACAAAAGACTAATGTTCAAGTGTCAATCAATTGATATCAACAACCAAAAGGTTGGATTATCTAATTGATTGATCTTAACGCACAACCTGTGATATTTCTATTATATAACAAAATATAATGCGAAAAGGAAATAACACAGACACCAGAAATTTTGTTAACGAGGAAACTGCAAATGCAGAAAACCCCCGGGACCTAGTCAATCTTTGAACACCACACTGTATTAAGCTGCTACAGACACTAGCCTACTACCAATGAATTTTGGACTGAAATGTAGTTGATCCCTAATCAATCTCACATTGATCAAGGTACAGTTGCTCTCCTTACGTCTCTGAACCCCAGCAGGATTCTATGCACTGGATTCCCATAGCTGATCTCACCCACAACCAAGAGTTAATACGACCCAAAGTCGAAGACTTGATAAACAAATCTGTCTCACACAAAAAAGTCTATTGGAATAGATAAATCTGTCTCCCACACAAATACCTACGAGTTTTGTTCCGTCTTTTGATAAATCAAGGTGCACAGGAACCAATTGATAAACCAGACTTATATTCCCGAAGAACATCCTAGTATTATAAATTACCTCACAATAATCTTAATCATATGGTAGCGAAACAAGATATTATGGAATCACAAACGATGAGACGAAGATGTTTGAGACTTCTTTTCATCTTGCCTATCGGAGAATCAATCTCGAGCAAATCCTAGAGAAGATAATACTCAATACGATAGAACAGGGCAAGATCAGAACATGAAACTACAGAGAAAAGAATTGTGTCTGGCTTCACAATCCCAATGAAGTCTTTAAGTCGTTAACCTACAAGGTTTCATGAAAAACCTAAGGTTAAAGGAGAATCGACTCTAGTCGTAACTAGTATCACACAGGAGGTGTGGGGATTAGGTTTCACAGTTGATAGAGTTCTCCTTTATATAGTTTTCAAATCAGGGTTGTAAATCTAAGTTACCTTGGTAACAAAGCATTCAATATTCACTGTTAGATGAAAACCTGATTAGATACAAGCTAATATCTTTCAACCGTTAGATCAAACTTGTTATACACAAATGAAATGTATCCTCATTTAGGTTTAAGTAACCGTACCTAAACGTGTACACCATGTTGGCTCAACAGTAGTTAACCGAGGTTAGCTATATGAACACTCTCATATCAACCTTATTCATCTTAACCATAACTAGTTCAAATGACTCAAATGAAACTAGTTAAAGAGTTGTTCAATTGCTATATTCTCATAGAAGTATACAAGAACACAATTGAAGCAAAATCGGTTTGATTCACTCGAATCAATTCATGAACATTATAGCCACAGTTTGCAAAGAATGCATTCCTTATTATATAAATGTATTTGTTCATGTCACAACCGATTTTAGAACTTTAACCATTCAAGTATGCAAACGGGTACGCATACTTGAAATAGCCGGACCAAGTTTGGTTTTCGCCAATATGCGAACGGGTACGCATACCTCCAAACCCAGCATAAATTTCCGGTCACAAACATATGCCAGTATGCGTACGGGTACGCGCACTTAGGTTCCCGGACTTCTCAAACCAACAGGTACGCATACGGGTATGCATACTATGGTTCCCGGACATGGATCACACATATGCAAGAATGCACAACATGTTTATAATCCAATGTTGGTTAAGTGTTCTAAACTCTTATTTCAATCATTGAAACTTTCTTAAAGGATGACAATATCCGTTTTCACACACCATTTGCATCAAAGCAATTTTCAAGTTATTGAAATAATCATAACGAAACATTCCAAGTCTACACCAAATGATTGTATCACACAAACCATGTAAGATGTTACTCGGAGATTTTCACATGATCATCTTTTTACTTTCGTCAAGAATATAAGATGAACTTGATTGAAGCGAAAGCTTACCAACACATATTTCGAGAAATATGTGAGCGAGTTAAACTCAGCTCAAAATCTCAAATGTGCATAATCGAAAACTATATAGTAATACGAATTTTGTCTCAATATAGGAGATAGAGTAGAAATAGACTTTCCAAGTGATAGATGATTTTAGTCTCCACATACCTTTTTTTGATGAAGTTCCACAAGCTCTCCTTAGTAGTTCTTCGTCTTCAATTAATGACCGTCGTGAAGTCTAATGCTCAACTACACAATCTATCCTAGTCCGAGACATTACTTTAAGTAGATTAAAAATCAAGACTTATAGTTTTGATCACTAACATTGACAAACAAGCTTGAGATAGCAACGCTTGCGAGTTCGACCGAGCCGTTCTCTAACAATAATTAGAAGTAAAATACACAAACGTTAACTCCGCTTTACTTGATATTGATCCTTTAGAGTTTGGTTAAGTCCGAACCTATTATCAAGTAATCACACTTTGATTGTTGTATTGTCTCGATCTCGTATCCATAGACGATCACACAAAGTGTGAATAACAATTTGTCGTATTGTCTCGATTTTGTCCATAGACAATCACTTTCGGTAAGAGAACTTATAGGTGGATAAATTAAAGATTGTGGTGTATTTGGGCACCCTCATCTTTTCAATTGGTATCAGAGCAGGCAAACACGAAAAGATCTAACAATCTGTGTTTGGTGCGATCCAACCTATAAGATATGAATCAAATGAATGATTCAGTTAACGTAGTAGCAGGATTTGACTACTTCAAAGACTCGTGGTGGAAGACACGAATGAAGTATACGATACTCTTGTTCCTAAATTTGATAGGAATTGAGATTATGCCTGTGTATGTCTTGGTTGACCTACATAATTCCTCAGATATCGTAGAATTGTATCTCATGGTATATTTTACTAACAAGTTTAGTAACAATTATATAATATTCTATGTGACATGTTGTATCTTGAAAATACATAAGATTCCACATAAGATTTTTTATTATAAGAACCTTGACTATTCTGTTCTTGAAAAATCTAGGATCTTAAATATATTTTGGATTTACTACCGATATATATATATATATATGTACATTTTCAGATTAAAGACTGTCAATGTATCGCTGATTAGGTTGCGATTTTGGAAACTTTGTAGCTATACAAAGAATGATTTTTCAGTTAATTATTCTATTAACAGTGGATTGCTTCATACACCCCACAACTGTTTTAATGAAGCAAGTGATCGTTTGAAATATTACAGGATTGATGATTCTAAAGATATTTTTAACAAATATCTTGTTGTGTTCAAAATTGTTTTTGTATACTCTATTGGAAAATTCTTGAGTGATTTTCGTAAGATATTATCAAGTTTTGATAATTATAGAGTAAACAAATCTTTAGACATGAATATAGGATTAATCTGTAATTTAGATCCAGTCCATGAAAAATCAGTCTTCCAAAAGAAAGACCTAACTACAAAATCGGATTTGTTTTCTCACAAGTCAAGGTTTCCGATTTTGGAAGAATTTCCTAAAACTTGTCTTTTCCGGAATTTAATATCTTCACTCCCTATAAAATAAGATTATTTTGTGTTGTTTTTACAAACATCCTGGGAGAGATTATCCGGAACCAAAACTAGGGTTTTTCATATACCACTGACGTTTGGAAGAATGAGAAAAAGGAAATCTAGAAATAATGAATCTTCTGATGATCGTGTCAGATATGATGAGATTGAAAGGATCAGATTTCCTTACAAAATAGAATATGAACATGAACTCACATCTTTTGTTAATAAATCATGCTTTGAGAAATACAAAACTCTCAAGGGGATAGAGTTTACTGCTGAAAAGAGATTTGATCCAGAAGTCCAAGATAAAGATAATGTGAAGTTTTTTCGAGATCGAAACCGGGGAAAGCTTTTTGATTTTGAAAAATATTCACCTGATATGGTAAGAATTTCTATGTTAATATTCACAATATTGATCATAAAAAACTTACCTTTGTTACTCTTGTTGGTCGTGGACTTTACTATGTCGATCGTAAGACGATTTCGAATATCATCAAGTACAATGTGTAATGTAATCACCTGGTTACCGGGGATGAGATTGAACATGATACCATTTTAACACGTCTCATTGGGAAAACGATTGACTGGGAAAATGGCAGGTTGCCAACAAAATATATACCTTTTCATCTAAGGGTTTTCGGCAAACTTGTTATAGCAACTATATTTGCAAGTACAAGAGATAAGTCAGTTTGGGACAAGGATTTTGCAGAATTTGTCTGTTTTCTGCTTAATGAAGATTCTCAAATTGATCTTTGCGGAATCATTGTCAGCCAAATGATCAAGATATCAGATTCTATTTCATCTCCAGGAATCAAAAGACATCTCGGCTTTCCATGTATAATTACCAAAATCTGTGAATTTATCATGGGAGATGACTTTGATGACATGAGATGCACTAATGCTGTCTCTAAAAAGACTATATGTCAAATGATTGGAGGAAAAACCAGAAATAAAACCGTTGAAAGAAATTCATTGATTTCTAACAACAAGTCTCTTCTGGTCCATCTTAAAACTCTTGGTAGACAAATTAACTGTATTCAGAAACAGTTAGCCTTTGCTGCTCGAAAAGATACAGAAACTCTTAAAGGTATTCTAAACATTGAGTCAGAGTTTTAAAAGGGTGAAGGTAACCAAGAATCAGAAATAGAAAAAGGCTGTCAAAAAGAACTTGATGACAAGGAGTTCTTTACTTCTTAAAAATATCAAGAAAAATAGACAACAATTTTTGATTTATTTCCATTATTGTATAAGGTCTATTTTTGAATAAAACTATCAATTATTTATGAATAAAATTATTATTTTATAAATTTTTCTTTTTATAGTTTCCGGTTACATAGCCTGTGCTTGAATGTCTATATTTTTGCTATGTGTTTTCGGTTTATGGGATGTCTAATTTCGGTTTTCATAACCTTAATATTCGATCTCATATGATGTGAACCCTTATGGCTTGTGTGGCTTTTTTATTTATCAAAGGATCATAAGGTGTTCTGATTAAAACTCATATGTAAAAAGTCACAATGTGTTGAATCAATTTGTGTTTACATGAGTTGTGTTTAGCATAAACATATGTGTTTCGGGTTTTCAACTTTTGCTATTGGCACGCATTAGTTAAAACCGATTCAACCTTTCTCTGGTAAAGGTTGCTCTTTGTTGTTGCTCTTCTGTTCTTGCGAGAGGATGACAACATACTGGGGGAGAGTTCTAACTTGAACTTGCCCTTAATGATATATCTTTCTAGGGAGAAGAGGCTGCAGAATATGAGGTAACGAATTTGTTAGTTAATCGTTTTCCTGTTTAAGAAAAGCCTGCTTATATTGCATATATTTTGCTTTCGCTTAACAAAATTTCGGTATAATTGATATATATTCCATCATGTGTGTATGGATGTGTGTGTGTGATTCAATTGATTTCGGTTAAGAAAAACTATGTCAATTTATTTGGTTTGTTGTTTGGTATCTTCTTTATTGTTTGGTATCAAGTGTTTTTGCTTAACGAAATTTTGGTGCAATTGCGGTACTATATTGTCTATGTTTGTTTCAATTGCTTCCAGTTATAAGTGTGCAAGTCTATTTATTTTGGTTTGTATGTATTGTTTATGGCTTAACAAAATACGGGATCATTCGTTTAGTCCAATTCGATTCCGGAAGAGAAACTAAGTTAATTCTGATCTTAGTTAGACTTATCAAATTGAAGGAATCGGTTATTCGAGTTTAATCGAATGCCTTGACAAGAAATACTAGTTAACTAACCTATTATTTGTCTTATCTAAAGAGAAAGGTCTGAGTTATTGTTCCTGATGAGAGAAATAAAGTTAATTCTGATCTTTATTTTGGTCTTATCGAAATAAGCGATTGTATGTATACAATCAGTTTAACAAGGGAACTAAGTTTCTTAGTCAATTTGTTAAACTATTAGGGAAAATTGCTTCGGGCAATAGTTTTCCTAGATAACATATTAAAACTAAATTACTTGTAGTTTCGGTTTTAATATTGGTTATCTAAAGTGGTATGTGAAACCTTCGTGCTTAACTCTTATAGGTTGTATACAAGTCTTTTAGATTTGTAAGATCCTTTCGGTTTGACCTTTATTTTCTCGAACCTTTGTCATTTTGTGACAAAAAGGGGGAGAAATATATGGAGTAAACAAGTGATTCAATCGCTAAGGAAAGGACAATTGTACTTAAACGTTATATCTAACGAAAGAGTAAAGCATTGACTAAAGGGGAAAAACATATCATATTGCTGTGTAGTTATCTTGACTACAAAAGTGGAATAACAAAGATGTTCGGATTGAATATATATACCTATCTTACCTTTAGGGGGAGTATAAGCTTTGTTATTCAGATGTCAACATCGGCATTTATTGATTGAATATATGCAGGTTATTGTGCTATTGAAACTTGGAATCATGCGTATGTATAATGAATTCTTATAATTTGTTTATCCATATGTATTAAGAGTTTTTCCACTAAAATTTACAAAGGGGGAGATTGTTAGAGCATAACTCGGTTGAACCCACCAAGCATTGGTATGTCAAGTTTGGTTGTCATATTTTAGTGAATCAAAACTCATCTAAGAGTCGCTTGATTATGTACTAGAGACAACTTTGTATATGTTAGAATAGAAAGTCTAGGAATATACATATAAGTTGATATGTGCTTTGTTTTGGTAATGAAATGTCTCTATGGAAATTTTCATTAGGATCCCACTAGTTTTTGTACCTTTGCCAATTTTATTGACAAAAAGGGGGAGAATTAATGTGTAGTTCACACTACAAATACATATGGTTTTCGGATCATTATGTAAGGGGGAGTGGTTTCCATGTGAGATGGAGTATTGACTAAGGGGAAGTGATACATATCACCATAGTATTGTTGTAAAAGTTGTGATACAATTGAACTTTGATGCTGTGTAATAATACTATGACACTGTGTAACAATGATTGAGAGCTTTTGTTTTCTCATTGTTATGGCTACGGATTTTCAACAACGATGATGCTAAACTTACAACCTTTGGAATCATTGGAGTACTTGGAAGTGATGAAGATTTCGAGTAATGTTGAAGAACCAAGGAGATCAAGCATGTGGAAGAGAAGCTACAAAATTATAATTTTTTAATCCATATGTATTGATAGTTTTGTCACTCAAATTGACAAAGGGGAAGATTGTTAGAGCACTGCTCGGTCGAACTCGCAAGCGTTTCTATCTCAAGCTTATTGTCAAGTTTAGTTGCCAAAACTATAAGCCTTGATTTCTAGTCTACTTATAGCTAAGTCTCGGACTAGGATAGAAAGTGTAGTTGAGCTCTAGACTCCACGACGTTCATCATACAAAGACGAAGAACTACTCAAGGAACTGGTGGAACTTCATCGACTAAAAGGTATGTGGAGACTTGAACTTATCTATCACTAAAAAAGTCTATCGACACTATCTCCTATCTTGAGACAAAAGTCATATTACTATATAGACTTCGATTATACACATTTGCTATCAAGTCGAGTTTATCTCGCTCTCGAAATATGTGTTGGTAAGCTTTCGCTTTGGCCAAGTTCATCTTTACTCGTGACGAAAGTCATGTTGATTATTTCAATATCTTGAAAATTGCTTTGATGAAATATAGTGTGTCAATAACCTCTATTTAACATCCTCTAAGAATGTTTCAATGATTTAAATAAATAGTTTAGAATATGTAACCATCTTTGGATATAAGCATATATAGTGTGTTCGCACATTAGTGTATAAGTCCAAAACCGGGAACCAAATGTATGCATACTTGTGTGTATACAAAATGGTTGATGGAGACTGGGTAAGTATGCATATCCGTACGCATACTGGCGGAAGTTCACGTCAATTAATTTCTGCTAAGTTTGGATTTCAAAACCAACTCAATCTAGTAACCTAAGTACGCGTACCCGTACGCATACTGGCGGAAAGTTCACGTCCGTGAATTTCTTCTAAGTTTGAAAAAAAAAAAAAACTCAAAATCGGTTACTTAAGTACGCATACTTAAGTGTGTTACTTTCTAAAATTGGTTTATTCGTGAACTTAAATTTATATAAACTAAGGAATGCATATTTGCAAACCGTGGCTATAAAGTTCATGAATAGATTCGAGTGAATCAAACCCAAATTTGCTTCGATTGTGTCTTGTATACTTCTATGAGATCAAAACAATTGAACAACTCTTGAACTAGTTCATTTGAGTCATTTGAACTAGTTATGGTGAAGATGAATAAGGTTGATATGAAAGTGCTCATATGGCTAACCATTTGGTTAACTACCGTTGAACCAACGACTTGTACACGTTTAGGTACGGTTACACAAACCTAAATGACGTATAGTTCATTTGTGTATAACAAGCTAAGTTCGATCTAACGGTTGAAAGATATTAACTTGAATCTAATCAGGTTTTCATCTAACGGTGAATATTGAATGCTTTGTTACCAAGGTAACTTCGATTGCAAACCCTGATTTGAAGACTATATAAAGGAGAACTCTAGCAACTGGGAAAGGTAATCCCCACACCTCCTGTGTGATACTAGTTGTATAAGCTAGAGTCGATTCTCCTTTAACCTTAAGTTTCTACCAAGACCCTGTAGGTTAACGACTTGAAGACTTCATTGGGATTGTGAAGCCAGACCCAACTATTTTCTTTGTAGTTGCGTGATCTGATCTTGCCCGATTCTATCGTATTGAGGACAATTGAAATAATTGACTCGAGATTAATTTCTCCAATAGGCAAGATAAAAATAATCACAAACATCTTCGTCTCATCGTTTGTGATTCCACAATATCTAGTTTCGCCATCATACGATTTAGATTATTGTGAGGTGATTGATAATTCTAGGTTGTTCTTCGGGAATATAATTCCGGGTTATCGATTGGTTCCTGTTCACCTTGATTTATCAAAAGACGGAACAAAACTTGTAGGTATTTCTGTGGGAGACAGATTTATCTATTCTTGTAGACTTTTTTTTGTGAGATAGATTTGTTTATTAAAGTCTTCGACTTTGGGTCGTAGCAACTCTTAGTTGTGGGTGAGATCAGCTAAGGGAATCAAGTGCGTAGTATCCTGCTGGGATCAGAGACGTAAGGAGCGCAACTGTACATTGGATCAGTGTGAGATTGATTGGGGTTCAACTACAGTCCAGACCGAAGTTAGTTTGTAGTAGGCTAGTGTCTGTAGCGGCTTAATACAGTGTGTGTTCAATCTGGACTAGGTCCCGGGGTTTTTCCTGCATTTTCGGTTTCCTCGTTAACAAAACTCATGGTGTCTGTGTTATTTCTTTTCCGCATTATATTTTGTTATATAATTGAAATATCACAGATTGTGCGTTGAATCAATCAATTGGGAAATCCGACCTTTGGTTGTTGATTTAAATTGATTGATACTTGAACATTGGTCTTTGGTACCGTTCAAGTTAATTTCTCTTGTATTCAATTAGACTCGTAGATTTCTATTTGCTTGAGTAAGGATTGAATCGAGAAATTGAGATATAACTCTTTGATATACTTTTTATTAAGATTGAGTCTGACTGTCTAGTTGATTCTCTTAAAAGTATATTGGAGTTAGTCCATACAGATTGCTAAGCGAATTATTGGGTGAGGTTATTGTACCCCCACTTTTTCACAAACCTTGATCGGATGGGATCCAACTAGAATCGGATTTATTCGATTGATTAGTTGCGTAAGATCTGTAACACATAATAGTTCTCTTGAGATCTATTTTGATTGTTACAAATCCGAATCTTATTACTTAGGTAATAGAGATTGGATTGATCTAACCAGGAATTGTTACCAAACAGATTTGTTGTTCCTTTACTGTTTGGAATACGATCCAAAGGAATTGTTCCAGTGCGTGCACTTATCGAATGTCGGAAGTGCAGGGATACTTAAGAAACTAAGTGAACTAGGGTTAGTTGTTTGGTATCAACTATACGAAGTTGGTTTAGATTTTTTATAGCGGCTTAATTCTGAGAGTATTCAATTCTGGACTAGGTCCCGGGTTTTTTTGGCATTTGCAGTTTCCTCGTTACCAAAATCTTGTTGTGTCTTTTACTTTTCTATTTCCGTAATTATAATTGTTTATTATAATCCTATAGAGTTTGGTTAAGTCCGAACCTATTATCAAGTAATCACACTTTTATTGTTGTATTGTCTTGATCTCGTATCCATAGACAATCACACAAAGTGTGAATACCGATTTGGCGTATTGTCTCGACTTTTTCCATAGACAATCACTTTCGGTAAGAGGACTTATAGGTGTATAAATTAAAGATTGTGGTGTATTCGGGTACCCTCGTATTTTCACCACCATTCTAATCAGAAGAGAATTTCTTATTTTTGTACGCGAGAAGATTTAGGTTTAGAGATCGTTTAGAAGGTGAAAACAGCCCTACAGTAAAAACTCATGAGGAATTCTATTAGTTTTAAGCCATGACCTAGTTTGCTCTGTAGGTTATATGTTTTAGCTTGTCCATCCGATTGATATGATTTTTTATTATGTTATACTAGACAACCATACGAAATTTTTGGCATATAGATCATACATAAATTCTTTACTAATTGCTCCCATCTGTCTATCTAGGTTGAGGATATATGATTGGTTGGCCATTGGGAGCTTGTCAGGTAAGCTTCGAGTGTTCTGATTGGTTGGAATAGAAGAGGGCCGACATGTGAGCTTCGTGAGACCTGATTGGTCGGTCATAGGAGGCGCAAGGCTTGTCAGATTGGACGGCCATTGGGAGCTTTTCAGGTAAGCTTTAAGCGACCTGATTGGTCGGAACGAAAGAGGGGTGGAAGGTAGTCACCGTGAGACCTGATTGGTCGGTCACGAAAGGCGCAAGACCTGCCAAATTATCCGTCCAATATTTGCGTGGCCGGACCCAATCCTTGACTGACTTAAACAGTCACGGTTAACCCTAATTTCAAATTTATTTATTCCTCGACCATGATTAGGGTTTAGTTGCAACCAATCATGGGAGGTCTGCACTCCTTTCTTGGGTAAGCTAGCCTTCGACCAATAAGAGTCAAGATACTATGCTTCACGCAAAATTGAGCAAAAATAGGGAAATTGACGTTTTCACATGAAATTGAATGAAGTATAAAAATTTTGTGTGTTGACACAAAATTGAAAAAAATACCCAAATTTGTGTGCTTGCATAAAATTGGGGCAAAAAAATGAATCTATATCATTCAATTGAGAATGAATATTAATGTTTAGCTAAATTTTAGGAATTCAGCAGTGGAATATAGCACTAAAATATTTTGACATTTAAGTATTGAGGGAAATATCGAAAAAAATCCTAAAATAACTGTTATGCCCTTTTTGCTTGACTTTTCGTAAAATGACCATTTTTCCACTGGTCTAAAAGTCACCCAAAATAACTATTTTACCCTTTGTCAAAAATCCACCATCAACAGCTGGGACAATTTCTAGCCATGTGTCCAAAACCACAACATCTAAAGCATTGTATTTCCTCATCATCTTCGGAAACAACTTCTTTCTTGGTTGAAGAAAAAGGTTGTCTAGATGATGATTTGTTAAAAACATGTTTTTCACCCTTCTTTTGTGGAAAGTATTTAACACGGTGTGTGAGAAGTGTCATTGTTGAACCAATCTCATTTTCAACAAGCAGGTCATCTTTTTCATTATATTCCTCAGCCTAATTTATGGTAACTTTTTCCGAAAATTAGTCAGTACTGTTTGATGCTTCAAAAGAGATGTTCTTGTATTTTAGCTGGACTTCATGATCAAAGATCTTTAACTTTTCAATAAGGGAGCTTCGAGAAAGTGTTGAAAAATCATTGCCTTCCATGATAGAATGTTTCTTAAACTTGTATCTAGATGGCTAACGATATGAGAATCTTGGGTACTATATCCTTTTCAGTATTAGTTTTTCCCAACGAGAAATATGCATTCACAATCTCAGAAAGTTTGAAGTGAAAATCCTCAAACGTATAGTTATTATATATACAAAAATTTTCTCAATCAGAAATGAGAGTTTGAAGTCTATCTTCCTTTTCTGATGTGTTACCTTCGAATACAATCTTAAGATTATCCCAAGCATCCTTTGATGTTTGACATGTGGAGACATGATGCTGAAGTTCTCAGCTTACTACATGTATTATAGCATCTAAAACATCTGAATTCTGCTTGGCGAGAGCCTTCTCTTCACTATAGTATGAAGCTAAGCTTTAAAACTCAATTTCCTAATTTGCCATTTTCGGAGGTTCGTATCCATCAACGACTAATACCCAAGTATTAAAATCTCGTGATTGAATAAAAAAACGTTATAGAAGATTTCCACCACATGTAGTTAGTACCATCAAATCTTGGCGGTACGTTAACGGAACTCGATTCATGTGAACCCGAATTCATTTTCTTATAGGTTGGATCGCACCAAACAAAAATTGTTAGACCTTATCGTGTTTACCCAATCTGATACCAATTGAAATGACGAGTGTACCAAGTTGTTACATCAATGCTTGGTTGAGCCCACAAGTTTTGCTATCTCAAGCTTGTTGTCAATGTTAGATGATCAAAACCATTTATTGATTTCTGGTATACTAATTCAAGTCTTGGAATAGGTTAGAATTTGGTAGTTGAGTATCAGACATCACCCTCGAAGACTGAAAATCGAAGAAGACATTTGAAGTACTTCTGTATCAGGTATGTGAAGACTGAATCATTCTATTTTACTCACTATCTTACCATTCTATCTATTGAGACTATGTCGTATGGCTTCTAGTAGATTTATAAAGAAGAAATTTCGAGTCAAGCTTGTCTTGTTAAAAATCTCGGAATATGATTCTAGCATAGATGTTCAAAGGTCCTCAATAATATTAGTTCGAAATAATTGTTTGAGAATTGATTTGTGGATCAATTGAAAATATCCCATACAATTGATTTATCATTTGGGAATGCTTCAAACATCATAAGAGAGAGTTTCATAAACTTATGATATTTCTGTTCAGGGTAGGTTGGAAAACCCGTTTGCAAACCATAGATATCTGATTTCATAAATTCAGAAAGGTTTGCGAAACTGTTCGCAAACCAAAAATTCAGTTGGTAACAGTACACGAACCCGGTTGGAAAACCGTTGTGAACTGATTTTTTAATGTTGGTATAAAGGGCTTAAGGTTAGCGAACCCGGTTGGCAAACTGTTTCCATCTGAGTTCATAAGCAAACAACAGTTGGTGAACCCAGTTCGAAAACTATGTGCATCAGAGTTCTCGAGCCGAGTAAGGGTTGGCAAACCCAATTCATGAATTGTAACTCTCTGACTCGTGAACTAGCCTTACGGTTCACAAACCGTCTCACCAACTTTCCCAATAAATTTAGAAGATGCTCAAAGACTTATTTTTTTAAATATGTTTAGAATTGCTATGACTCTTATAAACACTTATAAGACTTCATTGATCACTTAAACACTTATATGTGTGCATCATGATTAAACTCTTAGGTGTTTTTATGAACATCATATTGCTTATTGTTCACATGGCATATTTGCCAAACCGAACAAGTCATTATACACGATTCCAAAACCAGTCCACAATGTATATTCTTCTAATGTATTTTCAAGACCTAAAGTGTTTGCTTGAATCCAAAGTTATCTTAGCTTGAATTCTAAGCAACCCCCAGTCTTGAAAATCTATAAATGGATATGCTCTTTCAACCGGGAACTTCAATCCCTGACACTTTGTATCCTAATTGATCTAGCACCGTCCTCTATGAACTTAGGTTTCCTCTGAGAAACATAATTATTTTTACGACTAAAAGACTTCGCTTTGGGGATTCATGAAGCCAGGTCCGACTATCTTTTACCTTGAAAATCAAATAGGCTTATCTGTTAGAGGAATATTGGTATCAAAAGTTTTCACTGCGGATGAAGCATCTCTTAGGTTGTAAAGGACGTCAGCTAAGGGAATCAAGTGTGTGGAACCTTGCGAGGTTCAAGAGACGTAGGGAGCACGGTTGTAACTGAATCGTTTGGAGGGTTTATTCGGTCCCATCTACATTCCTGTCCAAAGTATGATAATAGGCTAGTGTTTGTAGTTGGTTAATACATCTCGGTGTTCAAATCCGGACGAGGTCACGGGGTTTTTCTACAGTTGCGGTTTCCTTGTTAACAATATTTCTGGTGTCTTATGTTTTTCGTTTTCCACATTATATTCTTTATCTTTATAATTGGATTTATGCAAGTTGTATGTATTTAATCTAAGTAGATACATCCATCTAATTGTGATCGATTACGAGACTAGTTCTTGTAAAATTCGTATCTTGAAAGATAAATAACAAGTGTAATTGCTCGGAAGAATTCCGATTGGATTTTTTTGGATACGACTAGATTGATCTTGGATATTGATTTTTCAGATCGTCCAAGTACTCTTCTTAATAATCAGGTTCACGGACTCATTGTCTTGTAGATACTGATTGAGAAGAGGTAGAGATATAAACTCTATATACATATTGTCAAGGATCATTAAGTTGGTCTACTTGCAATTGTATTAGGTTTTGTCCATACATATTGCCGAACGAAATAATTGGTGGTGTACTTGGTATCCCCGCGTTTTCACAAGTACACCACAATCTTTTCGATATCTACCTATTCAAGACACACCTCTTGTAATCTAATATAGACTAGATAATGTCAAGAAGATGCAACCACAAGATGTACACTTGATATATAGTCAAAGTCCGGAACCAGACTAACCATGGGATTGAACCAAGTATTTGAGTAAGGTATAAGTTATTTTATTTTATTATAACAAAAACAATAATTAAATTATAATGCGGAAAGTACAATAAAAGCGCACACAAGTTTATTAACGAGGAAAACGCAAATGCAGAAAAACTCCGGAACCTAGTCCAGTTTTGAATACTCTCAGAATTAAGCTGATATACAAAGATTACAACCAACTTCGTATAGTTGAGACCGCGTAAATTAACTCCAAGTTACTCGATACCTTCAGTATCCCTGCGCCTACTACCAATCTGGTCTACCCACGTGAATCCTAAGATAAAAATCCACTATCTTAAGGCGCTCCACCTGTTGTGAAGACTTATATCACTCAACACCTTTGGATGGTATTCTGAAAGATCAAGGTACGGAAATCTGTTTGCAACAGAAAAGCTAGTAAAACCTCACAAATCCGGAACTTATGACTCCCGAAGAGCAGCCTAGATTCTTAACCACCCATCAAGAACAATCTTCAAAAGATTACTTAAGTTCAATTATCAGATATCTATCTTGAGAAATCACAAAGTATGAGACGAAGATAACTTTGTGATTTCTATCTATCTTTCCGGAAAGAGATTACGAAAACCTCTTGAAATAGTAAATGACTAATCTGTTTCAGTTTTCATTCTATAAATCTCCCAGATCAACAAGTTAATCAGAGATATGTTGAGTTGGAAAGGTTCTACCGTTTAATTAACATAAACTCCTACATATCAGTTTAGATCAACTAAGATCAAGATTACCGAATTAATTAAATCTTAGTTCTCAAATTCGGTTCTTCAAGAGAAACACCAAGTGATAGATTGTTGATATATACAACAAGTTATAAAAGGTCTGTCAAGATAAACAAGCTTGTCAAATCCCAGTCAATCAAGTGTGCACAAAGTATCACAAAGATCAGAATACCAAAAAGTAACTCTTCTAGTCTTCAAAGTACCTGCACAAACAACTTGATTCCCTTGTGATCGATCACGTACAAAAAGGAGTTTGTTAAAAGTGAATGATGACAAGTCCTATCTTCAGATCTTGAATCAATAAAGTAGATCTGAAATCTTTGATCCTTGATCTAGTTCGAGTGACCTTATATCAGAAGAGAAGGATCACTGAATAAACAAGCTTAAATACACGCAACATCCTGATCAGGTAATTAAACAACATAATCAATACAATATAGTTAATCATAAAATATCAATTTTCCCAAAACAAAACAATTAAAATCAGTAGCATTATCCTAAAATGATCATGTTTTCAAAATTCACACGGTGATTTTAGCAATACATATTCAGTAACTATTACATTTAATCATGTTTATCTTATGAGTCGGGCCACCGATCACGACGCTTTATCCATGTCCCGTACATTGTCCTTTTCCTTTCGCGTTGCAATAAAAACTTATTATTCTCCAAAGTTCTCCAAAAACGAATTCTTCCTAGACCAATTTTTTTTCGAACAGACAATCGAAATAAAAAAAACATTATAAAAATAGGGTTTAGTTTTTCAAAACTCATTTGTCGATGAAAATTTAATCAAGAAGTGTGAATGTGATCATTGGATCATGGAGTATAAAGGAAAAGTTGATATCATGAATACATTTACTTCTAAGGTTAAATGCTTTCACACTCTAGCCAGGATTGACTGTTCAAGCCCGAAACTGTTGCGCACTTGGTCCATCTTAACATGCAATACCATTTTGTTCTTCATGTTCACAGCTTCACAACTGTAAGGTTAAGAATTAAGGTCACCTAATTTGCTTGGTTATAGTTTTAATATAGCTACACTAAGTGACAACAAAAAAGTAACCACTACAGGAACTTTATTTAGCTTAATTTATTGGGACAAAAACTTAGTTTCCGCATTTCCATCAGAAAAATAGAATTTGGGAACTGCGTTTCTTAAAAATATTTTTTAAGTCCAAGTTAAATTTGGTTGGATTTTATTCATGGGTTAAATAATATTTAAGAGAAAAAGTTTGAGATATAATAGGAAAAAAAGGGATTTCAGTAAATAAAAGAGTTAAAAGAAAAATATTAAAAATCGGTAAAAAAAACATATAATGGAAGAAAAATATTCAGTTTCATTAAATAGCATACAGAAACCGAGTATCAATATACACAGTGGAACTGAGTATCCGTAAAGCATATTTTTTGACGGAAACTCAATCATTTTTTAGCTGGAATAAAGAAAAGGAGTGTCCCCTTCACTAGGCAAATGTAGCTAAGGCAATTTTTTTGGCCATATTATAGCTAAAATTTGAACCATTATGGTTTCCTTTAGCTACAATATAGCTAAAACTAAGAAAAACACTCTACCATAATGTTCCACCTAATATTTATAGCGCGTTTGGATACCAGAAACAAAAGTGAAGCAGAAGTCAGAAGCAAATTGTTTTTTCTTCACAGAGAAAGTCAATTTTTTTGCTTCTAGATTCATTCTGAAATCGAATATCCAAACTAACTTTTGACTTTTTTTGCGTACATAAGTAAAAAAATATTTTGAATTGGATACCACAAACAGAATGTTTTAGCTCCACAAAAAATTTAACTTTTTTGCTTCTAGAAGTCATTCTGAAATTGTGTACCCAAACTAACTTCTGACTTTTCAGCTTCCAGAAGTCATAAAGCAACTCCTGAAGCGACGTCCAAATATGCTTGCTTGTTTGGATATCAGAAGCAGAATTTTTTGCTTCTAAAAGTCATTCTAAAATTGTGTACCCAAACTAACTTATGATTTTCTATTTCCAACACTCAAAAAACAACTTCAGAAATAACATCCAAACAAACCAGAGTCTATCGCTCTTTATCATTTGCAGATTCACTCCAAAATACTTAGTCCCACAGACTCTCACTTCTATAGTGGCGTGGATGGGGATGTGAAGTGTTGCCATGAAACTCAGTCTTAAATATGCAACAAGATTTCTACAGAAAAACAGGATGACTCAGTTGTTCAAATCAGTGTTTTTTAATTTAAATTTTCTATGAATTTAACTATGATCTTAAGTTTTATCAACAATTTTTTGATCACAAAACAATTTAGATTTCTTTTTAATTCCTTTGATGGTTTTAGCTTAGATTGGCTTGTGGAAGGAATATGAGTTTCTTATTTCTAAATGTTACATGAACTTTCTATTCAATTCAATAAAGTTTTCAAAATGCTAATAAGTTTCTAATCTCTTTTATAGATATCCCAGTTGATTCTTTTCTAGTCTCCAATAGTGGAATCCAATAGGTTAAGCTTTCAGCAATCTAGATCATGAGTATATCGCAGTGGTGCTTGTTCTCCAACAGTGGTGTTGTTTCTCCAATATAATTGTGCTTCAAAGTTCGTCTGAATATTGGTATTCCCATATCTTTTTATCTCTTCAGTTCAAAGGTTTCTCTTTTTGATCTGTATCATGTTTAAGCTTCGTCCCATCAATCAAAACCAGTGGGTTGACCAGGTTAAATCGTTGGTTTTGAACTAGCATAACTTTAGCAGTAGACATAGGAAACTTTCCCTCTTATTCAAAATTCAAATTCTTGTCAACCCTGATAACCCGATAATTAAGTTTGACAGCCACCAGGTCCCCTATTTGTGGAAACAAAGCAATTCTATTTATCTTGAAACCTTTTATAATCCTATAAGATATCCCCCCATTAATCTTAACCCTACGACACTTAAGATTTATAAGCTTCAGAGGTTAGTCCGAGAAAAAAAATCCTTTTGGAAGTGTAACAAGAAATCAAAATCATGGATAAACTGTCTTCAAAGATGCAAACGACGGCTATTGATACTAGATCTTCAAGAATCATTAGAAGAATGATTACTTTTGCTCAGGTAGTAAAGGATGCAGCTGAAGAATGTTATATAGCTTATTGGGTAATATTATCTCCAAAAATTCGTTGAATCATAAGACGCTTAAGAAAGAAGTCAATCTAAGGTCGAAAAGCTATAGTATGTATGAAATAATTTCAAAGGGTATTAACCTCTTTGTTTTTAGATTTGAAAGATTAAATGCTTATAACAGTGTTCTATCTAATGCTCCATGGTCAATTTTAGGGTGTCTTCTTTGTCTTCAAAAATATAAATCAGATCTAGCTCTTGAAGACCACAAATTCATAAGTCAAAGTCTGGTGTGTGAGACTTAGAAATCTGAAACAAATTATCTTAAATGAAAAATTGGTGAATGATATCTGTAAATATATTAGAAAGAGAGGCATTCCTGAGGGGAGGAAGAAAACTCCAAAAAGACCTGTTACCAACATAGTTTAGGTGGAGGTTAATCTTAAGGATCCACTGAGAAGAAGAGGCTGGATTTATACTCAGGCAGGTGGTAAAGTCCGGGTAATATATTATTTTGAGATGTAGCCATATGGAATATGCAAGGAATGTTTTGTGGTAGAATATGTTGATGAAAATTGCAAGAAACTTACGCAAGAGCATAAGGTGGAGGAAATGGATGAAAATAAATTGGGTTATTTGGTTTTTGGTACTTACATTTTGACCAATGTTAGTGTTTGGTCTAACATTTGTCCAACTTAGGATTTGGTACTTAGAATTAACGTTGACATGAGTTGACCCAGTTAAATTTTGACTTTTGTTTAGAAATTATTAATAGAAATAAATAAATAAAATAAAATAAAAATATTAACAAATTTACTTTAATAACCTTTACTTTCCTAACTATACATTTACGTAACACCTTCTCTCCAAACCCGCCACCACAATCATGCGTCTCTCTTTCACACTGCAACCACCATTACAACCCTAATCACAACTCCTTCGATCAAATCAACAATAAAAATCAAGCCAATCAAAATAGCAACAACAAATCAAACCCCCTTCTTTAAACCTAAACTCTTCCAGAATTAAAAGAACTATCAACACCAACAGTTTACTCTCTGCCGGCGACTGTGGAGTCAGTTGTTCTTCATCCTTGATCATGACACTGCAGACAAACCTTATTATTTATCATCACATTATTTTTTCCAATTCCCCCAATCCATGATGATTCTTATAATGAAATCCCTAATTTTCCCAATTTCTTCCCCAATTCAGAAAAACCCCTAAATTCTTATTATCTCCTTCTTATCAATTGATGAACTTCACAATATAACTTTTTGAGCAATTCGGAAATAATGATTCCGTCGAAGCAAGGTGTTGAATAATTCAGAAATCTCAAATTCAAACAACAGAGAGAACCCAATATTTTCTTACCCCTAAAATGATATTGATGCTCAAACTGAAACCCCCAGTACCCAAATCAAACCAGTACCAAATTGAGCAAATTCAACACCCCAGAAACTAAAAGATTATTCCAGAACACCCACTTCGAAATTGAAAGAAACTGAAATCGAAAGAGACAGAGAATATTACAGATTATCAACGATAGCATCGAAAATCATCAAACACCAACTTCGGCGTCGCTTCTCGAAATAATCTTTTGCATAAACGCCATCAACAGATCTTGTTCTTACTTCTCAAGATCACTTGCTAAAGAAAAGATAGTAGCAGATTTCCCGTGTTCTTCATAACGGGTTCTAAATGTATCAGATGGAAGAAGAAACGAGATATAAGGTATGAATGTTTGATCGGGGTGATATACTAATAATGTTTTTTAGCCGTTGGATTCGAGGCTCCATTCAGGGGTACGATTGTAAACTCAGTGTATTTATTTTATAAAATTAATTAAAATCTGGTCATAAACAGTCAAGGAGGGTCAATGCAGAGTCCAAGTACCAAATCCTTAGTTGGACGAATGTTAGACCAAACACTAACATTGGTCAAAATGTAAGTTACCAAAAACCAAATAACCCAAATAAATTTGCTGAATACCTTCAAACTAAGAAGGGGAAAGCTTTTTTGGCTACCTATATCCTTGATACAGGTGCTGAGAGTAGTTCAAATATGTTATCTGAGGCAATTGATAATGAGAAAAATCATCGTCCATAAATTGAGTTTTTAATGAAAGTGATATGAGGAAGAATAAGCGAATAAGAGATGAGGAAAATCAATCGTTTTCTAATACTAATATCAAATCTACCCTCAATACCTATACCAACCAATCTGAAAGATTGATGATACAATCATTGAGGATGCCAGAACTGATGCTAATAGAAGTTTTATGGAATTTCAGATGGGATATTAGCACAATTATGGGGGAAAGAAAGCAAATGATAACTCATAACTCAACATGGAGGTTTGAATAGACAGAATCAACATGGGAAATCTGCGAATTTTTAGGTATTTTATTCAACCCTAGTTTTTTGCCTAATTTTAAATTTTTTTGCACATCTTTATTCTTAAATCTAGTCTCATTTACTAATTCAATTTTTCTATGTATTACGGTTTTCAATTTCAAGTATTTATTCTCTATTGAAGTTATGAATCTGTTCTGTGCCAAGCCTGATATTAATTTTCTCTTCATCATGAGGTTCATCTCATGGAACGTTCAAGGATATGATAACAAAAATACAAGGAATCATCTCAGGAATTTAGTCCAAACCAATGATCCTGATGTTATCTGTTTGATGAGACAAAGACATATCACAAAAAAATGTCACTTTTCATAAAACCTATCAAATATCCAAATTTCTTCATTTTGATCCAATAGGAAAATATGGAGGTCTTTGTCTGATGTGGAAGAATGGTCTTAACTTAAGATTGTTAGTTCCTAGATTAATGTTATAAACTGCATATTTCAGTTTGATGGTAGATTTAAGGTTGCTTTTACTTGTATGTATGGTGTTTTGCCTGATGGTAATAGAGATGCCCAGTGGGACTATATAATGCAAAGTAGGCAAAATATAACACATCCTTGGATTTTGCTAGGTGACATGAATTTTATTCTTAATAATTCTGAAAAGAGATATTTTGACTTTGGGTTCCAGTTTTGTGACCAGAGTTGCATTTGGGTCCTAAAAAGTTCCAAATTAGAGTTTGGGTCCCAAGACCGTGATTGACTGCATTGACAGTTACAAAAGCTGGTTAAATAAGGAATTGACTATTTAAAACTAAGTTTTCAACTTATTTACTAACTCAGCCATCGCAAAACTGTTAGACACGTATATGGTTAAAGTCTTAAAGATATATTCAGTGAGCGACTTAATATTCGCCATCACTATTTCTATTCGACTAAAACTTAAAAGTGTGTTAGAAAAGATTACTGAAACAAAGAGCGGTAAAGTTGCAGAAACGAAAAAAATTGAAGTGCTCTTGGGTTTAGTTAGATTTGTAGTTTTGATTCGTCACAGAAATTAGTGGACGAGTTGAATTAGTAAAATTTGGTTCTTAAAGTTGATTGATTTTGGGGTTCCACTGTAGAAACATGTGATTAGTGTTTTGGATGATTTGCGATTAATGTAGTAGCACGTCCTAGAGATTTTGAAAGTTTAATTTTCAGAATCTAGTTTCGTTTAATGTAATTTTAAGTTTAGGGTGATCGAAATTCAGAGGTTTAATCAGATGTTGAAGGATGTATTTGGGTTGAGAAATAAAAGACAATTCCAGGCATACATCTAATTCCTTTGCTAAGTAATCTTTACAAGTTTTTTATTCTACCATCATTTGCAAAAAATCGATGAACTGAGTGGATTGGAACTGCTCATTCTCCAATGGTCAATGTTTAATGTCTTCTGCGTTTGTGATCAATCAATTTATTAATTTCAATATTACTAAGAGCCGTAATGGTTTGATCAGCAAACAAGATATTTGATGCTCGAAAACTGTATGATAAAATGACTGAATGGCATGTATTCACAATCGGTTGGTTGAATTGATTTTAAGTTACACGTGCTAATCACGTGTTAACGGCTCTGACGTCGTTAACTAAATAGAGGTTAATTAAAAAAACATATATTATTTGGTAATGGTCAAGACGGTCAGCCACGGTCTTGGGACCCAAACTCTAATTTGGAACTTTGTAGGACCCAAATGCAACTCTGGTCACAAAGTTGGGACCCAAAATCAAAATATCCATTCTGAAAAACTGGTGGTCACCCTCACACTCAGTCTGTTTTAGACACTGCTAGAGATTTTGTGAATGCACTAGGAATTCAATATATGAGTTTTTCAAATAACCAATTTACTTGGACTAATAGAAGGCATGAAATTGAGCTGATTCAAGAGAGGCTTGATAGATTCTTAGGTGATGACAAATGGTTTAGATTATTCCCTCATTCTCATGTTTACTATTTAGTACCTATAGCTAGCGACTACATCCCTATCATTCTCACCAATTTTATGAGCTTTAACTCTGCCAAAGAGCCAAATAAGTTCTGAAAATGCGGGGTACCAATATACACCACCAACTTTTTCTTAGGCAACTTGTATGGGCTAACTCAAATAGAATTCCGAGAGTTACAACTTAATGAATATCAATCAGGAATTTTGTTAAGAGTTTATATCTCTTTCTCTCACAATCAATATGTAAACGGAGACAAGTCCGTGAACCTGATTATATCGTGAGAGTACTTGGACGATTCCAAAGATCAATATTCAAGATCAATCAAGTCGTATCCAACAATTATGATGGACGTATCTACTTTGATTGATTTTACGTACAACCTATGATATTTCAATATAATGCGGAAAAGAAATAACACGGACACCAGAAATTTTGTTAACGAGGAAACCACAAAAGCAGAAAAACCCCGGAACCTAGTCCAGATTTGAACACCAAACCATATGAAGCCGCTATAGAAACTAGCATACTATCAATACTTCGGACTGGAATGTAGTTGAGACCGAGTCCACCGTCACAGTAATTCAGTTACAGTCGCACGCCTCTTGAATCTCGCAAGACTCTGCACAATTGATTCCCTTAGCTGACGTCCTTTACAACCTAAAAGTTGCTTCAACTCAATTGAAGACTTTAAACCAATCTGCCTCCCACATAAAAGCCTATATGTGATTTCCGTTTTGATCGTTAGATCAAGGTGAGATAGGAAATCGTTTGCAGTAGACTAGGTCTAGCAAACCTCAAAATCTGGTACTTACGACTCCCGAAGAGCATCCTAGGTTATTATTCACCTCACAAGTAAAACCTACTCCGATTTCAACAAAGAATCGTTATAGAGGAATATACATGTGGAATCACAAAGTCTGAGACGAAGAACTTTGCGATTTCTACCTACCTTGCTTGATCAGAGTGAGACTCAACAATCATTAGAAAGATTAGGATACACGAACTATCAAGATAAAGATAGTCGGACCTAACTTCACGAATCCATAAGCGAAGTCTTTTTAGTCGCTAAACCTAAAAGGGTTAAAGGAGAGGACGACTCTAGTTTACAACTAGGAAACACAAAAAAAGTGTCAGGGATTCAAAAATCCCAGTTGCTTGAGGTTCCCCTTTTATAGACTTTCAAGATCAAAGGTTGCTTTAGATTTAAGCTAAGGTAGCTTTGGAATTGACGATTTAATTTCTGAATATTAATGCAAATATGAGGATGAGAATGATCAAGGACTCTCTCTCGGTCACGAGACGTGAATCTAATCAATATAGCTATGTTTCTGCAAAGTACCCATTACTAATAACCCTAGAATATTTAGTACGCTCAAATATTCCGTTATTATCTCCTAAGTTCACCGGATACGGAAGCGCTCGACTACCGGATTCTACTCATCAAGTTTCCTAGAAGTACGCTCTCTAGGTGTGACTTAAACAAGTGCATTAAGTTCCGTGAGATAGGCTATTCCTAGTGACAAATACATAAGCTCGACTCATCTTCTAGTGTCAATCTCTACATATGAATACTTAACAAAATCCCATCGTCAATACCCATATATTACCACTTGTACTCGGAACATCTAGACAGTTACAGGTCGAAGAGTTCTCGAATTAGCAATAGAATCATCCATAAACCAATTTAATTTGCAACTTAAACGATTCACAAATAACTCATAAGCATTATTAGCACGGTAGAAATTAATCAATAATAAGATAATTGCAAGAAAACAGGCATTTAAATATCGACTCGAATTCAAGTTCCGGACGTTGAAATCGTCCCTAATCAAGATGCTTAGCTACTGGAGTTGATGGCACAGAAACAGAAAAATATAATACCAAACAAGCAAACCAACGCAGCAGTAGGGGGAGTGAATGATGGCCTGGTGGTGACTGTGGAGTTGTTATTGCTGCTGGTGTTGGTCTCCAACTCAGGCCTGTGCAGTGCTCCGATGGTGGCTGTATTGCTGCTCAAATCCTGGTACTGGATGAACTTGCTGGTACGGTATTAGTGGACTGCAGGTTATGTTGTGGTGGTAGTGGTGATAGTCTGTAGATGGCTGTGAAGGTGGATGGAAGGTGAACTGCAGCTGCTGTATATGTATGAGCTGGTGGTGGTATGCAGATGGTAATGATGGATATGCAGGTGGTGGATGATGGTGGATATGAATGATGGATGCAGGTGGATATGAATGATGGTGGTGGTGGTTGTTCAGCGAGCAAAAGCTCGCTGAAACTAGGGTTACGAGCAGCAGTTGTAGAGGGGGTATGCGATCATCCTGTAACTTTCTTCTCCTCCTTTTTATATCTTCTGATCCCTGCAAAAATCGAATCGGGTAAATGCCCCACTTTCCTAATACACATAAACTCTCCAGATTTCCAAATCTCAGCCAACATCTAGGCCATTCATTAACCAATTGAACCACAGAAAACCATCAGAAACACACCCTGTTGGCTCGGAAACTTGGCAAATACTTCTCAAACTCGTACACTTCTTTCCCTGACTTGTCGCATTGAAACTCAATTCCAAGTACAACCTAACTTTCCTTGGCCATCTGACTCCTAAATCAAGTCCTAGCCTCTGCCAATACACATCATTCACTGCCCACAGAGCCATGGCTCATAACTGCACTTACTCGAGCACAGCTGCCCTTTTCTTTCTCTGCCTTGACTGCCAATGAACCAATGAACCTCATATCTGCCATGTAACCCCAAATTCTTCCTTGTCTTCTAACAGCTGCCAAATACTCCCCCCCAGACTTTCCCAGATTCGAGCACAAGAGCCCTGTAGTAGATTGGCTGAACTTGCAGTGAAGAGTTGCTCGTTCAGGCATTTCAGCGAACACATTATGCGCCTGTCTCGAACTGATGGGGGTTGGGTACTGGTTGCATCTTGGAGGTCACACACACTCCTTCCCTGCAATGCAATCGAATTTCACACAAAACCCATTCATACTGATCCGTTACAGATCCTAAAACACACATCAATTGCACCAATTTATTGAGATAAACAACAGCAGCAACTCAACTCAGTTTCACTGTCTTCTTGGTTCAAAACTAGCCTCAAACTCGAATCTACATCAAACCCATTCTTCATATTCAATTCAAAGCTCAAATGCCTTCTTTAATCTCTCCATTTATCATATCATATATTTCAATGGCAGGACTTGTTTTCTTCCTCCCTGTATTCTCGGCTGCAAACCTGAATTCACCAGAACCAAATATTGTAGATTCGACCCAAACTCTGTGTTCATCTCGGCATCAATTACTTGTCCTAACCCATCGAGCCCCCCCCCCCCCCCCCACGAACCATGGTTACCCGACGGGAACCCTCTTGGCTGTGAACAAGTAGCAGAACTTGATTTAAAAACTGGTCGTGAGCTGAAATTGACTTGGCTTCCTGTTTGTTTTAAGTGATAGAAAATGGTGGCCCTGATAAATCCACGTCTGCCCTCAGCGATTCTTTGGACTTCAGCTGGTTATCCCTTAACCTCGTCTGGGCTCCCAACAGCACTTTCTCATGAAGTTACATCTTTGCGCCTATTTCTTCTTCTTTTGCGCCGTATGACTCCAAACACCTATAAAACGCAAAAGAAGCATAATATACAAAAAAAATACAAGAGAAATAGTCGAGAAAAGCGTAAGAAATTGACATTCAAAAGATGTATTTTAGGCACTTATCAGGAATCAAGCAATCAATATCCGTCGTTAGACGAAACTTTGACTTGAGATAAACACAACAAAATATACTCTCTGGTTAGGGTGAACCATAACCGAACCGTGTATAATGACTTGTTCATGAAAGGTTAGCCGAAACTAGCCAGACGAACTATAAGCGTAGTCATTTTCATATAACACTTTTAGACTTTAATCTTGAGTCACAACCATAGGTTATAATGTGATCAAATATGTCTGGATGTGTTTTTAGAGAGTTGTTCAAATGCTGATTATCTCATAGAAATAATTCTGATGCATCTGAAAATATTCGTCTGGGTAAGTACGTGTACTTACTTCCAGTTTGTGAGTTATTTTTGTCATGGTACGTATACCAGGTATGTGTACCCTTAAGACAAAAAAAGTTGAGGAGTCTACAGAAATTTTTGGTATCCATACTAGGTATGTGTACCTTACTGAGTTCACGAGTCAACAGATCTTTTTGGTATCCATACCGGGTATGTGTACCAAAGCCGTTGCCGAACTATAGCTACGCCGGTACGTATACTGTAGCTCCGGACCTATAACAGTTACTCCAGTACGTGAATTGGTATGTGTATTTTCCTGTATCCAAATTTACGGTAGTTCTATATCTCTCTAATAATCGATTTGAAACACTCCAAAATAACATCAATGACACATATCATTGTTCCATGCTATTTTCAAATGATTAACTTGAATCATGATTTAGGTCATGCACAATAATTTTTTCTTAACCAAATTAATCAAGTTTTGAACAAATGTTCTAAGCTTAGTCATTCATATTTCGAGAATAATTAACAAGATAAACTTGACTCGAAATTTCTACTGTGCTTGTAAAAGTCCACTTAGTCATGCGACTTAGTTTCATAGATAGAAAGGTGAAAACTTGAGTAATAGGTTGGTTCATTCTTCACTTACCTTTTGTTGATGAAGTTCTTCAAATGTCTTCTATTGATCTTCGCCTTCAAATGGTAGAACGCGGTGATGTCTGGTACTCAACTAAACACTTCTATCATAATCCGAGACTTGACTAAATGTATACTAGAAATCAAGATATAATTTTGATCAACTAAATTTGACAACAAGCTTGAGATAGCAACACTTGTGAGTTCGACCGAGCAATGCACTAAAGAGTTCAACACATGCTGGCTTAAAGACTCTACTTGCAAAGATGTTGTAAGTGAAAATTTGAGGACCAATAATAATGGTTCTGCTGCCTTTAAACACAAGTCCTCTCTTAAACAGGTTAGATTTGCTTTGGGGGAATGGAATTTTAGTTGTTTTGGACATATATCCAATCAAACATAAGTGACATTAATACACAAATAGAGATCCTTAACTCCCAAGGAATAGTGGACACCAGTAATTCAGTCCTTTCTAGTCTTCTCAGCCAACTTGAATATTGGCAAGTCATTGAATAAGACTTATGGAAACAGAGAGATAAAGACGACATTATCAAATTTGATGATAGGAATACTAAGTATTCCCATACTAAGGCTAATTTTAAAAATAAAAAAACTCACATTGAATCTATTAAGGATAGTATTGGCATTTGGTTAACTGATATGAAAGATATAACTACTAATCTCATGAATCACTTCTATGCTATAAGTATAACTAATAACCATAGTCATAACAATAATCTGTTCGATTGTGTTCAATCTTGTGTTTTTGGTATTGATAACGATTGCTTGATGAGACTGCTTTCTAGTGAGGAAATTAAAAAAAAAAATGTTGTCTTTAATATGAAACCATAGACCTCTCAAGGTCCCGATGGGTTTCCTCCAGGATTTTATCAACATAAGTGGGACATTGTGGGGAAGACACCGTTAAGATGGTTCATTCCTTTTTTCAATGATTTTTAAAAAAAAGAAAATAACCATAATTTTATCTCTCTTATACCTAAAGTAGGTTGCCCAAACACTGCGGGAGACTTTAGACCAATTAGTTTGTGTAATACATCCTACAAAATAATATCTAAATTGCTTGCTAATAGGCTAAAAACTCTTCTGCATAACATTATTACACCATATCAAGTTGCTTTTGTGCAAGGCAAACTCATGAATGATAATATTATAATCGCACATGAACTTATTGATACTATGAAGAAACATAAGTCCAAAAAAGGTGTTAAAGCTCTGAAATTGGATATGTCTAAGGCCTTTGCTAGGATATATTGGTCATTTCTACATGATTGTCTTAAAGCTTTAGATTTATGTGATGATTGGTGTTATTTGATTAATCAACGTGTCTCTACCGTTTCATCTTCTATTATGCTAAATGGTGCTCTGGACTGGTGACCAATTTTGGCCAACTAGAGGTCTGAAACAGGGTGATCCCCTGTCTCCCCATCTCTTTATTTTGTGTATGGATGTGTTTATACAGAAACTTGCTGGATGTTGAACCTAAAAATCTCATAAAAGGTATAAAGATTTACAAAACTGCACCTGCTATCTCACATCTCTTTTTTGCAGATGTTTGTATGATATTTACAAAAGCTAATCCTAAAGAGGTAAGATATTTGAACTTCATCTTAGATAGCGTCAGTGAAGCTTCCGGCCAAGCAATCAATTCTGATACATTTGTTATGGCCTTTAGTAAAAAAACTGATAACCAGGTGAAACATGTTTACTCAAATAATGAACATAAAAAGTATGGCCTTACAGGACGAGTATTTAGAGCCCCCTCTCATTCTTCAGCAAAACAAAAGTGAATCATTCTCTGGTATGATGGGAAAATTTGATGGTAGACTGTCTATGTAGAAATCTAATCACTTGAACTAACCAGGTAGAACAGTCCTCACTCAAACAATCCTAGGATCTATAACTACTCATCAAATGGAAAATCTTTCATATGCCTAAAAAGATAATTGATATAATAGATGGTATTCAAAGAAGATTTTTTTGGCATAAGGATAGCATTGGTAGGAAATGGTATCCTAAATCTTGGTTTGCAATAGCTGGACCTAAACACCAAGGTGGTCTAAGCATTAGAAGATCTGCAGAGTTTAATAGATCCCTCTTAAAAAAAAATAGCGTGGGGATTAGTCCCAGAACATGATGCTTTGTGGGTTTAAATTATGGAACACAAATACTTCCCTGAAAATAATCCTTTATCTGATTCTCTTAGTAATAATGGTTCATGGATATGGAGAGGTCTATGTCAAGGTTTAGAGATAGTAAGAGACATTACTGGTGGGAATTAGCTAATAGAAATGAAATTCACGTATGGAAAGACATTTGGGTACCTAGTCTGGGTCAGCATGTGCCTAATAATATGATTTCTAGTGGAATCAAAAAAGTTTCTCAACTAATAGATAATGACACCTAGAAGTTGGAACACTGATATGTTAAATGTTTTATTCTCACCTCACATTGTTGAACAGATTTGTAGAATCAGAATACCAATGGTAGGCCATGATCAGGTTTGATGGATGGGCACTAGTAATGTCTTTTTCGCTGTTATGTCAATTTATAATATTTTGTTGCAGGAGTCTCAAAGGGGTCAAAACTTGACCACAACCAATTTCTTTTGGAACAACCTTTGAAAACTACCACCTAAGGTCATTCACTTTATTTGGAGAATCATAAACAATTGTCTTTCAACTAGAGATAAACTCTATAAGGTGGTTAATAATATTGACTCTAGTTGCCCCTTGTGTAAGACAACTGATGAGATCTGTCAACAGTTGCTTATTGATTGCTCTGTTTCAAAAGAATTTTGTTTGCTCTTGACCACAATTTGGTTAGTATGAATAATAATATCGATATTTGTTGTTGGTTATCTGATTTGTTCATTGCTAATAATTTTTGGGACCAGACTATGCAGGTAAAAGTCAGATATGTTTGTCGTGTTTTGTGGTGGATCTGGAAGCAGGGATATGCCATGGTGTTTGATAATAAACAATTTAGTCCTTCCAGTTTCATAACATCAGTCAAGGAATTTATATATGAATATGAAAATGCTATCTTACCTCTGACAGTTACTCCTATAGGAAGTGAGAGTGTTATATGGAAACCACCCAATGTACAAACTATAAAATTGAACTTTGATGCTTCATTTATTAAACCAGATTTACCTATAAGATTTGGTCTAATATTGTGCAATCATGTAGGTGATTTCTGTTCAGCAAAAGGGGGAGTGCAAATGCAGTAGATGAGGAGTAGGCTGAAGTTGTTGCTACTCTGGAAGCTATGAAGTGGGCCAAAGAAAAAGCTATTAAGTTTCTGAAAATTGAAGGGGATTGCAAGAATATGATCAACACAATATGGATGCTTAGGTATAACAAATTGGACAACAAATAGTGTTGTTCAAGAAAGCACTGTTATTCTTAAAAGTTTTTCTAACTGGACTTGCAAATATGCTTAGAGGGAAACTAATAATGTAATAGATACTCTGACAAAAAATTCAAGAAACAATATTGTTCATGTTTGTTATGATTATTCTCCAGGAGTCCGACTTTGTGCACCCGGCTTTAACCGGGGTGCACATTCCTCCCCTCCTAATTAGCTATATTTCCTCCACCGTTATCTATTTACTCTAAATTCTTATATATTTTTAACTTTTTAAATAAATATCGAGAATTAATTATTACTGGGTGCATCTCTCCAGACCTCCTTTATTATTTTCTCTCTCTTAAGCAGCAAAGATGATGGAAGGTATTTAGGATATCTCTGTAGTTTTTCTTGTTGGATCAACCATCTGAGATGGCTGATTTACTTGCAAACAAAAAAATTTGATCAAGATCAAGTAAGTTGAAAACCTTTATGTTCTCGGTGATTAAGTTGTCTAATATTGGGGAACAAATCTTCCATTCTAGTTTTAGGTATATAATTTCTCCTCTCTAATAGTACTATCTATAATCAGGGAATCTCCATATTTAAATTACAAGCACACCCACTTTTGATAGGATGCAAGCATATCAATGGATCAAAATAAAATATAAATCAGTAGAAGTAAATTATAAATCAGTAGAAGCACAGCCAAAGGCCCGAAGGTACGATATCAAATCGGATGAAAAAAATCCAAGTGATTACAGGGATGATAATAAACGTCATTAGCTCTTATTCCGAATTTGATTGTTGATACTTGATATTCCTATTTTTAGATTTACAGATTTGGTTGTCATACTTGAATTAATATTCCAATTTTTTTGATTTATCAAGGAAATTGTTAAGGTTGCTGGCTTGCAGCTAACTTTGTGATCTTCACGGAGAGAAGAAAATTCATGGAGACTATTAATTTTCTGAACTAATCGTGTAACTTTGTGATCTTCATTGTCACCGAAGAAAATTCATGGTAAGAAAGAAACGGAGAATTTCTTTGACAGTGAATAAGTTAATGGAGAAAAGAAATAAAGAATATGGAAGAGAACGTGAAAGAACATGGAGAGAATACTGTTTTGAAACTAGTGTTTTTTTTCTTTTCTTTTTTCTAAATAAAATTGTTATAGAAAATAAAATTGAAAAAACTTTAACCCCGTTAAACCCAACGAATAAGGAAGGGAGGAATATGCACCCGCGGATGCACAAAGTCACACTCATTCTCCAATATTCTTGGTTGGGATCCAAAAAAGGATAAATTCTATGTAGTGGCTTAATCATACCAACAAAGTATATTTACTAAAAAAAAAAAAAAAAAAAAAACTCACTATGAGCGTGCCTCCATAAAACCCAGTCAGTCGATCAGTCAAAAACCTAACGCACTATCCGCTGAGCCGAAAGCATGCTTCTAGTAGCAGCAGTTGAAATTCAAAACATTTTTCACCGTCACCACCGCCGTACTTCTAGTCTTACCTAAGAAGAAAGAAAGAAAAATGAACAAAACTAAAAATAATTAATTTTACCAACCGAGGGAGGAAGAAGAAATTCAACGGTCGCTCGCTCGATGACCCCACTATTCCACGTTTGAACCTTTCTAAAAAGTTGAACACACTTTGAAGAATATGTCTGATAGTGCTCCCACATTGACCAAATTTTAATAATACCAAATTCTTCTTCAAAAAGAGGAAAAAAAAATACCAAATTCTTCTTCAAAAAGAGGAAAAAAAACAACAATCCCTCTCTCTTACGCCATCTTTTTCTTTTCTTTGACTCCCCCTTTATTCTTTTCCTTGAAAAACTTGTTCAAATCAAAATCCTCATTTCTCATTTTTTTTCTCTCTCTACTAGCAAAGATGGTGAGGAATGAGATGTTCATCACAATACCAAACTATTTCAAATGCCCAATCTCATTAGATGTAATGAAATCACCGGTGAGTCTATGTACAGGCGTCACATATGATAGATCAAGTATACAGAAATGGTTAGATAATGGTAATAATACATGTCCAGCTACTATGCAAGTTTTACACAGTCAAGATTTCATACCTAATCATACTCTTACTCGTTTGATTCGTACTTGGTCCGATTCAATACAAGATCATTCATCACCAACTCCGGTTTCGGCTCCTCCTCTGCTTTCCCACAGACAAATTCAGAATTTGATTAAGAATATCGAGAAAAGAGATGAGAATTGCGTTAGTTGCTTACGTAATCTGTATGATTTTGCTCAAGATTCTTCCGAGAATCGTAAGTTTCTGGTAAATATCGATGGATTTCTTGATGTTCTTGTTGGTGTTCTTAGTAATAATGGTGATGTTGTTGATGATTCTGATTTAGAGATTAGAATTTTGGAAGAGACGATTATAATATTGGATCTGGTTTTGAAAGAAGACAATGATTATTCAGAATTAATTAGATCTATGGTTAGAAACCAGGATCTATTATCTTCGATTGCTTTGGTTTTAAGAAAAGGAAACTTAGAATCAAAGATTAAGTCGGCGAGTTTATTAGAAATTCTTGCTTTTCAAGAACCAGAATCAAAGCTTTTGATCGGTGAAAAGGACGGCATATTATTCGAGTTATTGCGTTTAATCACTACTGAAGGCTCAGATTCTTCTTCTTCTTCAACCGCGATCGAAACTGGATTATCATGTTTAATTTCACTATCAATGTCCAGAAGAATCAGACTACGGATTATAAGAAACAGAGGATCAGTTCAGAAACTAGGGACACTATTGATGAATTCAGAGTCTAGAGTTGCCGTGATAGAAAAAGTATTGAAATTGTTAGAAATGATATCTGCCGTTACCGAAGGAAGAACGGCTATATGTGATGATCCGTTCATCGTGAAATCGATTTTCCAGAAGATGTTTAAAGTATCAAATGCGGCAACAGATCATGCTGTGGTCATATTATGGAGTGTATGTTATTTGTATAGAGATTCAAAAGCACAAGAATCAGTAATGAAGAGTATAAATGGGCCATCCAAAATACTGTTGTTGATGCAGAGTAACTGTTCAGCGTCGATTAGGCAAATGTGTGGTGATTTGCTAAAAATATTTCGTGTGAGCTCTAAATCATGTTTGTCCAGTTATGATACTAAAACTACACATATAATGCCTTTTTAACGAGTAGGGTTCGTATTTTTGTTAGGTTATTAAAGAGAATTCTCAAAGATTACTTACTGTTTTTGTTAGGTTATTAAAGAGAATTCTCAAAGATTACTTACTGTAAATCGAAAGCAAAATTTTGATAAAAGGAAATTCATTTAAATTTGCCGTTATTATTTTTTGTGTTTGGGATCTTTTGATCATTTCTTGATTTGGTAATATCATATGAGAGAGTTCACAATTGCATACCACATGACCATATCTCAATTAATCAGCATGATGCCTACTATTTTTCCATTCTTTGTCTGGATATGGTGAGGGACGTGACTCGAGCATTGCCCTCGAATGTCATAGAAAGGCTCAATGAGATGGAATCCTACTCCTCTTGATGGAATATCTGCCATTCTTAGTGTCGCGACTCTTAGCAGTTGCATGTCACAGTCCTGGGTGTTATTTTCGTAATAATAAGGACTAGCATGTATAACTTGAGCAACTGTGATCATACACATGAGATACTTGATAGTAGTACCTGTTGTTCTGCCAGCGGCGGAGCCAGAAAGTTTCCGTTGGGGGACAAATATATATAAAGTGGCGGACGATAACATCGTATAGAATCGCGGCAAAAAAATTTAAGACGCCTTCTCTGCCATTAGTAAAAATGTACTCTCATCCTTAATAAAAAGTTCCTAGTTTGGAAAACTTATATACTAACCAAGTAAATGATTGTAATTAGTTGAGATAAACTAATCAATTTTGCATTTTTTTTTTCCGTTATCAACTTTACTAATTTGACCTAAATTTTCTCTTATCCATCGAAAATTAGGGAGGACAGCTGTTCAATTAGGAAGGTAAATATTCAGTCAACCAATCACCAAAAACTAGGGTCCTCCCTAGTCCCAGCGTGGCTCCGCCACTGTGTTCTGCCACAGTAGTATGAAAGGTACCTCGTACAACTATGCACCTCAACATGCTCACTTTAGCTTGCAAGTCGAAGTCTTTGGGTGGGCACAAACACCTCTAGGCGCACTGTTGCAGCGAATGGATAGACTCTGCGCGTCCACTAACAATTATTGACTCAATCAGACTAATTTAAGTTTTGGTTCGGTGGTTTGCAAGTTGCAAGCATTACGTTCAGAGTCTTCATAGAATTGGAAGAGGTTACTGCAAATCAGCAATGATGGGATTCATGGGTATATAAACCGCCCACTCCCTGCAATCACGAAATGCATGAGCGGGATGGCAATCATGACTGTTCACAATCTCCATTGAGTGAGTGAATAATAGTACCTACAAGGGCATTTTATTCGAAGTACACGAAGTTATTCCGTCTTCTTCTTTTTTCCATGCTTCTCTCCTTGCCAAATCAATTTCTTTCTTCTTTTACGGTCGAAACAAATCCTGAACCATCTTAAACAACAGCTGCTTCACTTAGACAATTTGCCCACTATTTAAGATGGGTTACATTAGTTTATTGGCAAATGTTATCGAACATTTTCCTCCTTTTAATACATTTTTTATTTTAATTGCTTTTGAGGAACCTCGAAATTTATTTTGTAATGGCAGCTTTTCATCTTTATAAAAGGGTACATTTTATATGGAAGAGCCTTAAGGATTTCTAACTCATGATGATGATGTAGGGAGAAAAAACTTAAGGTAGTACGTATTCTAATCGGAGACAAATATGCCGCAATTGCTGAAATGGTTGCTGACTGTATGTTTGTTTACCTTTGATGGAGATATTTTTATATTGTAGCGTTTCCTATGGATCACACAAATTTGTCCAGAATAATAATAATTAATAGACAGAGTAAAGCGAAAGTCGAGTCGTTTGACCGTGTTCGGTAGACAAACGAAAGTGACCTTATGTGAGTGGGGATGATAAGGGTGTAAACCACACTCTTTAGCTGGTCCCCCCTACCCCAAAAACATGCCAGCAATAGGAGTCTGTGATTTGCTGGGCACTTTTCATTATTAGGTAAAAGACTACCATTTTTAAAACATGTATAATCCATTTAAGCGAATATTACATGATTTATATGGACTGATACCAGTTCTATTAGGGGCTGATATCAGTCCATCGATCCAATGGTCAGGATTTTTTTGTCTTATATGGACTGGTATCAATCCTTAGTAGAGCTGGTATCAGCCCATATAAATCATGTAATATTGTAGTTATCGTACACATCAAAAGTGGGTGTATCTATGAGAGCAAGGTGACTAGTTCCGTAACGATACAGTTATCCATGTATTGAATTTGACCTTGTTGATCATCCATTGTTAGTTGTTACTACTTTGAAAACGGTTACTCGATTTTTCATACGTTCTCCTTAGATTTTTTTTTTGTTTTTTTTTTCGGAAAAGAGGGTAATCTCAATACATATATAATGATAATGCCGATTTAGGAAATCGGAAACCTTACAGAAGTTTGGCAAGATCATAATATAGTCATACAAGTTGTGATATCTCCACCAACTCTTGCCTATCAAATCTTCCTTCAGATCTAAAAATAGTTTCAAAACACTTTCTCTCGCGCGAAGGAGAAGATCAAACATTTAGCGACAAACTGATTTTCAAAAGAAAACCAGTGTGTGTCAAAGCACTAGCAATGATGATAGACGCATTTATGTGTCTATTTTCATCTCTATTGTGTATAATGTTAGTACCCATTTTTGTACTTATTTTGGTATTTTATCTCTTTGTAGGTGTTTTTTGGAGAAAAAAGCTTTTGCGGCGAAATTGGCTCGAAAAGTTGATAAATGCAACCCAAGGGACGAGTGTTATGCGGACTCCAGTAACGGATAAGGGGCGACCATTGGATAAGGGGTAACCTTTCCCCTTCACGTTCAAATTCTGAATTTGGGCGGGAAACCAAAAACGTGAAGGTTGTTTTCTGGCAGTTTTGGTGGTAGTGATTTGGATGAGTTTAAGGTCGATTAAACCTCTGATTTTCATAGGGTAGACTCCTTATGGGTCTAGGAATCTAACATGGGTGTTGAAATCGATTAAACTGGGCTCAATCGACGGGTTTTGATCTCAACAGCAAAATATGGAAAGTCACGTGTGTGACCGATTTTAGGAAATTTTAGAGAGATTAAAGGCAAGATTTTCTTCCCAAAGCTTAATATATATCTAAGGAAGAGTTTAGAATCAAAAGGAAAGCCCAGATATGCGTGGAAATTCTAAAACAAGAAATTGCCGCAACTTTGCCGCGAAGAGAAAGAAAGAGATTTCGGAAGATTTTGGAGAGATTTAATCGCTCTTTTTGATATAAATAGATTGGTTGGGTCATATAGAAGGGGTGTCGAGAGTTTGGGGGGATGAGAAGGGCTGAGGAGTGAGAAATCAAGACGAACAGAAAGCTACCTGCTGCTGTTTTCTGCTGGTGCGGAGCTGAAGAACACGAAGAACATAAGACGCACACGGAACAGTCGCGAAGAACACGAAGAACTTCGACCCACATCGAACCGTCGCAGAAGCAGTCTTATATTCAACTACAGAAAGCTGTTATCGTTTTTCACTGTCGTTGCTTAATACTTTCAGCGACCATTACTTTCCTTACAAAAAGCTTTCTGTAACTACAGCTCGTCCTTCTTAATAAAAACACCTTATTTGAGCAATGAAATCAACTTTTGAGCATATTTCTATTATGAGGAGCTAAACCCCTTAGCCGAGGCGACGGAGGAAGCCATTGTTCCATGAAAAGTGGTATAATTCTATTTTAATTATTTTAGCAATTTCTTATATGATTATTTGCTTTGATTGAGAATTGATTGAATGATTTTTCTAAAACAATTGTGATTTCTCTTGATAGATTATGCTTAGACCTATGTTTTTGATATTCTATGCTTTCGAAATACATTTGTTATTCCAAAAATCTATTAAAGGCAAAATATTAGAATCACTTTAAAAGAAAAAAATTGCATGAATATTGATTAGAGTTTATCACTTAATTGGTTAATGGTGGAATCCAGAGTCTCGGTGTTTTTTATATTTTTGATACAACTTTATTTAATTATTGAGTTTAATTTGAGTCTAAAAAATCCTTCACAAGTCTTAGAGTTCGAATCTTATTACCACTATTTCTACAACAAAATTAAAACACATCAAATGACTGGATCAAATCCAACCCAATGTTCATCAGAACATGTAAATAACATGAACTGGAGTTTTTAAATTTTAGATTGCCTAATGCAACCAAGGTAACACTGACCCAACTAGTAGTAGCAGTAGCCAAGAAGTAACCATAGTGTCTCAAATAGTAACCAAAGTGTCTCAAGTAACAGTAGTAATCTGAATCGGTCTTTAGGTGTCTGTAACGGAATGAATCGACGGGCTGACTCGGCATTGGAGATGTGGTAACAGTTGAAGGAACATACAAACTTGTAGATGATCTTGAACGAGTTGCGGCTGTCTTTGTATAAACTAAGCCTAAAGCAAGTAAATCTAAAACTAAAGCTAGACTAACAATAAAACAGAAACATAAACAAATAGAAGTTACAGGGAAAGAAAAATACAAAATTAGTACATGATATACAATCCCATAACAAGTTTTAATAGTTCCCTGAAGACCATATCCTTCCAAAAAAGGTATATCAGAATCACTGTCGGATAGTACTCGCCAGAGAACTCGTCGGAGATGTTGAACTTGACGGAAAAGTTCATCACCAATCTTGGGGTAATTGATCAGAAAATGACCCAAACAAAAGTAACACATAACAAATAAGAACAGAAGACCCAAAAGAGAAATTAACCTAACAAACATGCTAATTGAAAAACTGAACCTAACAGCCGAATGAAAACTTGATCCAAATAAAGCTAGATCAAAGATAACCTCTGAGTGAAGAATCTGAGGATATCCATAGCTGCAGATGGTAGCCGATCTATTGATAGTAGCCGGAGTTCTTGCTGATGATGCTACTTGCTTGCAGATCCGAGCTGATAATTTTTTTTGTCTTTTATTCTCAACGGGACACAAATCGAGTTTGCACTGATAACCCAAATCTCAAACAAAACCAAAAATTGCACATCAACAAAAACAAGATCTAAGAAATTAAGAACATAAAAGGAAACATCATTTAAAATAAAATCGATGATAAACTCCATGATAATGGATTGGTGAAGATCAAAAGAGTAACATGGTTGCTCAGATCTGCTCCAAAGGATCCGATCTGAGTAGACGGCGGCAAGGAGCTTCGAGGTTTTCGTTTAGGAAGTTTTCTGAGGCATTAAGAGAAAAGAAAGAGAAAGGAAATTTACACATTCTTTTTAAATGATGGTCTCCTTAGATGAACTCCGTGATAATCGTTTAGGAGTTTATCAGAGAAAGAGGCATTTTCTGATAAACTCCATGATAATGTTCTCCTTAGATGATGGTCTTCTTTTTGTAAAAGCTGACATGCCGGAATGTAAGTGGGAATGGTAAACTGATCTTAAACCCATAATCCATGTAAGCTGACCTGTCTCATCAGAGCAAGTCTTATGGTGGAATCCAAGCCATTCCAAGTGTGGAAAAACCATGGAATGTCAAGTCTAGTGGCTTCCAAGTTGGGGTCTTCCACAGAAAATCCAAGCAGTTTCCATGATTTCGTGGGATGGTCCGTGGAATCCATGGTAGCGCTAATCAGGTTAGTGTAAAACGCTATTCAGAATAGCGCACTAGAAGACGGAAAACGCCAATCAGAATAGAGCTCAACGCTAATCAGAATAGCACAAAACGCTATTCAGAATAGCGCTTTTTTTTTTATTCGTAGATTTAAAACAAGCCATTGAAAATCTAATGGCTGAGAAAAACAGCGCTAATCTTAATAGCGTTTTGTGCTATTCTGATAAGCGTTTTTTTAGCGCTATTCTGATTAGCGCTCAACGCTATTAAGATTAGCGTTCTTGTTGTTCCACCACTACACTTGCGCTTCCATCCACAATTCCAAATGCTAAGGTGGCGTGGAAGATGGAACTCTTCCACCATAAGACTTGCTCTCACAAGAATCTAATGTCTAGCTGCCATTAAAGGTTTGGGTCAAGACAAGATCCCGACCCAGATAAATTTCAAGTGACAATTATCAGAAAATGTTGGCGTTTTATGAGTAAAGATATAATGAAAGTGGCTAAGGATTTCAATATTTGGGATATTCTTAATAGGAGGTTAAAGAATTCTTTTCTTTCCTCGGTTCCTAAGAAAGCAGCGGTAGAGGAAATCAAAGACTTTAGGCCAATTGGTTAGTGAATAGTATTTATAAGATGATCCCCAAAGTATTAGTGGAGAAATCGAAAGAAGTTCTTCCCTCTCTAATTACTCAACAACAATCGACTTTTCTTAAGGGGAGACAAATTCTCGACAGTTCTGTACTAGCCAACGAGTATATGGATTCTAAAATTAAAAGCGGTATCCCAGGAGTAATTTTTAAAATAGATTTCAAGAAAGCGTTTGACCATGTATCATATGACTTTGTCTGTGAAGTCCTAAAGAAAATGTGATTTGGAGTTCTGTGATGTAAGTAGGTAAGATGCATAACAAACACACCAACCTCTGTTCTAACTAATGGTTCAGCTCATATTAAATTCACCACCGGTAAAGGGTTTACTCAAGACAACCCTCTATCACCGTTTCTATTTCTTATTGTGTCAGAAGCCTTGAATTTACACTTCCAACATGGTCACGAATCGGGTCACCTTTGAAGTTTTGAGATGAACGGAAATGGAATCAAGGTAAGTCATCTTCAACAAGTCGACGACACCTTAGTCTTTTTACGCGACTCCATTGAACAAATTAATGCTTAGATACCAGCTTTTGGGTTTTGAGTTGGTGGCGGGACTGCAAACTAATTTTGTTAAATGTAGTTTTTTAGGAGTCGCTGGAGCAACTAATCTTGAAGCCATGTTGACAGTAATGGGTTATAAAATTGAATTATTGCCTTCTACTTATTCTGGTCTTCACAAGGCAGTCAATTTGCAGAAGTGAGGGTATATCTTTGAGAAATGCAAGAGTAGACTTTTGTCGTGGAATAGGTCGAGTCCAACTAAAGAGGGAAAGTTATCTCTAGCAAAGAGCGCCTTATCAAGTATCCCGACATATATGCTTTCTCTTTTTGCTTCTTCAAAGGTGTAAAAATTTCTTGGAAGTGTTATATGTAACTTCATTTGGGACTCACCAGATACAAAGAAGGATCTTTATTATGCAAACTGGAAAGTTAGTTGTACTCCTTTAAGAAAACGTGGGATGGGTCTTAAATCTCTGAAGAGCATGAACAGAGTTATAGTCTTCAATTGGTGGTGGCTTTTTAACAATGACAAAGCTTCCATACGGAGAAATGCAATTGTCTCAAAATCTAACTCGTCGCATTTTGATAGAGAAACACAAAAAACTAAAGCCTTCTAAGAGTTTCGATGTCTGGAAAGGTATCTTCTTTCTTCTCGGCTCTTTTAATCAATATACAAAGTTAAAAGTGATGAATGGTAAAACGATCATATTTTGGGAACACATTGGGTGGTAATCATGCTTTTAACTTGAGATACCCTCTAATTTATGCAATCTCTTCGTCAAGAATTGGACAGTCATTAAATGGACAGAAACTCTAGCTAATGGGGGACTTGGAATCTTGATCTTGACAAAAGATTACATCAAAACCAAATAGTGGAAGTTATTCTTTTAATTTTTCTGTTTTAGAGAATATTTCGTTGGGTACTATTGATGACATGTTAAGATGGTCGCTTGATAAGTCAGGAAATTTCACGCTGAAGATCATGAAATTGAAAATAAGAACTTAAGTGTATAGTAGAGTGCGTGGCCACACAAAGTTGGGTTAGTTCTTTGGCAGGTTTATCATAAGAAGATAGCTCAGATGGACACGCTATTAAGAAAAACTAGATTTGTGCCCGTGTTACGCACCAGGCGTTTTTTTCTTCTTTTAACTTGGTGTGTGCAGGGCTTCGTCCCGCCCCGTAGCATTGCATTTTTGATTTGGTGTGCATTTTCCCCACCCCGTGGCAATGTATTTTTCATTTGGTGCGGCGGAAAAAATACATTAAATAGGTGGAAAATATGTGTATATTTTATTTATTTTTTCCTCTTATTTTTGCAGAAAATATGTGTGAAATATGTTTGATTTTTTTCCCTTTATATATTAATTTGGAAAAAAGAGTCTTAATATGGTAGGTACTCGATTTTCAAATTGAAAATTTGGCTTTCCATAAAATTCCAAACACCGTAAATTAGGTTTTCCTTTGGAATTTGTAATTTTTAAACCAATCATACTTTGCCAAATGTCCTCACCTAAATATTTTCATTTATATCCTCATAGTTAGCATCAATAATTTGAGGTGCAAAAATTCAATAATTAATTACCTTACAATGGATTGGAATTAAGATATTTAGATTCTTCACACCTTAGATACTTAGATACAGGATTAAGATACCGTTTGAGCAAAATTTTATGGCCGAGCATCAAAATAATCCAAGGGGAAAAAATGTTGGTGTATTTTACCTTTGTTTATTTATTGGATTCTTTGAAAGGAAAGGAACCAGATCACTTTCGAAGATTATTTTTATAATTAAGTCCATCTTGAAAGGAGTTTCGGAGGCTTTCGACTAATATATCTTTTTTTCCAGTTGGAAATCCTTTTTCTATGAATCCTATTATAGGGGTTCCAATGATTTGGTTTTGAGGGCTCCTATGGATTCAACTATCCTAAATGTGGATGTAGGGAGACCTATTTTGTTATCAAAAATACAAAAATATCCTTTTGAAAACCTAAATAATTACCAAACCTAAATAAATCAAAAACAAAACCTAAACAAAACCTGATCGAAAAAAAAAAAAAAAAAAACTAAACCTAAACCCACCCGTCTCTTATTCCTCCTCTATTTTTCTCCTCCATCGCCATTTTTCTTTTTTTTACTTCAACAACGATTTATCATAGATTCTCAGCCAGTAATAATTTTAATTGGGTAAGAATCGAAAACCTAATCCTTTTTTTAATACTTTTGATCCGGTGAATAGGTTAGATTTGATCAAATTAGAAATTGAAAAATTAGTTTCAGAACTGGATACGGTTGGGAAATATTGATTTCCCAACCGTAGGAGATTTACGGTGGGAAAGTATTGATTTTCTCACCGTATAAATTTTCTACGGTTGGGAAAATATGAACTCCCAACCGTAAAAGCTTTACTAACTTTTGTATACGGTGGGAAAACCCAACCGTAAGTTTCCCTGGTTTTATAATACGGTTGAGAAAATATGAACTCCCAACCAAAAGTGCTTAACTAACTTTTGTATACGGTTGGGTTCCCAACCGTAAGTTACCCTGGTTTTGTCTACGGTTGGAAAACCTAACCGTAACTTCAATTTTCAAAAAAAAAAAAAATCGGGTGATTTTGATTTCAAGTATAAACTATAAATCAAATGATTAGTCCAATCTTATTACTAATCTATCACTAATCTTATTTAATTTAATTAACCTAATCATTAAGATTAATTAATTATTCGGATAAGGGGTTTTGGATTTACTATTTCATGACCCGCTTTTTTATCATTTTGTGAGCCCTCTAAACCAAAATCTTGGATCCCCTATAATAGGTTTCTTTTCTTTTATCACTATTTTTTTTTTTTTTTGTAATTCACTATTAAAGTTTATTTAATATATTTTAAAATTTTCCTTCAAAAAAAAAGTAATCACATGAACCATAGAAGTTGTGGGTACTTTTCCCTAAAAATTCATATGCTTTGAAGAATCATGTATCTTCGTAGAGATCCACCAAACATACGGAGCAAAAGAAAGGAATCTTACCACCCATTTTTTGAGAGATTTCTTGCTGACTCTGTTGGTTTCTGTTGGAAACAATGCACAAAAACCAGATTACACAATAATGAATCTTAAACAGCTGAGTCGTGGATTAAGTCGCTTTTTTTAAGGTGTTTCACGACTCTGCCTCTTGATTGTGCTAGCAGTCAATTCTTGTCGAAAACCCTATGGGATAAAACAGCTGATAACTCTCTTGTTCGATTTCTCTGCACCTTGAGAAATCAAACTAACAAATACTCTCTCTAACACTTGCTTAGAACTCAAAAATAGGTGAAAAACAATGTATTCATCTTCTCCAGAAACTTTTCTTTTTATAACTCAAAGAAATCAATACGGTTTTAATGAAAATCAATTTCCAATAAGTGCCCACTAAAAATCCTCCATATCAGTCATAAGACGGCAACATTATAATTACCAAAAATTAATAGAATTAATAAGGGAATATTAAGTTGAAAAACCTTTTTGGAAATCAAGAGTTAAAAACAGCAAAATATAAGTTTCTGGATCAGCAGACCTCCCAAGACCCCCAAGGTCCCAATTTTATTAAATAATATAAATATATATAAATATACCTAGTCAACTGCATAGGGTGAGACTTGAACCCAAGTCTAAGTATGGGAGTCCAAAATTATACCATCACACTATTTCTCTAAGTTTGATATACTATTAGAAAACTATGTTTTTTTAAATATATATCCCAACAGTTTCCATTGCTCCTTCAAATTGATTCATAGTCTTCTCGGCTTCCTCCTCTCTCATGAAACGCATTATATCCTCGAGGTGGATAAACCTATTAGGAAAGAAAAAAAGTCAATAAAAATAGATAAAAATAAATAAAGACTTACCAAATGCAATTTCACATAGCAAACAAACCATTATCCAAAACAGTACGTAAGCATGAGATTTCATCGTTGACTCATGCATGAGCCTCATGGTTCTACAGTACACCAAGTTCTATCTTTTCTAAAGTGTGTTCCACTACGCTGAGACAAAGACTGAACTCCAAATAGTATTTTCATGCAGGACTGAAACCCACCAGGGACTCCTTGTATTTTACTATGAGTCTCATACATGGCTCAATAATATGCTTAGTGAGTCAGTATTATTGAGCCAGTACGCGCCACAAATACATAGTGGATTGACTTCAAAATCTTTTCCTGTATTGTTCATGAACCATTCAGTTTAAAAGGGAGGGTAATCTTGAGTGTCTAGCGTCCATCCTTTCACTAAGTTTTGGAAATTTCCTGGGAGGAAGCATTTAGCGGAAGCCGTGTAAAATATTTATTAACAACTGCTTGTAGTAAGGAAGCGGGCTTATTCCAGGAAACTCAATATAAATTAAGAAAAAATAAAACTCAAAGAACGAACGATGAATAATACTCTTTGGATAATAGGGGTGATGGCTACAAAATCGAAAAAAACACGGTTATGAGATTGGAGCAGGGTTATGAATTTAATAGATCAAAGAGAAGCAAATAAAACTCTTAGGTATAAAATTATATGATCTCTTTATGTTTACCTTTTTTCTGCTATGCTATCCCGCTTTCGTCTTTGCCCCATAAATCATAAAATCAATCTGCGGAACAAAGAAACAGATTGAGTTGATTTATAGGACAGGATGCATGTTCAGATTAGGGAATCTAGTTAATTTTCCAAATTGATTTTTTTTTGTTTTTGTTTTTTTTATATATATCTTTTTCCTACTTTTTCAACCAATTATACGTTGCTAAGTGTCCTCACCAAATACACTCGTTTCACAAAACTAAAAAATTCCTATTTTGGCCAATAGGAAGCAAGGGTTTCCTCACCGTTCAACGTGGGAGCTTTATTTGTCTAGGCCTTTAAGTCTTTGTCCAACGTGGGAGCTTTATTTGTTTACTTTTTTTCTGCTATGTTATCCCGCTTTCGTCTTTTCCCCCTAAATCACAAAATCAAGCTGCGGAACAAAGAAACAGATCGAGTTGATTTATAGGACAGGATGCATGTTCAGATTAGGGAATCTAGTTAATTTTCAAAATTGAATTTTTTTTTTTTCCATCTTTTTCCATTTTTTTCCAACCAATTATACGTTGCCAAGTGTCCTCACCAAAACACTCGTTTCAAAAAACTCAAAAAATGCCTATTTCGGCCGATAAGAAACGAAGGTCTCCTCACCGTTCAACGTGGGAGCTTTATTTGTCTAGGACTTTGAGTCTTTAGATTCAGTTGACTATAAATGGTTTTCTTCTTTTCCGCAAGACGGGAGAATCTTCTACACATTTTCTTTTTCATTGTCCCCCCTTAGCTGGAATTTTGAATTATTTTCTTTCCTATGTAAATTTGGAATGGGTAATGCCAAACTGTATCGATTTAATCACCAAAGGTTGGAAGCACAATAATTTCCCAATAGCAGGCCAATTACTGTGGAAGATGCTTCCAGCAAAGATCTCATGGACAATTCGGATACATAAAAATAAACAGATATTTGAAGATATCACTTTCGATGAGAACCTAGTGATGAAAAAATAAATAATACCAGGTCTACTATTGGTGTAGAAATACTGAAGCTTTAAAAGGAGTTCAGCTCGACAATGTTATGTCAAACTGGTGCCAATTTTTTTATAATGTGAGGAGTATGTATAACATTTGCTTTTTGTTGTGGTGGTGACATTCATTTATTGTTTATCTATTCCATTGTTGTAGGAAGTCGGTGGTTGATATTTGATCATAACTTTGTGCTTTTGGATTGTCGTAACTTGCGTACTTCCTGTAAACTTTTATTTTGCTGAGGAAAAAAATAATATTACAGTTACATGCCGATCAAGAGTGGGTGTGTCCTATTAGAGTATGGTGACCCATTTCATAATTATACAGGATGGATAACAAGTAATCTTTATGTGTTGAATTTGACCCATGTCGCTCATCTATTGTTACTGCATAAAGCAGCAAATTTTTTTCGGCGACTTTTTAGTTGTTATAGTTTTAATAAACAAGTTAATTTTAGCAGTAAAGATGCTCGACCACATCTTACATAATATAGTATAACTCATGTCGTGGCAACAAAGAATTATACAATGACCATTACCACTCATAAACATCCACCATCATCATAACAATTACCAACCGCCATTGCTTTCACCACCATGTCACTGCCTCTTCCACTACTCGCCAACACTCATTACCATTTCTTCCACTCACCAAGACCACCACAACCAACACTAACGTCCATTTATATTATTCTTCAGGTTATTTTCAATTAATGAAAATACTTTTACTAGCACAATTAAGGGCATATTCATTAGAGTTTCTTTATTTTTAATAAACTTCGGTAGTACTTACGAGAGTTAATGACGAACGAAAGGCTTCCAATTGAATATAATGCGATCAATTGAAGCGCCTTTGAACATATCTAAGTTCGAAATCACAAAATAGTTGTGGATTTTATTACAATAAGAATTTTATCAAATATTCGTAGTCTTCCTCGATAAAAAAAATGTTTCTCTCCTTCCATAAAGATCAAAAAATCGCATAAGGAAACACGAACCAAGTATCTCTATTTATACCCCTTAATCTATTCGATCGCCAATCCAAAAAAAAATCATCAACGGTATTAGAGAAAACCCATTTTTACTTGAAATCTCATAAGGAACAATTACATACCTTCCAAGAAGACCCATAATGAAAAAAACATTCACTCTACAGTTTCTGTTTCTATATTACTCGATTTGCAATTAACCAAAGTAACATTTATTGAAAAGCCGAGGGTACCCAAATACACTATAATCTTTTTGTTTCAACCTATAAGTCCTCTTGCCAAGTGTGATCGTCTATGGACAAAGTCGAGACAATACAACAACTTCGGTATTCACACTTTGTTTGATCATCTATGGATACGAGATCGAGACAATACGACAATCAAAGTGTGATACTTGATAATAGGTTCGGTAATAACCAAATCTATAGGATCACTATCAAGTATAACGGAGTTAACATAAAGTGCAATTTACTTTAATTTATAATAAAACAATTATAATGCGTAAAAGTAAAGTAAATGGCACAGCAAGATTTTGTTAACGAGGAAACCGCAAATACAAAAAAACCCCGGGACCTAGTCCAGTTTTGAATATTCTCAGAATTAAGCTACTATACAAAATCTAAAACTACTTCGTATAGTTGAGACCAAGCAGACTACCCCTAGCTACTTAGTTCCCTTTGTATCCCTGCGCCTTCGACTTCTAGAGTCATGCACGTGAATAGCAAGTCCTTTGGATCGTATTCCAAACATTAAAGGAAGAATCTGTTTGGTAACCACCCTAGTAAATCTTTGCTATAATATTTAGATGAGTTGTTGACAAAGGCTCTTCCGTTTAATATAATAAACTCCTTTGTCTGGTTAGATCAATCTGTCCAATAACTACCGAAATAGTTAAGTTTAGATTCGCACTCAATCAAAATAAATCTCAAGGAGATATATTGAGAATGCCGATCTCACGCAACTAATCAATCGAATAAATCCGATTCTAGTTGGATCCCAGACGATCAAGGTTTGTGCACACAAATTCACAAGATACGAAAACCAATAAGAAATCTTCTTCGTCTTCAAATCTTCTTTAATCTTCAATAACCTGCACAACACCACTTGATTCTCTTGTGATCAATCACGCACAGAATGGAATCTGTTAACAATGGATTATCACAAGATATCTTTAGATATAACAACAGTCTAAATATCCCGTCGATACTTTGATCTAGTTTGAGTGAATCTTAGAAGAGAAGATTCTCAAGAATAAACAAACTAGGTGCAATCAAAGTTTCAATAATCGTTAGTCAATCAAATCAATCGAAAACTAATAACACTGCAATTATCTAATTTCCCACCAACGGTACTCGTAGAGCTTCTTGATCCCATAGAAGTCTTTAAACGAGCGGTCGTAATAGATTTCACCTAATTAGGATACTTTCCTCTCCGAATAGACGACTCCACCAGAAACAACAAGAAATGAAGTTTGCCTGACTCTTAGGATAGTTTGCTAGAAATGCAAACTTAGGTATTTATAGACCAAGGATGTTTGGACATCAAGAAATTTCCAAAACCGAAAATATTCTCAAGATATGCAATGAATGACAAGATTCGATTTTCATAATTCCAATAAATGCTTGTCCAATATTTCCGAAATCTCTCAATAGAAAATCTCCAATTAGTAAATGCACATTATTAATTTTTATTCTCTAGAGATATGCATTTAATTGCTGGTAATTAAAGTATATAAAACCAAAAACCTTAATTAAAAGATTCTTAATTTATCTCGGAGGATCTCCTTGAGTATTAAGGAATATCTTTGAACAATAAATGATAAGACTTATTGTACGTGTTCAAAGTATGTTGACATCTTTTCACTGCAAATCCTTATTTCATACTTACATGGATTTGCATTCTTGGAATCGGTTATACCACACTTCCAAACAAGTTTAGAATTGGTTCAATCGGTTCTACCAATCACTAGGATCGGTTATACCTAATTATGGAAATATTTGTGATCGGTTACACCAGTTACAAGGATCGGTTCCATATTCACATGGTATTGCTTGTGATCGGTCACACCAATTACCAGGTCCAGTTACACTAGTTACCAGGGCCGGTTACACCAATTACAAGGATCGGTTACACATACTCATGATCGGTCATACCAATTACTAGGATCGGTCATACCAATTACTAGGATCGGTCAGACCAATTACAAGGATCGATCATACCATCACATGATGATTACTTAGGATCGGTTACACCAATTAATAAAAACCAGTCATACCAAATCATAAGTCAGGCATTGTGATTAGTTATACCAAGATACATAACCAAGGTTAAGATCGGTTCTACCATCTCACACATTTTGGTCATCCAAAGATTTGCAATGAATAGCCGGACCAATAGGATTAATGATTTCCCTTTCCATTCACGAAACAAGTTCATGAATGTACTTCCTTTAAACAAATGCAAAACATTATTTCCTATGATGAAATCTTCACCATAACCCATTCACATAATCATAACAATATATACAAGATTATGTCGATGTCATATCTACGAAGTTCAAAAGATAAGCATTATACTTCGTAGTCTAATTCCCTAATACTATGATCATACAATTATGACCATGTCACATCACTAGAGTATTATACAATATGTACAGTATATACAGCTTCGCAGTTATGTTTTCAATATAATACGACTTCAAAGATACGTTAGGAATGAAATAGTTAAAGTCAATATTATTAACCTCAAGTGGAAGGATGATATCGTCATTGTAGTTCGCTACTTCTTCACATTCTTCAGGTCTTCGGAGTAATACTTGTATGTCTCAACATTCCTAGACTTTATAGTCCAACCTAAACGAAGTTGACTCTAGTATTTAATCAAGCGGCTCTATATGAGTTTTGATACTAAAATATGACAACCAAACTTGACATGCCAACGCTTGATGAGTTCAACCGAGCCATGCTCTAAAATTTATCTCACGCAAATTAAGCATCTGAAGTATATGCAAAGAATTGTATTAACCCGTCCATAACATAAAAGAGGCTTTAGGAAGTATATCCCTTGCCCAGCACACTTCAGTATCCATGCACCTACATCAATATGGTCTATGTATGTGAATCCCAAGATAGAGTCCACTATCTCAAGTTGTTTCATTCGTTGTGAAAACTTCTACTTCTCAACTCCTTTGGATCGTAACCCGAAACTGTAAAGGATAACTACAAGAAATGAAGTTTTCCTGTCTCTTAGGATAGTTTGCAAGAAATGCAAACTCAAGTATTTATAGACCAAGGTTGTTTGGGCAACAAGGAAATTCCAAAACCAAAAATCTTCTAAAGATATGCATTAAAGTACCTAAATTCGGTTTTACTATTCCCAATTAATGTTAACCAATATTTCCGAAAACTCTCATAGAAAAACCTTCTGTTATTAGTCTAGCACATTAACTAGTAATATATTCCAGAAGATATGCTTTAATTGCTGGTAATTAAAACATATATGATAGAAATTATAATTAAATTCTTTTCACTTTTTCGGACTAGGGATCACCTTGAGTATCAAGGAATATCTTTGAAAAATAAATGATAAAAGTTATGTACATGTTCAAATATGTTGGCATCTGTAAGCTTCTCAACTTGACAAACCCAAAACTCTAATTCACATACACCATGAAGAAATATTATAACCATGGTTATTGGTTTTGTACATGGAACCGATTAAACCATCACTCCAAAATATGTTGTGACCGATTATAACATGATTCCCAATACAGGCCGTAATCTGTTACACCTTACTCACAAAGTAGCTTGTGACCGGTTACACCTTGCTTCCCGAGTTAGCGTGTGATCGGTTACACCTTTCTTCCCAAAGGTAGCTTGTGATTGGTTACAACTTGCTTCCCAAAGGTAGCTTGTGATCGAGTACACTAATTTCCCAATTCATCTTGTGACCGGTTATACCTTGGTTCCCAAAGTAACTTATGACCGGTTACAACTTGCATTCCAATAGCTTGTGATCGGTTACAACTATATTTACAATGAAGCTCATGACCGATTACAACTAGCTATATTATATAGGCTATGACCGGTTCTACCTTAAGTCTCAACAAAGTTAAGATAGGTTCTACCAAAGTTATCTTCGATTGGCCATCCAAAATATATTCAAAGAATAGCAAGACCAATCATGATTTCCCTTTCGATTATGAAAACAAGTTCATACATCTACTTCCTTAAACTCATGTAAACATACATAGTTTTCTAGGATGAAATCATACCTATATAATGTACACATAATCAAATAAATATATACAATAGATTATGTCGATGTCGTATTTACGAAGTTCCAAAAGATAAGCGTTTATACTTCGTAATATATTTTCCTTGACACTTTGATCATACTATTATGACCAAGTCACATCACTAGAGAATTACAGCTTCGCATGTTATGTTTTTCAATATAGCACGACTTGAAAGATACGTTAGGAATGGAAACAAGATCAAGTCAAAATTACTAACCTCGAGTAGAAGGATGATGTCGTCATTGTAGTCGTTACTTGTTCACATTCTTCAGGTCTTCGGAGTAATACTTGTGTGTCTCAACATTCCTAGACTTTCTAGTCTAACCTAAACGAAGTTGACTCTAGTATTTAATCAAGCAATTCTAGATGAGTTTTGATACTAAAATATGACAACCAAACTTGACATACCAATGCTTGGTGGGTTCAACCAAGATATGCTCTAACATATATGGTAAGCATACATTTCAAATATCTTAAAAAGATATTTGAATTTCGGTTTAAAGATCTCTCCTTGAACATTAAGTAATAGGAGTTTAGCACATGTTCAAATCACTATGTGAACATTCCAAGTTCAATATGTATACTTCTCGATGTTTGTACAAACCCGAAGATCACCAAACATATAGAAAACACAAATATAGATTAAACTAAAAACATGACCGGTTAGAGATCAGTCCTGAGATAGGTCGTTGCCATAATGGGTTGGTACTTACCAGGGATCGGTTCTACAAAAGGATCGGTCTTGAACTCTGTTTTAACTGAGAAACATAATACATATGATATTTCTTCATCTATGATTCCTAGGGTTGAATTCTTTTATGAAACACACCAAATAATAAAAAGTTACCAATTAGTGTAACGTCAAATCACGAAGCCTATAGATAAACTATACTTTGTAACTTTATCTACAAAGTTGTATAAAAATAACTATTATATCTTTCCTTTATACTTTGATCATAGTATAATGACTGAATCACTGATACTAGAGACAAGTAAGAAAACTATACTTCATATGTTATGTTTTCAATAAATACTGACTAGAAAGAACTATGATATAAATGAAACAAGTCAAGTCTGTTGTTATTAACCTCGAACTGAAGGATTATGTGTTCGCTCACGTCGATATGTCTTCATGTTTTTCATGAGTAACAAGAGTGATTCCCAACATTTCTATGTTCCTAGTCTAACCTAACGAAGTTGACTCTAGTAATCAAATCAAGAAGCTTCGAGTTTTGGAACTAATATATGATAACCAAACTTGACATAGTAACGCTTGGTGAGTTCGACCAAGAAATGTTGTTCAAAAACCGGGGGTACAACAACCACACCCAATATTTCGTTTGGCAATCTGAATAGACAAAACCCAATATAGTTTCAAGAGAATCAACTAGACAGTCAGACTCAATCCAGAGAAAAGTATATCAAAGAGTTTTATATCTCTATCTCTTAATTCAATCCGCAATCAGCAAATAGGAACTTGCAAGCTCGATTGAATATAAGAGAAATAACTTGAACGGTACCAAAGACCAATGTTCAAGGATCAATCAATTTCAATCAACAACCAAAGGTTGGATTTACCAATTGATCGATTCAACGCACAACATGTGATATTTCAATTATATAACAAAATATAATGCGGAAAAGAAATAACACAGACACGGAATTTTGTTAACGAGGAAAACCGCAAATGCAGAAAAACCCCGGGACCTAGTCCATCTTTGAACACCACACTGTATTAAGCCGCTACAGATACTATCCTACTACCAATTAAATTCGGACTGGAATGTAGTTGATCCCTAATCAATCTCACACTAATCAAGGTACAGTTGCGCTCCTTATGTCTCTGAACCCTAGCTGGATTCTACGCACTTGATTCCCTTAGCTGATCTCACCCACAACCAAGAGTTGCTACGACCCAAAATCGAAGACTTGATAAACAAATCTGTCTCACACAGAAAAGTCTATTGGAATAGATAAATCTGTCTCCCACAGAAATACCTGCGAGTTTTGTTTCGTCTTTTGATAAATCAAGGTGTACAGGAACCAATTGATAAACCAGACTTATATTCCCGAAGAACATCCTAGTATTATCAATCACCTCACAATAATCTTAATCGTATAGTAGCGAAACAAGATATTGTGGAATCACAAACGATGAGACGAAGATGTTTGTGACTACTTTTAATCTTACCTATCGGAGATAAATCTCAAGCAAATCTTAGCAAAGATAATACTCAATCATGATAGTAAAAGTAAGATCAGATCACACAACTACATAGAAAATAGTTGGTTCTGGCTTCTAAATCCCAATGAAGTCTTTAAGTCGTTAACCTACAGGGTTTCATGAAAAACCTAAGGTTAAAGGAGAATCGACTCTAGTCGCAACTAGTATCACACAGGAGGTGTGGGGATTAGGTTTCCAAGTTGCTAAAGTTATCCTTTATGTAGTTCTCAAATCAGGGTTTACAATCTTAGTTACCTTGTTAACAAAGCATTCAATATTCACTGTTAGATGAAAACCTGATTAGATACAAGCTAATATCTTTCAACTGTTAGATCGAACTTAGCTTATTATACACAAATGAAATGTACCCTCATTTAGGTTTATGTAACCGTACCTAAACGTGTAAACCATGTAGGCTCAACAGTAGTTAACCAAGGTTAGCTATATGAACACTCTCATATCAACCTTATTCATCTTAACCATAACTAGTTCAAATGACTCAAATGAAACTAGTTAAAGAGTTGTTCAATTGCTATATTCTCATAAAAGTATACAAGAACACAATTGAAGCAAAATCGGTTTGATTCACTCGAATCAATTCATGAACATTATAGCCACGGTTTGCAAAGAATGCATTTCTTATTATATATAAATGTATTTGTTCATGTCACAACCGATTTTAGAACTTTAACCATTCAAGTATGCAAACGGGTACGCATATTTGAAATAGCCGTACCAAGTTTGGTTTTCGCCAGTATGCGAATGGGTACGCATACCTCCAAACAGAAATTTCAGGTCACAAACCTACGCCAGTATGCGTACGGGTACGCGCACTTAGGTTCCCGGACTTCTCAAACCAACAGGTACGCATATGGGTATGCATACTATGGTTCCCGGACATGGATCACACATATGCAAGAGTGCACAACATATTTATAATCCAATGTTGGTTAAGTGTTCTTAACTCTTATTTCAATAATTGGAACTTTCTTAGAGGATGACAATAGCCATTTTCACACACTATTAGCATCAAAGCAATTTTCAAGTTATTGAGAAAATCATAACGAAACATTCCAAGTCTACACCAAATGATTGTATCACACAAACCATATAAGATGTTACCCGGTGATTTTCACATGATCATCTTTTGACTTTCGTCAAGAATATAAGATGAACTTGGTTTAAGTGAAAGCTTACCAACAAATATTGTTAGAGCATTGCTCGGTCGAACTCGCAAGCGTTGCTATCTCAAGCTTGTTTGTCAAGTTTAGTTTCCAAAACTATAAGTCTTGATTTCTAGTCTACTTATAGCTAAGTCTCGGATTAGGATAGTAAGTGTAGTTGAGCCTTAGACTCCACGGCGTTCATCGAATGAAGAAGAAGAACTACTTAAGGGAACTTGTGGAACTTCATCAACAAAGAGGTATGTGGAGACTTGAACTTATCTATCAGTCAAAAGTCTATCTATTCTATCTCCTATTTTGAGACAAAAGTCGTATTGCTATATAGACTTCATTTATACACATGTGCTATTTCGAGGCGAGTTTAACTCAGTTATCTATGCCTCGAAATATGTGTTGGTAAGCTTTCGCTTTGGCCAAGTTCATATTTACTAGTGACGAAAGTCATGTTGGTTATTTCAATAACTTGAAAATCACTTTGATGAAAATAGTTTGTGAATAACAACTATTATAACATCCTCTAATAAAGTTTCAATGATTGAAATGAGAGTTTAGAACAAGTAACCATGTTTGGATATAAACATAGTGTGTTCTCACATTTGTGTAAAAGTCCAAAACCGGGAACCTGAAGTATGCGTACCCGTACGTGTACCGGCGGTTGTTGGAAACTCGGGCAAGTATGTGTACCCATACGCATACTGGCGGAAAGTTCATGTCCATGAATTTCTGTTGGAGTTTGGAAGTGTGATTTAGTATGCGCACCCGTACGCGTACTGGCATAACCAAACTCGGTCTGATCACTTAGGTATGCGTACCCGTTTGCATACTTAAGTAGGTTACTTTCTAAAATCGGTTTGTTCATGAACTAAAACATTTATATAATAAGGAATGAAATCTTTGCAAACCGTGGCTATAATGTTCATGAATTGATTCGAGTGAATCAAAATCGATTTTGCTTAAATTGTGTCTTGTATACTTCTATAAGATTTAAACAATTGAACAACTCTCTTAACTAGTTCATTTGAGTCACTTGAACTAGTTATAGTGAAGATGAATAAGGTTGATAAGAAAGTTCTCATATGGCTAACCATTGGTTAACAATTGTTGAACCAACTAGGTGTACACGTTTAGGTACGGTTACCCAAACCTAATGAAGGTGCATTTCATTTGTGTATAAAAACTAAGTTCGATCTAACGGTTGAAAGATATTAGCTTGAATCTAATCAGGTTTTCATCTAACGGTGAATATTGAATGCTTTGTTACCAAGGTAACTTAGATTGCAAACCCTGATTTGGAGACTATATAAAGGAGAACTCTAGCAACTGGGAAACCTAATCCCCACACCTCCTGTGTGATACTAGTTGCATAAACTTGAGTCGATTCTCCTTTAACCTTAAGTTTTTCATGAAACCCTGTAGGTTAACGACTTAAAGACTTCATTGGGATTGTGAAGCCAGACCCAACTATTTTCTCTGTAGTTGCGTGATCTGATCTTGGTGTTTCTATCGTGTTTGAGTACAATCCAGACCCATCTATCTTTAGTCAAGTGATAGATGAGTTTTAGTCTCCACATACCTTTTGTTGATGAAGTTCCACAAGCTCTCCTTAGTAGTTCTTCGTCTTCAATTAATGACCGCCGTGAAGTCTAATGCTCAACCGCACAATCTATCCTAGTCCGAGACATTACTTTAAGTATACTAGAAATCAAGACTTATAGTTTTGATCACTAACATTGACAAACAAGCTTGAGATAGCAACGCTTGCGAGTTCGACCGAGCAGTGCTCTAACAGCTGTAACAATTGAAAATTCAATTTATCACCAATTTTATCTAGAAATACTAAGAAGCATTGTGAAAGATGGAGTTTTCAAACTTAATTACTGTCATGGTTCCTTTTTTATTATTTTGAAAGATGTAATTATCACTTGCGAAAATACCTTTTTTTTTAATTATTTCCACTTGTAATGAAAAATGTAGTTTTCACAAGGATATTTCCAAGAAAACCATAATATAATGATAATAATAATAATAAATCGTAGGAATTAAAAATATATATATATATAAAAAATTCCAATTAGTGATTTGTAGATAAGATAACCAAATTAATAGGATTGGAAAATAATAATTATTTTCAATTAATTTGTTTGTAGATAAGATTGTAAAAGGTATTAAAAAGTGAATATTCTTTCAGCTAAGAATAGGTTAGATTAACCGATTAAATTGGTTATAGAAATAAATTGAATGAATTTCTTAACAAATGTAAGAGGTTAAAGGGTATTTTAGCCATGCCAAAATTTTGAAAATACAAAATCAGTTCAAAACTTACTATTTAAGTGAAAATCTTATATTATGGACTAGACATATACCATCTTAATAATGGGTTTATGGAAGAGAAAGGGATCAAACTTGTGTTTCTCAGGTATTTCCATGATAATTATTAGCTAACTCATCCTAAATCCGATCTATAGTTGGCAACTATGTGATATCTTTAACCTCTCCACAATTATCCTGTAAAACTGGTATAAATCCCACGTCTCTTACATTTATTTGGAAATTTTTGTACGATCTATTGCCTATAACTCTTGTGATTTATTTTTTCATTGTTGAAAGCTACCTCTGGTTTTTTCATATCCTACGGATCCCTATTGCTAGAAACTCAGCCTAGTGTTACCTTTCTGCAAGTTCTCAGTTTATTTGTTTTTAGATAACCATATATTGATCCCACTTTTTACATTACTAATTTAGAATCTTCAAACAGATAATCGTGCAGATTAAAATTTTCCACACCTCATTAGTGAATTCATAATTCATGAAAAGATTCTCTAAGGTTTCATTTCTTTGTTGCAAAGCTTTAGCTCGAGCTCTATTATTTTTAAGATAATACCCAATTTGACATGAACAAGGATTATGCTGTGGATACATTACATGTGAAGATTTGACCAAGAAATTAAATTTTGGTCTATTTGGTTTCGGGGATTTGTGTTGTTATCCAGTTGTTCATCTATATACCCACAAAGATACTAATGATACCCCCAATTTAATTTAAAGAACGGCTGGAATTCTGTTAGTGAAAAAAATCCATTAAAATAATATTTATACATCTACCCCCTTCCCCGTTAAAAGAAATTTATATCGATGTTCTCTTTAATTGTCGAAGGATTGTTTTTGATATTCACAATTTTATTCGGGTATTAGTTTTCTTCCTACTTACTAGAACAATTGTTATCTGATTAAATAACTTTATTAGTAGAGTAGGTTGTTCTCTGATTTATAATTCTACTGTTATATGGAGCACCAAGTTTTGATTAATTTGTGAGTTAAACATATTAGTATAAGATTGAAATTGTTTTAGGTCATATGTAGGAACAAATTATGTATTTCAACTAGCAGCAATGATCATCATCAAATCTATCAACCCTATATCAAAATCCTAAACATAAACAAAACATGATAAGCCCAAATTTAATGAAAACTTTGATCAAGAATCAAAAATATGTTCACAAGTAAACAATCGAAGGGAAAAGACTCCATTTGATAGGTCTTGTTTAAAAGTTGTCTTGATTGTTACCTCTTTCAATTTTGATCTCGTTTCAGAATTAAAAGCCTAAATTTTACTAGGGTTTTATTTTTGTTTTTATGGTTTTGATAAACGTTAATATTAGTGTTTATTTGGGTTTCCATTCCTCGTTAAAGAAATAATTCCTCTCTTCAATCCTTCAAACTACTGAGAGATGAAGATTGGAAAGTGAAAACATAAATCATAAATCAATTACCTTTCTCCGTGGTTCTTTATCAGAAGTATACAAATTTAATAGGTTTGATGGGGTAAGACGATAATCTTTAAGGGCACATAGATATAAGGATATCGTTTGTGTTTTTGTGGGTATACAAAGGAAGAGCCTTGGTATCCAAGCTTTTATACATAGACCCATTAGAGAAGTTTCTACCAGAAGCTGAAGGTTGTATAAAAATGTCATTTCTATCAGCTTTGATTAGGTTTTGTGATAATTTTTTTAGCTATGTTTTTAGCGATATAACTCTTTAAAGGTATCCCAACTTCTAGCATTGTTATGCATCAGCTTACTCACCTATGTTAAAAAGGATTGACAAGTGCCAAGTGTCCATGCAGTGCCCCCAAGATTTTTATTTCATCTGGGATCCACTTGCGATAATATATCTCAATGGGCCTGATAAATTTGGTGAAATCTGTAATTTCCAAAGAAAAGTTATTGTGAAGCACATCCTCTCCATAACCATCACCAAAATCATTCTACCAGCAACGAAAAAATTATTTGTTACACCCCTTAACACGGTGTTGAATTTTGCAATGATTGGTTCATTTTTTTATTTTATTTTAGAGGTGTCTTTGAAGAAAGGGGACTCAAGACATTTGTCATCAACTTAAAAAAAATTATGGTTATCCTTTGAAACTTATTTGGAACACTAATGAAAACCCCAATTTTTTTTAAAATTCACTAGTTGATCAGATTCTTGATTAAAGTCTTCAAAAAAAATAAAAAAATTTGTAGTCTCAATAATGTCTGCATTGGCAAAAGTAAACAATCATCCGTGAATAAAATACTGGACTAGCTTCCCCCCTGTTATCATGAGATAGCTAGAGAAAGCTTCCAAAAAAAGAATAAAAAGATAAGAAGAGAGGAAGTCTCTTGTTTTACACCTCTGGTATGATAGTTTTTTGACCCATGAGTTTTCTTAATCACAGTAGCAAAAGATGTTGTACTTACATTGTGTATTAGATCGTCCAATTCATCGCTGAAACCCATTTTCCTAAGAAAAACTATCATGAAGTCCACCCAACTAACCCAAAAGTTTTTCTCATATCAATTTTTCTACCTCAAGTGCTAGTTATTTTATTTATTTAATTTTTAATTTTTCCTCGTTAAGTGAATTACTTGGTGAGCAATAATGATACCGTTAGAAACTTTTTTCTTTTAGGAACAATAGTGAATTGGAATAGGGAAACAATTTTGTCAAGTAGACTTTCAATCTGTTAGCTACTAATTTTGACACAGTTTTGTGAGTTGTATTATAAAGACTAATTGGTCGAAAATGAATAGCAAAAGAAGGATTTTAGTTTTTTGAAATAAGAAAGAAATCGGTGTTTAATTTTTTTAACATGGAACTAGATTTGAACATTATTTGGACCATTCAGTTGATATTCAGGAGACGCCTTGTCCCAAAAGGAAAGGATTAGTTCCGTCGGGACATCACTAGACCAAGGGATCGTATTTGTAAGCATAACAAAGAAGCTTTTCTCAAATCTTAACACATAATGAAAGAAAAACATTATTTTCGTTAACCATGGAGGGGATGTTGTGGATATAATCTTTAGTCAATCTTTTGTTTTGAGTAGACATTTTTGTAAAGTGAATAGTCATGACATTTTGATAATAGACATCAAAGTACAGGTATGTGGAAGAATATTCTGAATTCTACTTCGTATCTACAAAATCATCTAAAATTTCAATTGTAGAATGGTAATTGGATTCTGGTTTGACAATTGGACTATAAATGACCCTTTCAAGAACAAATTTTTTGCTATGTTGTTCGCCATCATAAAAATCCTTATTTATGTGGAAGGTGGGAGATTGAAATGCACTGCAAAAAAGAAAGAAAAGGTTGTATGGTGTGGAGCAGTTGGAATGAAACTTGCTCTGTAATAAATTAAGGTTGATGCATGAGATGTCTGAACAGGATGATGTTGTCAGGGTGTGGTTTTTCTATGTAAAAGTGTTATTAGTTAGAGAACAATGTGAAAGCTGAATTTGAAAATCTTCGATAAAATAAGTCAATTCCTAATAAAGTAAGCTTTATGTTTTGGAGTAACTTCCATAATTCTCTTCCAACCTTAAATATGTTAAGACACGAGGGTATTAATGTGCAGAATGAGATTTGCTTCTCACGTAAGAAGGAGAAGGAGAGTGCATATCATATGAAATAAGGTCTGGTAGTAAGGTCTACATTGTTCTTATGCTAATGAAGTAAGGTCTGGTAGTGGGGTCAGTCCAACTGGTTGGATACGGATAGGGGCTTGCGTCTGGTTTTAGTCTAGCAAAAAAAAAAAAAAAGTCTTTATTTGTAAAGGCATTTAAGGTCTCTTGGCTTTGGTTAGGTAATGTGTACAGACACCCGGAGGTTCAATGTATTATGGTTAGCCAGGTATGGAGGTTTGGATGAAGTTATTGTTGTGCAATAAAACCTTTTCTTTTTCATAAATAAATAAAAATAATTATGCCCTTAATCCCGTTTCTTTCATTTCTGTTTCTAGCCAAAGTACGAAAATAGGACAAATTTTTGTCTCCTAGTTTTTCAAATTTATCCCCAGTGTTAATTTTATTGAAAGCTTCTGATATGCTACCATTTTTTGACTTCAAACTTAGTTCAGGAACCAAAAGGGAAAGAGGTGAGGTAAATTCAAAGGCACACGTAGAAAGGTCGAGTAACAGTGGCAACGATGAACAGTATTATAGGTGAACACCTAAGAATCAAGGAAAGACTGAAACAAACAGGAAGACAAAAAACAATTAAATGAAAAAGGCAATTAGATCTTCTTTTCTATTTATAAAAGAAAAGCAATGAAATCAAACAAAGAATGAAAAACAAGGACAATACACACAACCACTGCATAGCGCTAAAACATAACAAAGAGAACAAAGGGAGAGATCAACAGAGAAAGAAAAAGGAGAAACAGAAGCTCGGAAGTCAACTCAGTCTCCTGATTCATAGAGCTTCTCTCTCATCACAACGGCTATCTTTTTCCAATGCAGTGCTATAGATGACATTGATCAAGAGATATTATAATCAAAATGCTGTATGTGACATGTAACAAACAATGAAATAAGGTACAAAAATTGTTGATACAATAACAACGATACAGAGAAACAGAATCGGACAATGTAGCCAGCTCAAGGCGAACCAGCAACTCATTTTCCTGACTTGTAAGCCTATGGTGTTTAAATGTATAAATATCCATGTACATTGTACTTATATGGTGACATGACTGAGTTGCGATAACAAAAATACCTAAATCTGCTCAGAAGCTTAACGTCTAGTAACAATACATCACCAACCCTATATCAGCAGTGTACAACAATGATATCTTGTTTTCAAAGATAAAAGGAAAAAAATATGAAATTTTCATAAATAGTCAATCATGATTATGTACATAATTTCTAGCGCCAACTTTTTCTTATTGTCCAACTCTACTGGATGACCTGTCTTAATGCTAGGAGATTAATTTTTAACTCGAATGCTAAACAGAGTCCTGAGTCCTAACTTTGTTTTGCCGGCTTTATCCGTTTCCAAAAAGGAAAAAAAAACTTTTCCATAATATAGAGGTGTCAGATAAAAACTGCTTCTGCTATTTAAAGACAAGAATGACCAAGTAGAAAAAATGCTTACAAAAACCACAGTATGAAAAACCCATACCTCAATCTGACACACCATGATCCAAGAGCGTTATAGGTTCTGCATCATCGTACATAGGCTCGATTTGATGAGGTGCAACAAACGAAGTATAAGTCACTCGTCACTGTCCAAATCACTCTCTGAACATTCATTTGGATGGGGTCTACATCAAAATGTCAAACAAATATCAGCGATCATATAAATGAGATGAAACTAGTGCACATACAAAGAACTCATTTGGCACGTACAAATTGAAAGTTCAGGTATAAGTTACCAACCATCATCTCCCAAATAAAATGATTTGGACTTAGTTCATGAATTTTGATCCAAAGTGGAAGATAATGATACTGTTTGACAAATGATGGGTCACTAAATCTCATGCCTCGGTAAGAGAATTATAGGTTCTCGGGCTGATAAAGAATGACCTAAACCATTTAACTTGGCATTTATATATAAATGGAGTCACCAATGCTAATCAAATCTTCTCCATACCCCCATAAACATGGAAGGAAACTATCCACTAGAATATAGTTCAATGTACTACTAATTCTTGCTCAAACTAGATGATAAAAATACTCACTTTTTCCCTTTTTGAGGAAATAAAACACAATCCACCATATGGCGCTGGCACATCGACAGCCTGCAAGAGACATATCACCAGGGTGCAGCAACGGCTTTTTAGCAATGCTGACCTTTCCAAGTACAACAGAATTATTGTCCTCTGGTCCATTCTCATTAAAAGCATAGAGAGTGAATCTTCACAAACTTTTCACGACCAAGGAAAGAAACCTGAACAAATACCTTCCCATACTCCAAGGTCGCTGCTTCATCTATGTATCTGATCATAGATCTTCTCTTTCCGTAACTCTAACAGCTTGGCCACATGAATTGTTTGAAGCATCACTGAAAGGAATGATTCTTGATCAGGCTTGCAATCACACAAAAGCTTCTGCTACGGGCATGATCCCAAGTGCTTCACATGCCCTTAGTGGACCGGTTATGACGAATCAAGTTCATCGACTGCTGCTTTTTGTTCATTTTCAAATACATAATCACTGATGCCAAGAGTAGACGAAAGGATGATTACTGGACAATTCCAAACACATTGCAGAGGACTGCCAATAAAACACGGTTCAGTGAAATCAGTTGCTTACTTGCTCTTACCCACAGATTATTCAATGTATGCAAAAAAATAATCTGACCCCCTGCTAGGATATCGAAGAGGAGAGAGGTATTGCATAAACCCTAGCAACAAGCATCTGCAAACATCAAAATTCTTTACTTAAGTAGTGCAATTGAACTTCAGGAAAACTTGACAGAAAAACTGTTGTAAGATATTTTATATTAAGGATTAGATGGAGTCCCAAGTTTCTTCTGACATCATATGGAGTAAAAACCTTCATCTGATTCAGAACTGAAGCTTATATGCTGTCAATGAGGTGTGCTTCGCAGTTGTTATACTCTGCTTCTAATTACCAGGCAAGATAACTACCAGTAACATATAAGGTAATGTTAGAAGAGGATGGTTTTCCCTTTATAACCTCCCTCTAATGGAAAGAGTTGGAAGGGGTACTATGTACAAAAAAGAAAACATTTAAAGTAATATCTAAAAAGATAACCACTTATGTCAATACAGTGAGTGTAAAAGTCGTTACAAATGATATCGTACTAAATTTGTTAAGATCACAAAGTTCCATTCCATTAGCAATATCCATTTGGAATTTTGCTGCGACTGTTAGCGAATGAGTTGTGAAGCAGCGGAAACACTTCAAATGATCATACAATTAATCTTCATATACGACATAACTATAAATATAAAGAGATAAAGGTCTTAACTTATGCAACTAATGAAAGAATACCGTAAGTAGGCATGGCCTATCCACGACGAATCTATCGACAGAATGAAACCGGCCATCAATGAGATGGAATTCCATCCACTGTCTCCACATGTAAGTCATCCTGAATCAATTCCCTTTTCACTCTCCACTACTCAAAAGGTGAATATATCACTAAATTATTGGGTTTTGGTTCTTCTAGTTTAGACAAGTGAATCTTGAATTTTCGCTCTTCATATGAGAAAATGATGGAGTGTGCTAAGATGACTACTTGCTGGAGGGAATATGAGGACCATTATCAGACTATCGAACAATAAACTTATTTGAAGATATCAAATCTGAATTACGAGAAACTGTGAGTGAAAGTATTTCGGACGAGTCGACGACACAGCTGGATTCCCCGAATGCTCTCATAAGAAAGTTCAAGCTTATAGTTCATGGTATTTTCTTTTGATGATTTTATAAGACAAGAGAAAGCATGGTTTGTACATGGATAATTCCTTGCCTTACGATAGAGTATAAAAACAATGATTTTGAAACCTGCAACCAAGATGCAGAGATTGAACCTTGAGAAGTAACATTGATTCCCTAAGCTCCAGTATGATATCATGATCCCTTTTATGAACTCTAATTTTATTTTAATTTGATAGTATAAGCTTTGGTATCAATTAATTAAAGAAGACATGCGCTCAGCTTAATGGCTACTACTGCACTGTTTATCTGCAAATACTCTTGGACTTGTCCCCTTATCTTGGTATTGTTTTAGAACATCACAGTGTTCTAGCCGGTGTGACTCTCTAAAGAAGTCCTCGATCAGTTCAGCTGTCACATAATGGAACCCTTAGATATGAAATTGTTCTGCCCATATTGTCTAATAACACATACATTTTCCACTTCCCAAACAAGAAGTATACACTAACTGCAATCTCATGTTGCATAACATAAAGCATTTGAATGTTAAGAAAAAGCAAATTTCCACTTCCCAAACATTTTGAAACACTCAAATAAGATTTTCCAAGGGCTATGATAGAATTTGAAACAAAAACAGAAATGCAGACCCTTCATCAGTATCTGCTTTTCTATGGCGAAAGCAGTTTCAACCTCAGATCGCGAATAACACCGTCCAAAAACTTTACCACCCTCTTAAAGAGCTATCTACAAGAATTTCCTGTTCTCCCTTTATTTCAGCCTAAACATCAAACTCCCAGTGAAAGAACTTGCCTCTAAAAAACTAAAAATGAATTGAGGAAAAGGGGAGTGAAAATTTTACCTTTAATAAGTATGTGTTTAATTTGATCATTCTTTTTCTTAACCAGACAAGAAATGTAAGTAGAAACTCCAGCCGAATGGGACTCCATACCCTGACCTACTATATCAAAATCATACTCCCCAAGTTACAATATACTAGATGACTTCAACATTGTTTTCCCTAACTACTACTAAAGAGACGAAATCTACGAACAACAAATTCAAATACTAGTAAATAACAAAACAGTGTTTTTTTATTTTTTTGGAGGGGAGAAAAATATAAGTGAAAAAGAAGAGGATAGATTGTACTATTACCAGGCAACCTTGCTTCTCCAGATCACATCTGAATTGATGATTAAAAGGTTTTTTTTTTAAGATAATCTTGATTAGAGAGCTAGATCACCAAGCCGGAGTCATCCTGATTCTGAGCATGGTTTGATAGGGCAGTTAAAAAGTCGAAAGAATATTGTGTTCCGACTTCCGATTCTAAGCATGATTTGCACCTGCTACATCTAAATCGGAGAGCTCAACCCCGAAACTTTATGATGGGGCGTTTTTTTTTTTTTTGTACATTAATTATATACCCCTAGTTTTCAAGTCCAACAAATATACCCCTACTACATAATAAATATACCTCTCACCTTATCCACTTAAAGATAGATTATATTAATACCCTCTATTATATAATCTTTTCTTATTTTATCACACAAACATATTTCTTCATTAAAAAAAAATAATCTCACTTCACCACAAGCAATCCACCGCTAGTCTACCACCGCCACCATTCCACCACCACCACCAATCCACCGACACCAGTTCGCCACAACCACCGCCACCATCAATCCACCACCACTAGTAGCACCACCGCTACCGGCGGCGCCACCGATCCACCACCACCACCACCGCGGGGGTGTCAACAACCGAAGTTGATCCAAAATAAATAAATCAGAAAATAATTAAAAAACAGCATGGTGTCAACAACCGAAGTTGACCCCAAGGACAAAAATCAGAAAATAATAAGAAAAAAAAAATGGTGTCAACAACCGAAGTTGATCCAAAAAAAATAATCAGAAAACAGGAAAAATAAAATAAATGATGTCAACAATCAAAGTTGATCCCAAAAAAAATCAGAAAATAAAATAATATGGTGTCAACAACCGAAGTTGATCCAAAAAATTAAAAATTCAGAAAATGTCCAGATTATATATGGTGTCAACAACCAAAGTTGATCCCAAAATATAGTGTCAACAACCAAAGTTGATCCCAAAATTAAAACTTCAGAAAATGTTCAGATTATATACGGTGTCAACAACCAAACTTGATCCCAATATATGTTGTCAACAACCAAAGTGGATCCCAAAAAGCTAGTGTCAACAACCAAAGTTAATCCCAAAAATTATTATACTAAAATTAGTGAACCTGGCGTGAATCAAACACGCATCTTCTGACATGGAGTCAGGTGTGTTATCTTTACACCACAAGTTCGTTAAATATAGCTACCTTAATATTTCTGCAGTTCAATTGGAATGACTCTTCTGCAAACATTTAGCTCCCTTAAAAGAAACTAATGCAAGGAACTTATTTTTGGCACATGCGTTCTGAAGTAGTAGGAAAGAGTATGAAATTTCCTAAAGAGTTAATTTACAAATGAAAAATTAATGAGTGCTTTATAATCTAGTTTTACTGGAGGTGGAACATTAAGTAGGTATATTGCAGATGGAACTAAAATAGATGAAGCTAACAAGTGAGAACAAGGTTCACTTACTCAAAAAACCAATAGTTTTGTTTAGTTCAAAATAAAGTACTTACACAGGCAGTGGATTAAGTCAGTTTCATTTAGTTCTACTGTAGTAAACTAAATAAGTTGAAGATATTTGTTGTATAGGTAAGAAATAGCCTCATAATGTGATCAACAAAAAAGATGATACTCCAAAAACCAATAATTAACTTAATAAGATGCAACTATAATACAACCTATTAAAGATCTTAATTAAAACTGTCGGAAACATAATTGCTTCATTAAAAAAACAAAAGGAAGTACCTCTAAGTTGCCGCGACAAAGCTACTTTATCGGCATGCACTGAAAAAAGAAACTCTCCGTGAGACTACAAAAAATAAATAGAAAAGAGACAATTAAAATGGTTAGGTTCTGTTCCTACTTTGCATTTCCACAATTTCCATTTTTTGTCCAATATGCTCCTCGACATAGGGGAGTAGCATCTTTAGTAAAATACTAAAGGATGCTATCATATGCACTTGGTAAACAAACAGTGAATTTTTGGGAACCGGCATTGATCAATCTCTTGTATCAAAATATCACATTGATACATTTACGTTTCCAGAACATGTAGGGAAGTAATAAGATATAACAAGCATATCATTAGCAAATATGTCTTATGTAGTTTCATTTGAAAATGAACTAGCAGACAGGATGGCTTAAACGTTTACTCAATTAACTCATAACTAAACAAGTTGCTATCACCGACACCATCACCCTCATTACTGCAACAAAATCCATCACTGTCGCCTCCATTTGTTTGCACCAATTTTAGTACAAAATTCAAATTTTCATCACTCAAGTAACTAAACAGTCAAGGAACTACACATTTTCATCACTCAAGCAACACATATAGCCCACAGATTCGATGTTCACCCTGTATATAATGTATGAACCTAATGAGCATTCTTTAAACCCAAAATTTTAACTACTTCGATAAAATGTCAGCAAATTACATATAAATATAGTAGAAATTTAGAAAAATCTCAAATTGAATAGGGAATGAACCTGGAAAAGGATAGTGAGACGAGCAAAGGGAATAGTATAAGTTTTACCAACAACATCCACAATACCACCAGCTATAGCAAGTGCAAAATAATTCTGATCCAGGAATGTTGTTGTTGATGATACTTTCTCACTCCACCACCACACCACCACTATTACCAGGATTTACAACACCACCTACTCATCTTACTGGTTCTATTTTGATACTCATTTTTACAAAACTAAAATGCATAAATCACTAAGACCCCTCCCTGCAGAAACACCACTATCATTAGTATCACCACCGTATTATTGTTCTGATTGACATCACCAATTCCAAATTCATATTACAACCACCATCTTTAATTATAGATCCAAATCTCTTAATAATCAATATAAGCATTGAATAAATCATCTTCTGATCATATTTTTTAAATATTAGTTGTTGTTGTATCAAATGGATCTGAAATTCGAGTTTGTTGCTATATCAATTGAGAAGAAGAAGAACTTTTAATTGAGAAACTAAACCCATTAAATCTGTAATAGACATCAAAAATGGAGTAGAAATAGATTCCAATACATACCTCCTCCACCACCGCCGCCACCACCAAAACCACCATCACCATCATCATTAATTTCTGAGCTTCTATAATTCGAACAAGTTCACTTCTAACTTTACCAGAAACTGAAACCTAAAAATCAGATCTCGTATCTTCAAATCTGATTTTAAAAATTAATAGGTAGAATAAGAAGGTCTCTCAGAACAAGAATCATCTTTGCTGGTAATAGTTTTCAATCGGAATAACAAATCAGTTGACGGCTGGGAAGGTGGTGGTAGTGACAGAGGTGGTAATGGTGGTGGTGGTGATGGTTGCAGAGAGAGAAGGGAGACAAATTCTTTTTAGATTATATGTGAATTGATTAAATTAAAATAAGAAATGAGCAGCGAAGAATGATATATGGAGGGCATCTATAGGATTATTAATTAAATGGAATCCCTTCTAAAAAGGTAAGGGTATAATTATTGATGGATAAGGGTAACGCCCATCAAAAGGAAGGTTATTTATATAATTTCCACTTCTTCTTTTTTGGTGTAGGCATAAAATTTTGGAACAATCCCTCTACACACTCACAGTTTTTGTTGGACCCCGCTCCTCCCTCCCCACAAGGCCTAAATTAGCAGGGCCCATGTATTTGTGATTTTGATAACCACGACTCTAGGCTACCCACCTAGCAAGGTTTGAAAAATGGGTCACAGGTCAGGTACTATAGGTCAGGTACTATTTTGACGGGTGTGAGTATATTTCGGACAAAAAACCGCATTGTTTAGGGAAAAAACATGTTTTTTTGACTTTTTTTGTTGTTGTTGTTGAAATAACGGGTGTGTTAATTAGAAAAAATAAAAATACTATGATCCGAATTTCCTGTCTAACGGTTTTAACATGTGTGAAAACAGTTATAACGGGTATAAATAACGTTGTTACTACATTTTTTATATCTTATTTGTTTATCCAATTATTTTGATTGTAAATTTTAAGATTAATAATCAACACCAAGTTCGCCAAAGGTAGTAAAGGCTAGGGTACCAAAATTATACCCATTGGCTCTACATACATCAAGATACTTAACTCTCTTGCGCTCAATGACTTTAGCTAAGGCAAGACCCGGTATAAATGCTTGCACCCCACCCCCAGCAAAAGGATAAACCCCGTTCACATCAAAACAAGTATCACGTTCATCCTCTCAATTGTATACCAAGATATCTGCCGTCCTAGCATCACCACCATCACGAGAAAGGAACCTCAAAACTGCTTCAACTTTAGAATGCACACTTGCTCTATAACAAATGTCTGCAAAGGTGTCTCTAACCATATCATGGCGAAACTTAAGACCAACCTCACTGGCACAATGAAGCGCGTGGTCGCTATCAAACACATGAACTATTGGCAACAAACAAGGGAATGCCAAGTCTGTATCCAAGTACTGCACAAAACTGACGCGGACCAATCTTCTGTCCAAGACCATCTGCATGAATAGCAAGAAGATAATCTTGGGCATGTTTAGTCTTATTACACTGCCATAGAGCTAAATCCCGCTTTGATATATTAAAAAGAGAGGGCATTGTCTTCGACACACCTGCAAAATACTGGACTGTCAATGCATGCATAGGGTGGGGGGCAGTAATGATATTGCAAAGTTGTGACGAATCAATACCACAAATTAACCTGACGAAAACTGTCAAAAGCATCTTCATATGTTGGTCCCTTGACATGAATACCTGAACCTTGTAGAATAGTCCCTTGTAAGAATAAAGTCTGAGAACAAGAAGCCAAATAACAATACTGCATAGTATCTAAAAAAGTATAAATTCCTAGGCCACCATCTCTAATGGGTGAAGCAATTTCTCTGTTGTAATAAACCATAACCTGGGCCATCACCAGTCACCAGTTTCCGCAAGTAACTCGAAAGATAATTATCATAAACAACTTGAGCATCTTTCACATGACTAGGGGCAGTGGTGCGCAAAGTAAAGTAGATTTTAGAAACACATGTATAACTTCTAAACAACAACAACTCACTTTGTGGATCGTTTAACCTATGAATTTCCACCATTAACTAAGTAGTCTTGTTCACCCTGTCGAGAACAAGCTAGCTGCAAAAAGATGTGTCCAAACTCACAGGACCACCAAGAAGCTTGACACCCACAGATGGTCTTCCAATGTCAGCTGGGAAAACACCAACTTGCATACTCCTAGCATCAATAGAAGGCCAGAAAAGTTCAGTTTTATGGATGTTGAGGTCAAGTCCTACAATAGGACCTTCATGCTTAATGATGTGAAAGGCCCTCGAAACTATCAGTGTATCTCCTACAATGGTACCATCATCTAAATACCAGGCCTGCAAGTCCAGTGTGCAATGTTGAGATATTTTCAGCACAATAGGATGCAAAGTCAAGGAGGGGTCCCAAAGGATCTCCTTGTTGTACACCCTGCGTAGAAGACAAAGTAGAAGAACCATAATACAGTCTTGCAGGGGAGGCGTAACAGAATTCAAACCATCTAGATATACTAGGACACTTATGTCTCACTGCACGCAACATGGCATATCTATCCAGTAGGTTAAAAGCATTTCTAAAGTCAACTAAGACAATGGACATGGAATTCACATTACGTTTCGCATCTAATATTCGATTGACAGAATGTAAAATAGCCTCCCCTCCACATGGTATACCCACACCAAATTGGAAATCACTCAAATAACATGTCATATCTTTACTTATAGCTAAAGCAGCAACCTTAGATACTAGCCTTCTCCATATAGTACCAACTGCAATAGGCCTAATACCACCACCAGGTTTAAGCAAGGGTGTAAGAGGTGCACTTGCAATAAACATACCAGGCTGAGGAGGACAGTTACCAGCCAAAAGGAGGTTGACAATTGCAGTGATGGAGGTTAGGAGGTCATCTGAAACAGCTGCGGTAGGCCCACTGAGTGCATCTACAAAATGTTGAGCATAGAGACCATCCCTACCGCAGGAAGTACCCTTGGGAAAACTTTGAATCCTGCCCAGAACCATATCTGGACTAGCAACTGCAGCAACAACATCATTGGATGCAGTAGGCACGGAAGGCGTCGGTGCATAGGGATGCTTAAGCTGCAAATATGCCAAAGTATTATCAGATAAATGAGCTACACCATTAGAAGTAAGAACCCTGATAGCAGCAGTATATGAACCCTGGCTTAACTTTCTTCTACAAAGTCTAAGGTTGACATCTACTTAGTTGTCCTTATCAGCTGAAAACCTAGATTGTGTTGAACTATCATGCTCTGCTAATAAATCCATAACCAAATATATACAATCATCTGTGTCACGCCACTTAGCTAAAGCCTGATTTATATAAGCAACATGTAATCTCTTACGCATACCAGACCTCTCTTCAGCCTTACACTTAGGAATATAGTTTCTCAAAATGCATATTAGAAAAAGTAATAACTTAATCCAGCAAGAAGTATGTAAAGGATTAGATATAATTGCGTCCATAGTTTGTTTGAAATCCCTAGAGAAGCTAAGCCTACATTTGATAGGTATGTGGCGAATAGTATGAAACTGAACCTAAAAAACCTTATCTAACAAATCCACATCAAGACATGGCCTACTAACAGTATCATTAATATCTCCAACAAAACAAAAACTTACCTCATCAAGTGGTTTTGCAATGCCATGAATAATAAAATCCGCCTCCCTGCCATTTAAGGGAGCAGAAATGAAGTCTCTTTCATGAGCCCTGCAAGGCTTACTCCATGCGTGAAGATGCATACACTTGGTATACAGCCACATATAGAGTTGCAAAAGAACCTCTTCCCATAAGGCGTAAACTGCACCACTATGCATAATTCTATCCCTGCACCTATCATGTCCTTCACCATTGATTAGATGTTTATCATTGATATGCTTTAACAAATAAGTCCTCACTAAACCCCTGCCCCTGACACCATTCTTACAACCGTCGAAACCCTTAAAAGGGCACTACAGAAAACCACTATCAGGTTGAGAAAAAAATTCTTGAAAGATGTGGCTCAAGCAATGTGCTTGACCAGACCTAGTAACCCTAGGCATAACGACACGGAGAAAACAAAAACTAGGAATGTTAATTAGAATTTAACGGATGGGAAATTAAGATTTCACAAGGAATGAAACCTTAAAATGCCATACATCAAATTCCTAATTAAAAACACCGAAGAAGATTAACAGCAGACCCTCAAAAAACTTTCTATAATCTCTACTTCTCTGTGAAAACTGAAGAAACAAAGACAAGAAACAAAACACTTCTGTGCACACAAATCACTAATCTTTCCTGCAACACACAAACCCCTCAATCAAACATCGAAAATCACTAATCAATTCACTAATTAACCAACAAAGAACAATAAAGAAAAACCCCCAAAAACATTGCCTTCTTCTCTGAATAAAACATTAAACCCTGAATTGAAACTTTTGCAAACCATTGTATAAAAAAATAAATAAAATAAAAACAAAAACACCAAATCTTCCCTTCAGTCGACGAATCCCTACAACACAAGCACAAAATTGAAACTATGAAACCCACTGACTCAAATCCCCAAAGTTCCCTTCAATCCGTGAAACCCACTGAATCTTCAAACAACGAAAACCCCCTTCTTCAAACCGTGAATAAATTTTTTCAAATCCCTAATTGAAAACTTCCTTCAATCGACAAAATCTTCAGACTGTGAAAAACGATTCATCAAAACCATAATTGAAAAATATAGATAAGACATACAGAATCCGTTGTTCAAAACAATGAAGTCCCCCTTCTCCAAACTGTGAAAAAGGAATTCCCAAAACCCTAATTGAAAACTGCTGCTTCATAGAGATGGAGACATGAAGAAACTATACAGACAAAAACCCTAAACAAGTTCTCCAAACACAAATTCCCTACCCTGTCTTCAATCTTCAAAACCTTTTTCCTCAATCCAAACGAAATACAACAAAAACCCCAAATCGATTTCAAACAAAGGAACCTTAAACCACTCTACAAACACAGGAGAAACAAGGAATGGTTTCGAACCCTACACGGGAGAAGCTCCAGCATAAAACGCAAATATATTATTTAAAATAACTCATGATTCGTACATAGCTTTGGTTGGTAACCTAGCAACAAGCTTGGCACCAACACCTTTTTGAATTGCTACCCCTAATCTATAAAAAAGAAATTTACCTACACCACTACTAGCATCATTACTAACCAAACAATTCTTCAATCTCTTAAAAATACACAAAGTATCCTCACTAAGCTCCCACAAAGTAGAGAAGCCTAGAATACCCAAACCATAACCGTGTGATACGCATTTTTCTAAATATTTAGTACGTTTGCGTAATACAGCATTCGAAACAGCTTGGCCGAGAATAAAAGCACGAATACCTTCACTTGTGAAGTGTGAGACACCTGTGACATCCATACAAACATCTTGGCCATTCTCTCAATTATAAACAAGAATATCTGCAGGGCGTAAACCACTATTATCATCCGACAAAAACCCAAGGGTCAATTCCTGACGCGTAGGCACACCATCTTTGTAACAAATGTCACGTACGAGGTCATGTCGGAACTTGAACCCAACATCTATGGAACAATGGAGTGCGTGATCACCAAAAATATCCATAGGCTTATTACAGCTTGAGCATAAGCCACCTTTAACAAACAAGGGAATGCCAAGGAGGTAAGAAACCACGGATCTAAACTTTCTTGGCCCGAGGCACTGATTCAGCCCACTAATGGGTACAACCAAAAGATAATCTTGGGCATGCTTAATATGGTTACATTGTCACATAATGAAATCTCTTACAGATGTTGAAAATTGGATGGGGATTTGCTTCTTAACTGCGTTAAAATAAGTAACTGCCAGGAAGTGCATGGAAGTGTGTGTGTGGGGGTGGGGGGGTGGGGGGGTGGGGTGGGGGTGGGAGTGTATCATCAACGCAATAAGTAGAAGGTAGTCCACATATCTGGATGAAGTTTTGAATAACCAACTGATAAGCAAAACCTTTATCTGATGAGAATAAGCTACCGAGTATCACCTTTTGAACTGGCAATAACATTAATTGCGTGTGTCCGCCATAGTATAAACGCGGAAACCTCCCTCTTTGATAGGCAAAGTAGCTAATCGTTGTTTCAAAGGCCCAAAACCAGCACCATCTCCTGTGACCAAGAGTCTCAAATACTGAAATAAATGGTCATCAAAAAGTTTGGTGGATTGTTGTAGCGTTGCAGGGTTGGTAGTTCGCACTGCAAAATATAATATGGATACACCGGTGCAGTTGTGAAGCAATAACATCTCACTTTGGGGGTATTTGAGTTTTTTTATGGCGGACATAAGCTGGATGGTCTTGTGTACCCTGCTCAGCACCATATCACTACTGAAATTCAAGTCTAAACTCACTGGTCCCCCCAAAAGCTTAACACCATTAGCAGGTCTACCAGTATCCTGAGGGAAAACACCTTCAGCAACACTTCTGGGATCAATGGAAGGACAAAAGACCTCTGTTTTATTTATATTGAGATGTAACACCCCTACCCGGGACTTCTTCTTCTACGATGCTCGAAGCTTTGGCCACCTCAAGCGTATCACCAATAATTATTCCATCATCAAGGTACTAGGCGTGCAAATAAAGTTTACAGCGAGAAGCAATGGATTTCACAAGGGGATGGAGTGTCAAACCAAACAACGGAGGACCTAGGGGGTCTCCTTGTTGGACACCAAGAGTCGAGGACAAGATATATTGATCATAATAAAGTCTAGCAGGCCTAATGTAGGAAAATTCCACCCAACGTGAAATATCTGGACAATGGAGTCGAACTTCTTTAATGAGATGAGACCGACACACCATGTTGAAAGCGTTAGAGAAGTCAACAAGCAGCATTGACATCTTGGTTGAGCCTTTCATATCCAACAAGCTATTCACAACTTGTAAAATACTCTCACCCCCAGCTGGCACGCCAACACCAAATTAGTGATCTCCCAAGTAAGATGCCATGGCCTTACCGACGGAAAAAGCGACACCTTTAGAAACCAACCTGCACTAAATAGTACCAACCGAAATAGGCCTGAGCCCACCACCCGGCTTCAGTAATGGTGTTAGGGGTGCACTAGCTATGAACTCACCTAAACCATTGGGGCAATTTTCCTGCCAACCAAAGATTGACAACCCCTGTAATTGAGGACAATAACTCATCCGCGACCGCCGCTGCCGCACCACACATAGTATCAATTAAACATTACGCTCACAAACCAGCACGGCCACAAGAAGTTTCTTTAGGGAAACTCTTGATAGCGCCTATAAAAGCTTTCGAATCAATCGCAATAGGATCAACTTGGACGGTTTCAGGCGGAAAGGAAGATGGTGGAGCAACTGAATGCTTCATTTGCAGTTCAGAGAGGGTGGATTCATTGGGTAAAAAAATATTTTATACTTTTTTCTCTGAAAAACGGGTATAACGGGTGTGAAGACAGAAAAAACGGTCTAAAAAACTTATGTTAAAATAGTATTTAGAAGAAAAAAACGTAAAAATCAATTTTGGAAAAATGGTTATCGCATGTGTAAAAACGGTTATAACGGGTCTAAATAACGCTGATTTTCCTATTTATCGGTGTTATTTAGAAACGAGTATCGTTGATCCTCAGGGACACACTACATAGGCCTGACCGTTTTAACAGTCGTTTTTTCCGTTTTCCAAACCTTGCCACCTAACTAAACAAAAACCGCCCACTCAAAAAAAGTGGGCCCCACTGGCTGAGGAAATACAAGGGGGTTGGTTTTGTGGGGCGTATCTGTGATACATGTCAACATATCGTTTGTCCACAATGCCCACATCAAAATACGCCTCCATCAAAAATTTATCCCCTGAAACATATTTGCTCTGCATAATTGAATTTTTAACAACAAAAATAAAATAAAAAAAATCAAACATAACCATTTCTTCATCTAATTCTTTCTAAATATCTCAACTTTTATTAGACTATTTTTTTTGAAGCATAAAATTTCATCAACAAATTTGATATAATTCAAATTAGAAAAGATGGGGTTGCATGGTCCCAGATTGTTGTTGATAAATTTATTTTGTCGATATGATTCGCTAGCCCATATGCGACCTTGAGAATCCCATGATTCGCTAGCCCATATGCGACCTGAATTACTTCCCTGTAGTTATGCTGGATAGTACATAGTGGAATTTTGTTTATTCTTTGCTTGATTTCCTTCACCATTCCAGATGAATACGATGGTAGTTTAGTACGAGAGATAATGAAGCGTAGAAGGTTTTCTGAATCTGTTTTAAATTGACGTTCGGCGAATTCTTTTCTGTCGCAGTTCTGGATTCCATGAGCATGGCTTTTGTCTCTGCTATTAGGACGGTGGTTATGCCTTATGGTATCGTCATTGTTAGCACAATTCTTTCCACAGAGTCCCTACGTATGAAGCATGCACATGCAATTCTTGGGTGTCCTCTAGCCGTTTCATCTTTATTGATCTTGATCCAGTTTAGGTTAGGGGTGATCCAGCATACAGATATAGTTGTTGTTGTTCTTTTGGTGGTTGATGGGTTTAAGTCTGGTGGTATACCGGGAAGCACATGAGATAGGATCTCTTTTTTCCGAGTGTAATCCCGTTGAAGATTAATCATCATCTACATGATATTTTCTGGGGTTGATTGCTTTTGGAAATCTACTAATTCATTTCTTGTTATCCACAAGGACCAGAATATATAACAATATGAGGTAACTATTGTATTTGGGTATTTTGTTTGTAAGAGTTGTTGGATTGTTTTTTGCGGGGTTAGAGAATTTGTAGCATTATGGTGGCATCTGGTTGGTTTGAAAGGAGAACTATGAGTATGTTCGAAGCACTAGATGTTATTTGGCACCGAAAGAGAAGGTGAACATCCGAGTCTAGGTCATTGTTATAGCTTGGGCAGAGCTTGGAGTTGGTGAGGTGGATATGGTTGAGAGACCTTCAATAATTGTTTTCCACAAGAAAAAATTTATTTTTAGAGGGACATGGTAATGTCCATAGGAAGTTGGTGTTTGGAAGGGGGTTCTGGTTCATTTAGTCATCTGTTTGGGTAAGGCATTTTTATCTAGAACGATAATATATCTTCCGTATTTCGGACATATCCAGATAAGCGAATCATAGGGTTTGTCCTGAAACGGTGGATATTTATGATTCTCTGGGCTGCATTAGGGGGGAGGGGGGTCGTTTAGTTTTTTATGTATCCAATTATGAAAGAGAATATCTATTATGTCTGTCACTGTCTGGATAAGGTAACACTGCACAGGATCCAGTGCTGTGAAATGGGGATCCATTTCGCTTGGATGGGGTTATTAGGTCGTTCCCTATACGGTAGAAGATATATTGTTTAGAGGTAAGGATGGGGGAAGAGAGTTGCCTTCATTTTGGGATGGTTGAAGATGGGTTGGCTATTGGACCTTGAAAATGGGTTGTTGTTTAAGATATTTTTCCTTAGACTTGAACTCATCTATCACTCAAAAGTCTATCTACTATATATTCTATTTGAGACAAAATTCGTATAGCTATATAGACTTCAATTATACACATTTGATATTTCGAGCTGAGTTTAACTCGCTTACATGTTTCTCGAAATATGTGTTGGTAAGCTTTCGTTTTAACCAAGTTCATCTTATATTCTTGACGAAAGTCAAAAGATGATCATGTGAAAATCGTCTGGTAACATCTTACATGATTTGTGTGAGACAGTCATTTGATGTAAACTCGGAATGTTTCGTATTGGTCATTCGATCACTTGAAAATTTCTTTGAAGCTAATAGTTTGTGTGAGACAGCTATTCCCGTCTTCCAAGAATGTTTCAATGGTTGAAATGAGAGTTTAGAACAATTGGATTTAAGCATAGTATGCGTACTTGCATATATGTAATCCATGTCCGGGAACCATGGTATGCATACCCGTATGCGTACTGGTTGGTTTGAGAAAGTTCGGGAACCTGGTATGCAAACCGGTATGCGTACTGGCGTAAGGTTCAGGTCCGGGAATTTCTACTGAGTTTGGATGGTATGCGTACCAGTTCGCGTGTAAGGATTCTCAAGCTCGTCAACGCTATTTGACTGGTCTAGTGATAGTCAAGAGACGAATTAACCGCTAATGACTCGATTAGTTAACGTAGATTTTAATTAATATAAATTAATCTAACGATAATTTAGATATGAAACTAGTACCATTGGATAGATCTTGAAAAGTTATGCGAAAGGGACTACAAGAACGCGTCATTCGGATACCGGGTGAAGAAGATATCGCACTCGAAAATTTGGATGTTGAAGTTTGACCAAAGTCAACCTGCGTTGACTCGACCTCTGACCGACGAACGATGACCTTCCATTCGCCGTTGACCGTTCACTGTACCGGAACGGACCTTCCGTTTGTAAAAGTGTGTCCCTTAGTATTTTTGAATGGTTAGTAATAGTGCAAATTTAATTAAGTTAGACCAAATGTTTAATAGCTAATTATTTTTAGGTTAAGGTTAGTCCCTTAATTACGTTAGTTAATTGATGAAACAGATATTAGTTTATGCCTAGAACACTAAATGCAAGGTTAGAACCATTAGTTATTTGACTTAGCTAGCCTATAGCTGGAGATTTGTATGAAATTATCCTGTGTGAGCGTTTTGGCTAACTTTTCTGAGTACTTGTGTGATTAACAGTTACTCTTTATTAACAACGATCGATCTAAAAGATGAACCAGTGGATCGTGGATCTCGAGGTAATGCATGGCTTGTCATCAAAACAGGTGGGAACTCTATAACCTTTTTGTAATCATTAAGATACTACTTTTTACGAGCATGATGAGTCTTTATTCTGCTTGAGCATATTTGATTGTAATGAATGGGTGTGTTGTGTGATATGTGTTGTATGATTTCCCTGCAAGAAGTGTCTGTGGTTTCCCCACAGCTTCTTGCCAAGTTGATAATATGACGGCGTGGGAGTCGTTGGCAATATTACTTACTTCTGTTGATAATAGGATGGCGTGCGAGTCGTTGGCAATATTACTTATTTCTGTTTATTAAGATAATAAGGCGGTGTGGGAATAGTCGGCAATATTAATATAATAGGACGGTGTTGGAATCGTTGACAATATTATATATACTATTTTATTTGGGGAAAATCACTCATGTGCATATTATACTTGATTGTTCTCTTGATTGTGAAGCATGTTAGTGATTACTTGAAAGTTATTGGTTTCCTTTGGGATAATGTGCTCACTCGTTCCCACTTCAGTTTCAGTTTCCAAAAGAGATGGTGCGCGCGAAGATATTCGTTTTTTTAGGTCTAAAGCTTTATCGAATCTAGAGATGTTGTATCAGCTTTTATAAGTATTCTTTGTTAATCTGTAAAAAAACCACATTATTGTATTCATATCACTCGAGAGATTTTCATTTAAATAATATCAGAATGTATGGGTTTGTTCTGGGATTAGTTTATGTAATTGAGATTCTTAAGATCATTAATCTAGAATTGATGTTCCAATTAGTTTGTAATCTTTTTAGCTAAGCAGGTGATTAGGTTGGGGCGTCACATCGCGTACTGCCAAAACCCAAACTTGGTCCGGCTACTTAGGTACGCATACCTAAGTGAATGATGTTCTAAAATCGATTTGTTCATGA
>JAJJMB010012161.1:4312010-4331348 GCA_023531105.1 Papaver atlanticum
CGATTAGATTATTGTGAAGTGATTGATATTTCTTTGCTGTTCTTCGGGAATATAAGTACGGTATATCAATTGGTTCTTGTTCACCTAGATTTATCAAAATACGGAACAAAACTCATTGGTTTATCTATGGGAGACAGATTTATCTATTCAATAGACTTTTCTGTGTGAGACAGATTGGTTTATCAATTCTTCGACTTTGGGTCGTATCAACTCTTGGTTGTGGGTGAGATCAGCTAAGGGAATCAAGTGCGTAAAGTCCTGTTGGGATTCAGAGACGTAAGGAGCGCAACTGTACCTTGATCGGTGTGAGATTGGTTAGGGCTCAACTACATTCCAGTCCGAAATTAACTTGGAGTAAGCAAGTGTCTGTAGCGGCTTAATACAGTGTGGTGTTCAAATCTGTACTAAGTCCCGGGGTTTTTCTGCACTTTCGGTTTCCTCGTTAACAAAATTTATGGTGTTTGTGTTATTTCTTTTTCGTATTATATTTGTTTATATAATTGAAATATCACAGGTTGTGCGTAGTTCAATCAATTAGTGAATCCAACCTTTGGTTGTTGATTATATTGATTGACACTTGAACATTGGTCTTTGGTAGCGTTCAAGTTGTTTCACATAATAATCAGGCTCACGGATTTCTATCTGTTTAATTTGCTGATTATATTGTGAAACAGAGATACAACTCTTGGATATATTTCCATTGATTGAGTCTGACTGTCTAGTTGATTGTCTTGGAATTATATTGGAGTTGTCCATACAGATTGCTAAGCGAAATATTGGGTGTGGTTGTTAGACCCCCGCTTTTTCAGAAGCAATCTTAGATGAGTAATACCTTCATATGGGTTGGCAGTGTGACACTGTTGTGTATCAATAACTTTATCCAGTCTTTCCATAATGTAATCTTTCCCTTATTGATTGTTAATTTATCAGGTGAATGGATTGCCTCGGAATCCTAAATCAATGAACCCTATTTGATCAAACATTTTAAGGAAAGGTTGAGTTTGCCCATTAGTTACCTTTCTATCTCCTTTTCTACCTGATTGGTTTGTAATCTCATTGAAATCTCCTAGCAGTATCCAAGGCATGTTGGGAGATTGTTAAGAAATCCTGCCAGTAGTCCTTTCTCGCGTTCAGGTGTGGTGGGTCGTACATACCCGTGCATAACTAAGGGTTTTTTTCTTTTTTTGGAGGGGTTGGGGGTTGGGTTGGTGTGTGGAGGAGGGGGTGGGGGGTTATTAGGGCATTGATGTAGCTTTGTGACTGCAAAACACCTGGTTATTGATGTTATTCCTCCATATTAGGCATAAGCTTCCCCGCCTCTTATTTTAGGGATAATAAGATGTTTTTGGAACTGTAATGATTACATGAGGCTTCTCATGTGAGATTTAGTAGCTAATGTTTTAGAGATGAATAATATGGTGGGATTGTAAGGAAATTATACTCCTGAGGTATAAGAATGTTGTTGGTTGGTTAATTCTTCGCCAGTTTCATGCCAAAATAATCATGTTTGCTACTGGTGGAAAAGAAAATTAATTAAAAGAAGGATTGGATTAAGTACAAAAGTGTATGAACAAAATGGTATAAATATTCCAGGCTCTAGTTTTGTTCAGGTTACTTACTTAAATAGGCTTGAGAAATATGTGAATTTGTTGAGATTTTATTGGGATACTAAGGAGTTAAAAGTACAATGATGCTCAGAAAAATGTATCTTTCAAGTTTGCAATTCTTAGAGCTGCCAGATTGAATTCGGCAGGTGTCATTACGTTTGGTTACTAGTATCAATTGGGTAAGAAAATGGTGGTTGAGTAGGACGATATCTCAAGGAGCAAGAAGATATTCATAGTTATTCGATCTGCAATGAGGAAATTTGGAAGCTTGTAAGTAGAAATAGCTCGGTCCCAAAATATCGGTTGCTGGTGTTAGAGCACTGCTCGGTCCCAAAATATCGGTTGCTGGTGTTAGAGCACTGCTCGGTCGAACTCGCAAGTTTTTCTATCTCAAGCTTGTTGTCAAATTTAGTTGCACAAAACTATATCTTGATTTCTAGTTTACATGGTAATCAGGTTTCAGACTATGATTAGAAGTGTGTAGTTGAGTATCAGATATCATTAAATCACCAATTGAAGACGGCGGACAACCAAAGATATTTTAAGAACTTTATCAACAAAAGGTATGTGAAGACTGAACAAACCTATTACTCAAATACTCACATTTCCATCTTTGAGACTAATTCATATGACTACATGAACTTTAAACATTGGATTGAAGAAGTTTCGAGTCAAGCTTGTCTTGTTAAACATCTCGAAATATGATTCAAAGCAATGGCCATTCATATACTTGTTGAATTTAGTTAAAAACAATTTATTGTTTATGAACTAAGTTATGATTCAAGTTAATCATTTGAAAATAGCCCGAGCTATGACATTCGTCATTGATATCATTTGAGAATGTCTCGAATTGATTAGAAGATTGTAATAAAACTACTGAAAATCTCGATACAGGGATGATACACGTACCCAGTACACGTATCGGTGTAATTGTATTGGTTTCAGATCAGTGGTACGCGTACCGACGTAGCTCTAGTTCAATAACTTCTCATGGTATACATTCCCCGTACGTATATCAAAACATCCCGAGTTCGTGAATTGGCTACCCTGTACGCATACCAAAACAGCCTGAGTTCAGAAACTGACTTACGATACATGTACCCAGTATGCCTCCCAAAATAGTATGTCCGATAATTTCCTTAAGGGTGCACGTACCTTGGCGAGCTGATTTCACAAATTGTGTTTAGTACACGTACCATATACATGTACTTACCCTGCTGAATACTTTCAGATACATGCAAACTATTTTTACGATACGTTTGGCATTTGATTAACTCTCGAAAACACATCTAAGACATATTTGATCACTTAATCACTTTATGATTATGCATCGAGATTAAAGTCTAAGGTGTTAAATGAATATGGCTAAGCTTATGGTTCAAATGGTTAACCGACCATGAACTATCATTATACATGGTTCGGTTATAGCTGACCATAATGTATATTCTGCTACGTGATTTCAAGTCGAATTTCTCACTTGCTTACGTGAGGCCCTAATCAGAGTTTCATATAAACGGAGAAAGTGTTTGCTTGATTCCCAAGCTATCTTCACTTAAATGTTAAGCGACCTTCGATCTTGAAAATATTTAAATAAGGAGACTCAAACAACTGGGAAATTCAATCCCTGACACTTTTGTGTGTCCTAGTTATATGCTAGAGTCGTCCTCTAAGTTTCCTCTGTGAAACACAATTAGGTAAATGACTTAAAGACTTCATAGGGATTCGTGAGGCCAGGTCCGACTATCTTTTACCTTGATAGTTCATATATCCTGATCTTGCTTTTTGTTATCGAGGTTTTCATAATATCTTTCAGGCAAGATAGTAATCGCAAAGTTTCTTCGTCTCAGACGTTGTGATTCCGCAAGATAGATATCTGATAACGATTCTTAATTGAACTCGTCTAAGATTGTTCTTTTGAGGTGAATAAAAATATTGGATACTCTTCGGGAGTCATAAGTACCGGATTTTGTGATTTTCTAGCTTTGTCTATTGCAAGCATATTTTCTCACCTTGATCTCACGATCTAAACGGTAATCATGTTGGCTTATCTGTTAGAGGAAGATTGGTATCAAAAGTCTTCACTTAGGTTGAAACAACTCTTAGGCTGTAAAGAACGTCAACTAATGGAATTAATTGCGTAGAATCTTGCGAGATACAAGAGACGTAAGGAGTGGACTGTAATTGAATTACTTGGAGGGTGGATTTGGTCTCAGTTACATTTCAGTATGAAGTTCTGATATTAGGCTAGTGTCTATAGCGACTTAATACAGTTTGGTGTTCAAATCTGGACAAGGTCCCGGGGTTTCTCTGCAGTTGCGGTTTCCTCGTTAACAAAACTTCTGGTGTCTTGTGTTTTTCCTTTTCCGCATTATGTTGTTTATCTTTATAATAGGATTATCACAAGTAGTACGTAATCAATCGTAGTTATATAATCCATATTGATAATGATCAGTTATAAAAACTTGTTCTTGTAGAATTCGTATCTTGAAATATAGGTAACAAGTTTCGTGCTTGGCAGAATTCCGATCCGGTTATATGAGGTTCTCATTGTCAAAAACTTTTTGATTGTAAGCGAAAGAGATATAAACTATTTGTACAATTTTTTCCATGGATCATTAAGTTACTCTACTTGGAATTGTATTAAGGTTTTGTCCATACAGGTTGCCGAACGAAAAAATTGGTGGTGTACTTCGTACCCCCTTGTTTTCAGCTGGAAGTAAACGCTTGTGAATTGGTTCAGTAAGAAATAAGAAAAATGAGAAAAATATCTTTTAAGAAGCAGTTAGATTGGAGAACTATTGATAAAAAAGGAAGGAACAATTGAGAACCAAGTTACGATGTAAATAGTAATAACACGACTCCGAGGAAGTTGTAGCAGTTGTTCGAATCAGGTTGCTTAGTTTATAGCTAGGTTTTTAATGTAATTGTTGTTAAAAATTGCTTTTAGCCCAGAAAAATATGAAAGATAAGAAGCAATGTCTTTTACGCTCTGGTCTGCTGAATAAGAAGAAGAAATACAAAACTAGATAAGTTTGAGGGGTAGCTAATCAAAAAATGACGGAATAATGAAATATTTAAGAAGTCCGATGAAGGTTTTATTGAAAAATCATAAATATTGAAAGTACGTAACAAGAAGTACATAAGGAAGCAATTAGAGTTAGTGACAGGTCGCACAACAAAGTAAGCAGTTCTTTAGTTTAATGGTTAGATTAATCATGTGTTGCCCAAATTTACTCTAATTAGTTTGGTAATAATAAAAATCATCCTTACTTTATATTAGAGTAAAATTTGGGTAATAATAAAACTCATCCTTGCTTTATAGGGATTTTAGGTTTGGATTTTTGTTTATTTCTTTAAATGATCTAATGGTTGATTATTGCTATAAGAACATGATTTCCTTTATGGCGGTTTTGTAACTTATGGTGATGTAACACCCCGAGTTCCGGACCAGGGTCAAACCCACATGAAAATCCGAACTCGAAGCGTTACGGGTCGGAAAGAGAAAAAAAATTATTTTTATTTAAATCAAATTAATATATCAAAGTTAATCAATAGGAAAAAATATCATTTCTTGAGTTTAAATTTATCCTTAACAATATTATGAATGAAACATTTGATATGGATTTAAACTTCAACCAAATACAAGTAAACAATTCAATCACTAAGATACTCATTCCTAGCTTCCGCTGCGCAACTCTAATAAATCTGCAAGGAATGTCAATTAGGGTGAGATGATAGCTCAGTAGAATGTATTCCCAATCTCAAAACATGCATAATAATATCAATGATTCAAGTAACATACAACATGGGTATACGACATGATTTCGAACAATCAATGATACGTATATTGAACTAACAAGATTACCACACAAGTATTATTTTCAACGAATCATCTAATTCATTTGGTTAATCATGAATTCACAATACCATTGTTGTTTCTAACAAATCACAAAATTAAGATTTCAAAACAAGACTTCACAATATTAATAATATTTCAACAAATTATCCAATTAGATTTCAACATATGAGTTCATAGCACCAATACCATTTTCAGCAATTCATCCAACTAGATTTCACACACGAATTCATAACACTATCAATATTTCCTACAAATACTTCAAATCATATTTCAATGCTTGAGTTCATAAAACCGATAAGGTTTTCACAAATCATTCAATAGAGATTTCAACACACGGTTCACAAAGTAATATTGTCACCAACAAACCATGAGTTTACAATACCAAAATAATTGTCAACAATTCAGTCATCAATGATTTAACACATCTATTCATGTATTAATATACACATAGAAACCATGAGTTCACGGTACGAAAACCTTGGTTCGTACACCCACCTATCATTTATCGGCACGGACAGCCTCCTCGATGGTCGGGAAACACAAGTTCCCATGGGGATCATTACCCATTTAACTCTCGGGGATCATTACCCGCCGTTAGCATGAAACATGTTCCATATAACGGTAAAACATGAAATCATTTCCTTTTATAAATCATTTTCACAAACAACACAAGCAACCATGGCTTAACAACATGAATCTCTTTCAAGCATTTATGCAAATAAGTTACCTGCAGCCACATTACATTATATATTCCATGGTAATAACTTTATCTGATCATCTTCAAAATTTACAAGGACATTATTGACACATTCATATATTACATATCGAAAATTGACACCAAACCAACGGTTCAAACAAAAGATATTTGTTTTATATGATCATTCTAAAAACTTGGCAGATAACATCATATTAGAAAAATATTCACAGTAAATTCATATTAATCTAAAATTGATCAATTTCAAATCAAAATGAAGGATAAAATGTTTATCTACAACTTTTGTTAAGACCTCAAATCATTTTAACATCATTAAGACTGCCTAAGAACATAAAAACCACAGCAAAGAGAATCTGTCCAGAAATTTCAGAAACATCACCCAAACTAAAACAAACATTCAACGGTGAATTTACGGTGGATTAACCTAAAATTTTAACCATAAATTCCTAATCATGTTATCCATCAATATTAAAAGTCTGATCATCAATCGGGTACATAAAACTACACAGGTAAATTTCAGAAACCTAATGATACAAGATTAAACGAAATTAAAATCATGTATAACAAAGAAAGATAAAGAGAAAAGGGATTTAACATTCTACCTTTTATTAGCTATAATCTCCTCTAAGTTCTCCATAGAATTCTTTTCTAAAAACCTAGCTTCATCTCCTTCTCCTTCTCTTTCTCTCTAGCTTTTTTTTTTTATAACTATTTTATTTATCTTTCCATTTTCCTCAAATTCATTAATTCATCTAACAATAATTAGGTGATTATATTTACACCCTAACCTTTTACTAAGTGATAAGAGAATGTCTTCTAGATATCTAAGTTCAAGTGAATAACCTATTAGGCTAAGGCAAACAAAATGACTCAACAAAAGCCCAAATCACAAGGTTAGCTAATTAGTCGGTAAAATCCGACCCAAAAACGTACATAAAAATACCGGGTATTACAGGTGATGTATATCGTGGAGGACGATTTGTCCCGGATTCACATAGATCGGAATAATCAATACCATATCTATGGTTACTGATTTTGATCGTGACCACTTTGTTATGTGATTATTGCTCCTTTAGAACATTAAAATTTGAAGAGGATATTCAAATGGTTGGAAAGAACTCCAAAAATCATCCCTTAAAAAACATTGAATTTCTCTTTTAATCATACGTATTTAATACTTTTAATGTTTTTTTTTTGATACATGGCATAGTCCCGGACCTTCCCCTGGCAGTTCAGAAGGGAAATTTTTTTGCTTCCGCGATGCGGTGCGGGAGCAATTTTGAACTAGCATCTCCAAAAAACGTTGAGTTTATTTGATGTGACATCAACAAACGGTGGTTAAATCCATAATTATCTTCCTCGTGTTTATTTATATTTTCCCTAACTAAAACTAATCTATTACGCATCTATATCCCGCGGTGATATTTTACGTTTGATTATTCAGTAGAACAACTTTTGTTCATGATTGTAAGATCAAATTCGAATTCAATAAAGCAACTATTTTTCATGATTATAAAATCAACATTAGTATGCACCATTTTAGCGGTAGGTTGTTTACAAGGGACTATATAATCCGATTGAAGCATGCTCAAATGCTTGTTTGTATTTTATCAGTGACCATACAATCCACTTTCTCGTTTTAGACTGCATATTTATTACACATTGAAGTATTTGATCAAGTTATACAACAAAATCATTACTCTTAATTAGAATGCAGTACTAATTCTCACTTCTGCATCAAGCTATAATCCTACCCATTCCCATTTTTTCTTAAATGCTTGTGAATGCTCTGATTGCTCTATTTTCCTTTCTTGATTGAAATAGTTTTAGAAGCATCTGCCTTAAGACAAGGATTTTTTTTCATGGAATGGTTATTAAAGTCTTTGATTCAGATATGTACATCCTTAATGCCTTGATTCTTTTTATGTTGCATGTGAGAATTTGAATCAAGCTTATATATAAAATGTTTCATGTGAATCTATTTGCACCAATATGCTGAAAAATAGGAAAGATATGACCGTGGGTTAAACCAAAGTTTGCTGATATCATATCTGGTAAATCCCACTGTTTTGGTGCTGCTAGTTCGACATATGCTCCCGCAGTACGAGAGCGAACTTTTTTACGTTCCGAAGCCACTGAGCCTACTCCCTGAGCACATCAAACCCAACCCCATACATGAGATGGGTTTTCATTTCATGAGAACTCCAAACTCTAGAGCGGACACTTGATCCGTTGACCACGAGTATGAGAGTGAGGTTCCTGGCCAACTGTACTAATCCCCCTCTGGTTAGTTTTAATGTAATATCATGCTATCATGCGCGCATCCGTGTGATAGCTTATACGAACACACACTTCTCCACCGTCTGATGTTATACAAACCTGGAGATTTGAAATTTAAAATTATATTATTATTATTATAACAAATAAGTTTTTTTTATATATTTTGATCCCAATAAATTTTGGTTAATGAATTTCTAGTCCATGACAGATCAAAATTGTGTCTCTTATCATTCTCTTTTAAGGTAGTATTAAAGTATGATCAAAGAATATAATTGTTGATCATAATATCAAGCACCATTTGATTTGCAAAACAAGAATGGTTTGACTAAAAGATGCAAAGGGTTATTAAATGAAATACATGAATATTGTAACAAAATGAGAAATCCATTGATTGGCATCATATGCTCATCATATAGATTTGAGTACATGAATGATCCAGATAGGAATTAAAAGAAACAACTTTCGCTGACATCGATTGGGTAACTATAATCCAAAATAATTGTTTTGCTTCCGGATGGATGTCGTCAAATGGATCAAACGGATTAAATATGTGCAAATCGTGGCACAAGAACTTGAGTATATGAATGATTTAGATTCAGAAAATACTAGGTTTTCAATGAGAATAACTGCACATAATGAAGAAAGGAAAATATAAGTGTTTACAGAATTAAATCTTTAAAATATAATAGAATACCATATATTCCGGATCTAAAGAGGATTATATGCATCGGATGGTGGAGAGGTGCGAGTTCATATAAGCTATTACACGGATGCGCGCGTGATATCAGGACTCTTTAATGTATTTTAGTTCTTTTGTTTTAGGAGTTATCACTAAATGTGTTTGTTTACAATATTTCAATGATGGTCTATGAATCTTTTGTCACTAGTTGACATTAATTAATAAGTAGAATTTTAATTAATAAGTAGAATTTTCTTCAAAAAATAACAAAAAATTCAACTGTCCGAGAATCGGCACACAATTGTTACACCTCCTTATGTTCGGGTAATTTTTTTTTGTTTTGATACCCTAGACTAGTGATCCCTAGACTACCTCCAAACTCCTTAAATCGGAGTAGATTCTGGCAATTACAGGGTTCGAATCCCTACCTCCACGTGGGAGGGAGCATGAGAACCATCAAACCACTGGATAGTTCTCAAGTTCGGGTAATTGGCAGCCAAGAAATTGAATTCCGAATGAATGCTACAAATTTCTATCTCACTGGACCAAAATTTCCAGAATTACTTTTGTCAGTGGCCTCTAGTCCCAGAATTATGAACATCTATAACACCTAGGACCAAAGTCTATGGCCAATTTGGCCCTAGTCTAAGTTTCCAAGACCACGCAGTGCCGCTGGTTAAAACTATGAATACATCAGTTTAACTAAAAAGACTTGCAAGTCCAAAAAGACTACTTTTATTAAATTAATGAGATTGAGTTATACACCAACAATTCTGCAATAATATTCAGCTATATCTGCAGGTAACCTTGTTCGCTCAACAAGTAATTTTTCCCTACCACATTGTATTCGTGACAGTTTTAAAGTATGGAAAATGAAATTTCAAGAACAGACGGAACCAGACATCATTTTTAGAACTTAGGATCTGTGAAGAAGTTGTTGACAGAAGGCATGATCTCAGGACGACGACCTCGGATGAATTTTCTGAATCTATGTTCGGCATATTTCTCTCCCTCTTCGAAATTTTCAAGAATTCCTGCAGCTCTATTCTCTTTGGTAACTCTGTATATATAAACAAAGTAAGAATCAAAAGTCAAATTAAAAGAAATGTGCGTAATATATAGAAACCAAACTTTCCAACGTATTTTTTTTTTTTTTGGGCAACTCCGACAGTCCTATAGAACTGCATGTTCTTTTAAACTCGATGGATCTTCGCTAAATGATACAAGCCTGTATGTCAAATGCACCCGATGACTCTAGAGGAAGGCCCTCTCAAGCTCAAACACGAAACACGAGAGTCATATGTAACTTCATATATGGAGTCCTTGAGTTCAACATAAAATTTAGCATATTTTTTTGGCCGGGGGATGCAAATTTCATCTAATACCATTAGGCATTAGGGAGAAGAGTAAAACAAAAACTAGGGATTCGAATAAAATTTTCAAGAATTAATACCTTACTTTTCTAGATGCATGATCTCAGTTTGTTTTTGTTTTTCTTTTTTTTTGCCAAAATTAAGAAACTAACAAATTCAAAATCTAACTCGTTTCCCAAATCGGAAATGGATCTCCCGAAATTTCCCAAATCAGACACAAATTCTTAATTCACAAAATAAACAAATACCCTAAATTGTTTCAACATGTTCTTCAGGATTGATGGTAAAAACAAAACAATCATTCCAACCAGAATCAAACAATCGACGATAATTATTTAACAGCATTTTTTTTTAGCATACCTGATTTCTGGATTGGTGATGATGTTTCTGATCAACTGCATGGATACTAGTCCAACAACAGTAACCATTGGTACCAAAAGTGGGTACACCTAAAAAAAATAATCACCCCCAATATTTTTTACGGTTCATCTTCCTAAATAAAAAGAAATAGATTTACTGTTAGGGTTTAAACATATTTACCTCAGGTCTCACCCATCTCTTCATGAAGTTTGAAGAAGCCATTCTTAAAATTTTAGAGCTGCAGAAAAAACTTAGAAGAAAATCTTCTTCTTTTTTCTCTCCTTAAGTGGCTCTAAAAATTCTAAGATTTTCAAAGCCACCTAGAAAGATCTTTCCTCTCTAATTACGTAACGTATTTATAAGAAGTTTTAATGGCTCTAATAAATATTTGTTGAAAAGTAAAAACTGTAATTATCTAAAAAAGAAATAAATATAATTGATTTGCCTTAAAAATCGATATGATTACCCTTAAATATCGAATTATAAACTCGTATTAGGCTGGGATTTTATAGGCCGTTATGCATGCAACCAAAAATGACCAAAAACTCTTCCAAGTTTCTATACCCACAGTTCTACGCCAACTTTTCCACCAAACCCATGCGGCATAATTATCCATATTATTGCCTACCAAATGAGACCCTAAGTTAATGAACGTATCATATACTCCGCACTATTGGCACATCCGTCAAAGCCACCTCCATAAAAGATCATGTCGATTTGACATTCAGTTTTGATTTAGTAACCGAGTTGAAATCTGTTTGAAAGTTAGGAAGGAAGTGGGAATGGAACGGAGCCAGGAATTTTTCCACGATTAGGTTGTTGTATAGTGTATACTAGTAGGTTGGTAAATTTTCGGTGTGCCGCTGGTTTGGAAAAGAATTGGTTGGAAGTGGATCAAGAAAGAAAGGCATAATGACAAAAAATAGTCAGTTGCTGTCCGACAAGGTGATATTGGACAACCTCCACCGGTGCAAGTTCAGCCAACTCCTATCCAACCAGATACGAAAACTTCACATGATGAGGAGATAATGTGTTTGACTCTTCGTCAGATAATCTCGCGTCGGAGGTAAGATAATAGATGTTAGTGTTTCGGTTGCCTGCCTTCGACTAACTTGCACGGGCCTAGCAAGGGGATAATCAAGGTTGTAGCCCGTCTCTATTTTTGGCCGAAAATAATTTTGTGCAGCAAAATTTGTTAAAATTAGCATTCAATCAACTCATATTTATGAATTTTTCCCAAAATTTTTTTAGCCCATGGTCTTATTTATAATTTGAAACTTTTTTTATTTTATCCATTTGTTAAATTTCTCCAATCACGTTTTATTATTTTTGTGCATTTTAGTCCTTTACATGTCTATCTAATGTTTCTTATATGAAAATCCCAGTTAACCACTAATTATGCGATTTGTTTCGCCTTCGGCCACACTTGTCGTTAGTGATATTCTCTTTACAAAGATTTCTTGGCCCATTCCTAATTTAGTTTTAGTTAATTGTTTTTTTTTTTTGAATTAAAAGGTTGATGTCAATAAAAAATAAAAGGAAAATACAAGGCTAGAACGCCGAAGCGATTCCAAAGGTGGGTACATGACCAACACCAACAACAAAGAAGGAGAATCCCAAGAGTACTGGTAGAAGCCAACTCTTTAAGCAAACCAAAAAGACAACAAAACAAACTAATCAAACAGCAGGGATTACTTAAGTTTCCTTGCAGCTGATCTTTGTCCTCTGCCCAAATTCTCATTTCCCATATTGGGCAATTCACCATTCCATTTGAGTCTTGAAAGTTCTCTGTCGGATTTCTTGTCCGCTTTGTCTTCATAAGCTAGATAATGAGCATTTTTATCATTTTCTACTTCACAGAAATCATCACTATCCTCCTCGCACTCTTCGACAGTAACTCTATCTTTATCTTGAGTACACATTGGGAGACAACACTCTGAAAGTGTTATTGGTACTCAAATTTCCAGAAAGGTCGTTGCTCCTAGGGTCACTCTTTGCAGAATATTTCCTACTTGGAGCTGTCTTCCAATTCCCATCTTTTTCTCCTGCTAAATTTGCAATTGAGTTCTTAGCCTTAGCTTCTTGCTTGGCTGGTTCCTTTTTATCTGGCTTGAAAGCAGGAATCCCACTTACAATAAATGGATTATGCCAGTTAATTGTATCATTACACCGTATGCAGTGAGGATATAATCTTTGTGCCATTGGTGCATGTCGACAGCTGTAGTACTTTTCTGTTTATTTCATTTGATGATATTACCACTTCAGTTCGACCCGACTAGACGGGAAAAAAAACATGGGAAAGGAGGTGGCATCCTTCCCCACCATGGATTAGCAAGGGTGCAGTTTTGGTGAACTCATGGATGGGCACCACGTCATCTTTCTTTTACATTTCTCTCAGCCCCAGATTTGTCCCACGTTTTTTGCCTTCATTTTTATTCCACAGTTAGTATTTTCGCCATCTGATTTCTGTTATCACAATGTCCATAGCAGAAAAAGCTCTACAGCTATTTACGGTGCTTTATGTAGTTTTTCAAGGTTCTTCTTCATTTTCTTTGAACTTTGTCTAAGTTAAGTTATTGTTTTCTTATCAGTAAAGGCGTTATCATTTCTTTTGTGAATCCTGTGAGTTTATTTCTCTTTTCGCTCATCATTTGTTGACCTTTTTTTTATTTCTTGATCTTGTTCTCATGTGTTTATTGTTTCTTCGTCTTTCTAAGGTTTATGTAATTCTTGATCTTTTATCTTTCTTCTAAAGTTCATCTCTTCAAATTTTATGGTTCCTAGAAATCATGATGGAATCTCTACTCTTATACCAAATAGAATAACTCATACAATTAATCCTATTTAAAACTTGAGGATGATGACTTTTTAACTTGAAAATCTTTAGTTCTTCCTCTTTTCAAGAAATTTCAAGTAGAAAACCTTTTAAAAAGATCTTTTCCATGTCAAGATCAATTTACTACTAAAGCAAATAAAAAAAATTGAAATTGTTAATCCTCTTTATCAAGATTGGGTGACTGAAATTTTCACTTTCATTCTTTAGATCCAATCGATAAGTTATGATTCTGTGAATCCCTATGTTGATGGTGTTGATATTTCTCGTGGTTTATGGTTAAGTATACAAGACAAATTTTCACTTACACTTTATCAGCACATGATATTCAGCTTCATGCTAAGATGCATATGCTAGAGTTGACTACTTTTGTTGTTGTTTATCTCGTAGAGGTTAAGAGTATTCAGGATCAGCTTGATGGAACTTGTTCTCCAATTTCTGAAAATGAACGGTGGTAATTCTCCTTTCTGGCCTTCCTCTTGAGTATAATGATGTTTCTACCTATATTAAGATTCGTATCCACCAGTCACAAGTAAATAACAAGTGCATAATTTACCTTATTCTTATTCCAATTCTCTGCATCTTATTTGATAGTTTCATCTTTCATGTAAATATCACGTTGCTGTTTTTGCTTTCAATTTTGTAAGAGTATGTGATTTAGAATAACAAAAGGATAAAAATGAGCTAAAATAAACATATAATTATATTTTAATGCAAACCTCGGCAGTTGAACGCCTAGGCGTGTGTACAAAGGTGGTCAGTACTTATAACATCAATGCTTACAATTCAAGTGAGCATGGGTGTAGTATTCACGTGAAAAGTAAAAAAGAAGAGAAAATCAAGTTAATTATTGGACTTAAACACTCGAAGAATACATATATGGCTGATTTTTAGATGATTAATCTTTCTAAAATAAGTATTAGGCTCAGATAAATCTAATCTAAAGGATTTAAAAAAAAAAGGCGGGGGGGGGGGGGGGGGGGTGATTTTGAAGACATATAAAGGAAATTCGAGTTCAGATCGGAGAGATACTTTTAGTGAATAAAACAGTTGCTCATAGCTAGAGAAAATTTCATCTTTACCTTTGCTTAGGCTAGTTTTATTCTCCTGTACTTATCATTATACTCTTTAAAAGTATTTGACGAAGCATAATAATTAGTTCATTGGATTGACAACCCATCGGTAATGAATTGCAAAATTTGTTAATGAGTGAAGAAATGGTAGTAAGTAATCATAAATCTGAATCTATATGTCTATATCTGTTTAACCTGCACCTGGACCTCGCAGTAATAAGGGTATATTAGAGGTGGATATAGAGGTGGTAAATTCTCTAATCCAAATTTATGTTCAAGAAAACATGGTATAATAATGTTGTTATTGATGGACCTACATGTCAAATTTGTGAAAATTTGATAATGTAGCTCTTGAGTACAATCCGAGGCTCGACTTTTCTTATCAAGAAAGATTTCCACCCTATAATCGTCCGGCAATGCTTGCATTTTCTAATATTTTTTATGAAAATACTTGATTTGCTGACAGTGGTACAATCATTTTACTGTTGATGCTGACTATTTGACAATAATTTCTTATTGATGGTGATGAAATGATATATACTGCTAGTGGTTAAGGTATGCATACCTTTCGCATTGGTAGTGTTAATCATGTTTCCAGACTTAGTAATATTCTTTTGGTTCCCAAATCTTCTCAAAAATTATTTTTAATTCACAAGTTTACTAAAGATAATAATTGCTCTTTAACCTTTGACCCACTGGGTTTTTATGTGAAGGATTTGACCTTTAGGGAGGATTCTTTTGCAATGGACACATAAGAATGGTTTATGTTGCGTTAACTTCAATAAGCCACCTCCTATTGCATCTCTTTCAAGTGTACTTACTCGAATTAAACTTTCGCATAAGAAATTTACATATCTCTCTTTCCAGATTCTAAGATATTGTTGTTATTAAATCTGTCAAGTGTGTCAAATAAACTAGTCTTTTGTAATGCTTGTAAGTTGGGTAGAAGTCATAAACTATCTTTCAATCTTTCATCTTCATTTTCGAGTCAGCCTCTTCAATTGTTGCATATGGACTTGTGGAGTCCTTATCGTATTGGGTCCACTAGGTTTTACTATTATGCAAATATTGTTGATGAATGTTAAAGCACTACTTGGTTGAACCCACCAAGCATTGATATGTCAAGGTTGGTTGTCATATTTTAATTCCAAAACTCGAGGTTTCTTGATTAGGTTACTAGAGTCAACTTCGTTAGGTTAGACTAGGAAGTATAGAAATGTTGAGACAAACTCTTGTTACTTTGAAGAACCTGAAGACATATCAACATCAACGAACACATCATCCTGTAGTAATACAAACTTGACTTGTTTTAATTTCTATATAAGTTGCTTTCAAGTCGTTTATATCGAAAACATAACATACGAATTATATATATATATATATATATATATATATATATATATATATATATATGCATCTCTAGTAGTGATGACTTGATCGTTTTAGTTTGGTCAAAGTGTCAAGGAAACATATACAAGTTGTGTTACAACTTTGATATATTGAATACGAAATATAACGTTTATCTTTTAACACTATCTTTATAACTCGTTACTTGATTTCATGTTGAACTTTAGGTTGATTCCATTCTTAGAAAACTATATTTAACTACATGAGTATAAGTAAGTAGACTTGCGAAACGTGTTTCACAGTTGAAAGGAATTTCAAGGATCTTTTGCTGAATCGAACCCTATTGTGGATCTTTAGCAAGACCGATCCTTACCTTGGGGATCTCTTGCAGGACCGGTCCCTAATAACAAGTGTATTTCCGATTTCTCTATATACTTTTGGGTTTACAAAGATTTCAGAATATAAGTTGCAATTTAGGAAAGTTCACAATGTCGTCATAGTATTTGAACACGTGCTAAAATATTATTTATTTATTATTCAAATACTATTTCTCAAGATGAGATCCCCGAAATATTTGAGAATGTTTTATTTAGATTTTCGAATTTATATGTCTTTAATTTCCTAGTAATTAAAACATATATCTGGAGAATATATTTGTAAAATATACTTGTATGCTAGCTAATATTGAGTTGTCATCCATGAGATATTTCGACATATTAGTTGGATATTAGCTGGAATTAGACAAAACCGAAATTTGGTGTTTATTGCATATCTTTTGATATTTTCGGTTATGGAAATTCCTTGGTGTCTGTTAGAGCATTGCTCGGTCGAACTCACAAGTGTTGCTATATTAAGCTTGTTGTCAAATTTATTTGTCAAAATTATATCTTGATTTCTAGTTTACAATTAGTTAAGTCTCTGTCTAGGATAGTGGAGTTGAGAAATGAACTAGTCATCATTTGGGTTCTACCGTTTGAAAGAGAAGATCAACCAAAGCTTTTGGAGAACTTCATCAACAAAAGGTAAGTGAAGACTGAACCACCTATTTCTCAAGTTATATTCACTTTTCTATCTTGAGACGATTGTCGCATAACTAATTAGACTAGCTTGCATGGACAAGAATTTCAAGTCGAGAACTAATTATTTAGTTTACGAATTTCTCGAAATATAATGACTAAGCTTAATAAACATTTGTTCATATTTGATCAAATTATTGTTCGGAACCAAACCATGATTCAAGTTTATCGTTCGAAAATAGCCTGGAACAGTGATATGTGTCATTGATGTTATTCAGGAATGTTTCGAATCGATTTAGAGAAATATAGAACTACTATATTCAGAATTTGTCTGAAGTCGTATTACATGTATTCGTACACGTAACGGAGTAGCTATATATCGACTTTCAGATTTGTGATATGCATACTCGTATGTACATCATGGGAAAATCTGTTTGTTTCGTGATCCGGATAGGTATGTATATTCGTATACAAACCATTGTGGAACTGTGGTAAGGGAACCGGATTAAAATAATCAAACCGGTATGCGAGCCAAAACAGTTCTATGTTCTAGAACCAGTTTAGTACCCAAACCGGTACGTAAACTTAACGTTTTGTGAACTCCGGAACCGGCAAAGGTCCAAATTTTGCAAACCGGTAGGTGAACTAAAAATTTCTGTAGACTTTGGAACTTTGAATTACTTCAAAGTTTGCAAACTGGTACGTGAACTGAAAAGTTCTGTAAGAGTCTGGAACTCGGTGATTGCATAAGTGTGCAAGCCGGCTTATGAACTGAGTAGTTCCGTTGACTCCGGAACTCGGTCATTGCATGTTAGCTTGCAAACCGGTCCACGTACTCTGACTCAGCTGATTCACGAACAGCTCAAGTACTTATACTTTGTACATTTACAAACTATGTCGATTGTGATTCAATTGCGATTACATTATTTCCTTGAAGTAATTTGCATTTGATCAATTCTCTAATTAACACTAGACTCATTTGATCACATAATTGTGACTCAATGTTAATGTCTTGTGAACATGAAAACGAGTGTTAAGCTTTTAAGTTCAAACAGGCTAGTTTCGGCTAACCATATTGAACATAGTCTTTATACACGGTTCGGTTATAGTTTACCTAACCATAGTGTATATCTTGTATATGTGAATAAGATTCAAAGCTTTCATCTAACGGTGAATATTGATTGCTTGGTTCCAAAGCTATCTTAGTTTAAACCTAAAGCAACCTAGGCTTTGAAGTCTATAAGGGGAACTCTTGGCAACTGCGATCTTTGAATCCTGACACTACTTTTTGGTGTGTCCTAGTTGTATCTAGATTCGTCCTCTCCGGAAACCCTTTTAGGGTTCAGCGACTACAAAGACTTCATTGGGATTCGTGAAGCCAGGTCCAGTTATCTTTTATCTTGATAACTTGAGTATCCTGATCTTGATTGTTTGTAGATCCTTGCTCTATCAATTAAGATACATAGTAATCAACAAAGTCTCTTCGTCTCATACTTTGTTGATTCCACAAGTTTTATACTTGTGAGGTGAATAATAATCTAGGATGCACTTCGGGTTACATAAGTCCGGATTTTGAGGATATCCAGACTTTTATCTAAGTTGCTTCCATCAACTGGATCTATCGTTTGATCTGATCATCCATTTAGATTGTAAATTAGGAAATCAATAAATAGGCTTAATCTGTGGTATGCAGATTTGGTTTAAAGTATTCAGTTGAGTTGAAGCAACTCTTAGTTGGTGTGAGACCGTCTAAGGGAATCAATTGCGTAGAGTCCTGCTGGGATTCAAGAGGCGTAAGGAGTGCGAATGTACCTGAATCAGTGGAAGACTGAGTTCGGGCTCAACTACATTCCAGACTGAAGTTAATTGGTAGTAGGCTAGTGTCTGTAACGGCTTAATACAGTTTGGTGTTCAATCTGGACTAGGTCCCGGAGGTTTTCTGCATTTGCGGTTTCCTTGTTAACAAAACTTCTTGTATCTGTGTTATTTCTTTTTCCGCATTATATTGTTTATCTTTATAATTGAAATATCACAGGTTGTATGTTAATCAATCACAGTAGCTACGTCAAACCTTGTTAGTTGGAAAAGACTTGATTGATCCTTGGACATTGGTCTTTGGTACCGTCCAAGAACTTTCTTTGTAGTTAGGTTTGATAGACGCATTTATGTGTCTATTTTCTTCTCTTTTATGTATAG